>OX422209.1:485184070-485564070 GCA_949130495.1 Sambucus nigra
GTCAAATTCGTGCTCTATCGGCAAGTTCAAAGGAATCCTAACATCCAAATCGGAAAGTCCGAAGGAATCCTAACATCCTAAACGGACACCACAAAATACACATAAGATGGGGGCGATCCCTACGCAGGACACCTATATACGGCCCATACCTAGCGATACTACAGGAAGGGTCAGCGCCACACCTACCCCTCGAGGGTGGAGGATTTACGTAGTACTTATATGCCTACACATAGTCAAGCCCACCTGTGCCGACGTGTGATAATTGGCCCGAACGCGTGAACCCCCGAGCCGATAGGTAAGTCCACTGGTATGTCCACACACAAATATAATATAATACATATTATTCTCCCCTGTAATATGTAATGGTAATTACTCTATAATTACCATAAAAATCCATCCAAAGTCCACACAAATCCACAACAATACATATTATTACTCCATATATCTTATAATTACCATCATAGTCCAACCCAAGTCCACCACATTTTCCTATTTATTAATAATTTACTACCAATTAAATTATTAATTTCCTATATATAATTACTTGCTATTTATCTCTTATACTAAGTGTAGATAGTTACTCTATAATTACCTAAATATCCCACCTAATATCCACAGATATCCAAATACTCTTTAATCATCAAATAATTATTAACTCCTATTCCTTTTATAATTATTTAACCCCTTAGTTAAATAAAATTTCTCCAATTTGATGTGAACACATTTATATTTTTAATAAATTCGTTATTGACCCAAACATGGTTCTACCCACTGGCTTGAACTTCTAAAAATGTCCAAAACCAAATCCCGGGCCCAACTTGGTTTTCCCCCAGAACCGAATCGATTCGGTTTGGGCCGAATCGATTCGCTGCAGGAGCCGAATCAATTTGCTTCGACGCAGGAACCCAGATCGGCTACTTTGTTTCCATACTGGTTTTACACTTCTCATTCCCAACTCACCACCAACGGTTTCTACAACATCATACTTATTTAATTGAATCCCTTCAACTTAGCTAGTCTATTTAGGATTGTTAATTACATGATTAAGGTCCCAATTTTATGACCATTCACCCAGAATTTATGAACATTCATATATCCATTTCAATCCAAATTTCATTCCATATCTCCAAGCCTATTCCATTCCTAATATGGGTCATTTACATGATGTTTATATCAAAACCTCCTATCATAAACCAATATTAACATCCTCTATAAATCATGGTATAAACACCCCAATTAACTATCAAGAAACCTAAGGATTCTAACCCCAAATTTCAAGAATGCGATACTAAATTTCTGGGAATAATCCTACCATAAAAAAAATAATCAATCCTCTACATGCATTAATCATCATCAATCAAACATATTAAAACCTAATTCCCAGAAATAAGAGAGATATTTACATGCAACAAGAAGCAAATTGGAAACATAAATTAAGCAAGAAAATTTCTGCCTTAAAGATTTTTGGAAGAAGGCCCTTTGAATTCCTTTTAATTTCTCTCCTTGATTCTCCATTACTCTTGCCCTTTTTCCTCTTCTTTGGATCTTTCCCCTCTTTCTCCCATTACTGTCAATTTAGGTTTTCTATAATGATGGTGGGGGAGTGGTTTACCCCCACTTAAATACTTAATTAGTGCTAATCCCGAGTTGGGCCTAAAACCCAACTTTTGGACCCCCAAATGGACCCGAACCCATAATATAATTAGCCACAAAGCTTCCCAACTTATATTCCTATGACCCAGGCCCAATTCTAGAGATTTAAAACACTAAATCGAGTCTCCAGCGCTCCCCAAAACACATACCAAATATTTTTATTTCACTTGGACATTTTACTAGGCTAAAACGAGACGCGCTCAAAATTTAATTATAAATTAATTATTTTTCACTCGCAAACCCATTACGTCCAGTTGAATTTTATTTTTATAAAATCATAAATGCTTCATTAGAAATTTTACTCGCTTAAATTGTAAATCTTCCCAATTTAATTTATTCTCAAAAATAAATTTTAAATCATTAAACCCTTTTATAACGTACTATTTTATTTCTAAATATTACGGGTACGCTATTAAAGGCATAAAAATAATAGTGTAGCTACAGAAGATGGATATAAGGGTTTCTATTATGTCAACTTGACGTGACTCAATTTGTGTCTAAAGTGCGTGCTAATTATGGTTCAAGTACAAACTTGTCACGGAAGTAATAAACCCGGTAAGACGGGGTATCGATCCTTGGGGAAATAGGACGTGACGACGTTGGAGAGATAGAGAATCCTAACTTGACTCTAAAAAGAAATGAAAAGATGCTTTGAATGGGAGTATATCTACAAACTAAATGCAGATTTAAATTAACTACAACTAAATTAAATGCTATTGAAGTGCAACTAGTCTATCTAACGTAAGAACAAATGACAACTATATGGAGGAATTAACTACGAATGGAAATAATAGGTCGGGTTATAATCTCCCATACCCTAGTAATTCACCTAGTAGGATACTAGATCTCGAAATTACAACTATAAACAAACCCGATCTTTATTAATCCTAAGAATTACGTATATGAAGGAACGAATCCTGCATCATACGAAATCAAAGGCAAGAATAAAGCGGTGTCACATTAACTAACACACACGTTGCACTCTTAAGCATCCCGGTTACCTAGGGAAAACGAGATCAAAAGTCCTACGACCGTTGCGATAGTTGTGCAACATGATTCCTTTAAGATTTTAATTCAAAAATGTATTTTCCATTATGATGAATTACATCGGGTTGGGTTCATGCACCCCAATCCTTAAAAACTTTGTTGGACATAACTAAACTAAATAAAAACACAATTTTTTAAAAACAAAACATCATACTATATGGAGAATGGGGAAGAAGAAGTGCTGAATCAAAACAAATAACTAATCGAAGTAAACACTGAAGGATTAAGGAAAAATATTACTTGTTTTAAAGAAATCCTAGAAATAAAACTTCAATCTTCACTCAAAATTCCCTCTTTTACAAAACTAGGTTTTTTGGTTACAAAACCCTTCTACTACCACTGGAAACCTAATTTTTCGAACCCCTAATATTGTGTAACAACCTTGAATAAATAGCCTCCGAAATTTACGAGAGATTGAGCCAACATAAAACTCTAAGAAAGAAAAGGAAATTCTAAGAAAATCCAAAGCGGTTCGAATCGGCGGGACTGGGCGGTCCGAATCCCCCCTTATTTGAGTCAGGCATCTGCACAGGGGCAGTCTAGATCCTTTAATTTTAATAGGTTCGGATCTCCCTTGTTTTTAATTAATAGATCTTGTGGTCAATCGGTCCGGACCTTTTATTTTTAATAGGTCCAGATGGCCCTTGTTTTTCATCCAGAACTTTTTCTTTGAATTCTCTCATCTTCAAGTGATCATAACTTCTTCACTGTAGCTCGGATTGAGGTGCCGTTTTTTCCACTGTTTTTGTAATTGAAAGCTCTTCAACTTTCCAGTTGGATCCACCTCCGAAATATGGCTAAAAATTATGAAAATGCCCTTCAACTCCCCGTTTCTTAGTTTCCTTCACTATTTTGAGTTTTCTCTCGCACTTTCTTGCATGAAATACCTGTAAAAACACATAAGAGATATACAAAACACAAAATACTTTCCAAAAGGGTTAGTAGCATAAATATGAGACAAATCCAAGATATTTACACCGCACGGGATCATAAAAATACCGAAATTAAGGGGATAAATGTAAAGAATTTATGCCTAATCACAAATGTTGGGAGATAATCAAAGAGGATTTCACAAAGGAAATTTGAATTTCTTTCTTGCAGTTGATATTCCTAAATCTTAGAGTAGTACTCAAAATTTTATTACTCCTAAAGTCAATATACCTTCTCTTTTCAAGGACTTCAGGCCAATGAGTCTATGTAACTTTAGTTATAAGGTTATCTCTAAAATCTAGATAATATCTTATCCTTCCAAATTTGATTTCCCATAATCAATAAGGTTTTATTAAGGGGAGATGTATTCAAGATAACATATTATTGGCTCAGGAGATGTTTCATTTATTAGATAGAAAATTTCTTGGTGGTAATGTTGTTATTAAGTTGGATATGGCCAAAGCATATGATAGAGCTTCTTGAATCTTCATAATTAAATCTTTAAGATCTTTCGAATTCTCTTAAACTTTTATGGATTTGATTCGGAGGTGTATATATTTCACTTGGTTATCTATTGTCCGATCAATATCCTAAATAATACAAAGCTGGAAATCTAAGTTTTTGACAATGGGAGGTAGAATTAATCTAATTCAAACAGTCCTTTCATCTGTGCCTTTGTACACTCTGATCGTGTTAAGACCTCCAAAAATGATTTTAAAATCTATTAATCAGTTGATAAGATCCTTTTTTGGAGGGGTTAATAAATATTTTGGAAAAAAATTCACTGGATCAATTGGGACTCAATTTGTTTTCCTAAACATGAAGGTGGCCTTTGCATTAAAAATCTAGAAACCGTCATTTTAGCCTCAAACATCAAACTTGATTGGAATCTTAAAGCGGGTAGAAGTTTACAGGATCAATTTTTGCAAGCTAAGTATTATAATATAGAGGTAAAAAATGGTTTTAAATGTTTCAAGAGGATTCAATCAGCTTGAGAAATAGTGGAGGAAAATTGTACTTGGATAAATTCTGATTTGATCTAGAAACTTACTGCTAATGGGAGATTTACCTTTCAATCAGCGTATGAGATATCAATAGCTTTAAAGCTAACATTTTTTGCTTATAAATCTATATGGCATCCTAAAATACCTCCTAATATATTATCTTTTGCTTGGAAAGTATTATCCAGGTGTTCTTATTGAAGAAAAGGTTCAATCATTGGGTATAAAGCTTGCTTCAATGTGTCAATATTGCCATTCTTCTACATAATCATTAACTAATCTATTCAGAATAGGTCCATTGGCATCAAAGGATGGAATTATTGCAATGGAGCTATAGGATTTTATCATTTTCCTTCTACAATCCATGGCTTTATCATCAAATGGTGGCTAAAATTAGGTAGTTCAGTTTTCTCTAAATGGTTCTTCAAGATTGTTGCTCTGTGTATCATTTGGGAGATTTTCCTTACTAGGATTAAGGCTATTTTAGAAGGTCATCTAATAAAAAACTTCATCATAGTTGAGAGGATTATTCACATAATCTCTAATAGTGGTAATAAATTGCATTTTAAAGGAGGGCTTATTGAATTCAATCAGGAAACTTTGAGTATTTTTAATATTACTCTAAAGTGGTCACCTGATAGAATTAAAACTTTTGATCATTGGGTTTCTCCTTCTTCAGGGACTGTTAAAATCAATTGTGCAGCTGGTATTGGGGAATCTAATACAAATTCAGGAGTAGTTGCTATAATTATAGATGATCTTGGCAAGTTCTTATGGGTTATATCTATATATGTTCAACAAGATTCTATAATTGCAGCTCAAGTTCTTGTCATAAAGGAAGGTCTCATTTACTGTATAGAGAAAAATCTTTTTCAAATTGAATTGGAAACTGATTCAAAACTCATATTTAATGGCCTCTCTTCATTTCATAATGGCATCCCATGGAGAATTAAGCAGGCATGTAAAGATCTTGCGGTTCTTTCTCAACATCTTCAAATGCCAATTAAGTTTTTCTCAAGAAAAGTGAACAAAGTAGCTGAATTCCTTTCCTCTTATGGTATCTCTAAAAAATGCATATCTAATTTCTCGACACTAGAAGACACTCCTAGATTTATCTATAAGGCTATTAGATTAGATGTTCCAAGTTCTCAATTTTCTAGACATTTGATGTATAGCTAGGATTCTACCCTGTTTGTAATGCCACTTTGAGAGGGATATTCTCTCAATAATCAATAAATTCCTCTTTTCCAAAAAAAAATCTAAATCAATAAACAATCATATCATTCTAATTAAACTTGCCTTGAAATATTTTATGAAGAAGCCTCCAAAATCCTCCAAGTCTTTGTCTCCTCTAAGCCTCCTTCTCTCTCTACTAATGAGTCTCTCTCTAAGATGAGCATTATGTTCAAACAAAGGCTCTTAAGTATTTTTAGGGTTATATCCTTCTTAACTAGACTTGGGCCTCCTACATAGGCCTTAACTTCTAAGTCCAACTTGTTCTACTAAATGATATTTAAACCCAACTAAGCCTTATATTCCACTAGGTAGGCGTAATTTCATTAATTCCCATAGAAATCACATTTCATTAATTTAACTTTAAAAATCAACCTTTAAATTTCCCAAATCAATTTTTGCAAATATATATATATATATATATATATATATATATATATATATATATATATATATATATATATACTAAATAATTTATTTTAAAATACGAGTTATTACATGTACCAACACCACTACCCCTTTCATTGCAAGGATGGTGAATAGAGTGCCAAAAATCCTCATTCCCTCCAATAGTGAGGGTTTTTAAATGGGATCGGCTCAGGATCCTTTGACTTTATAGACCTCACCTTGATTCTTGCTTCATCCCTTCTACCTCAGAAGAAGAAATGCCTCTGAGAAGGATAATCCCCATCTTATTGGATGAGTCCTACATCCCCATTTCTCTAAAATCTTAATCCTCAAAGAGGAAGGAGGTTGGGTGACCATCCGACCTAATAAACTTAGGGGACTCCCCGGACGAATTGCAAGCTCATCTTGTGAAGAAGAGTAAGACTGGAACCAATTTTTCTAATGTTATTCTTCACACCAAGAAGGTGGATGCCCTATGTAAGGGGAAGGTACCTGTTCTGATGTCGGTGGCTAAAAATCCTAATTTGTCTTCCTCTGTGTTGAAGGGGGCCTGCTTATAGGCCGATAAGTAAGTGGCTAACAAACTATCCACTGACCAGTTAGACTCCTACACAACCCAGGCATTATCTTTGGTAAATCTTAATACTTTATTTGGATATTTGTTTATAAGTTTTCTATGCTACTAACTCTTTTATGCGACATTTTTCTTGTAGTTCCTAGTGAACTATGTCAATATCCTAGACAGCAGGGTTGACCAGGATAAAGCTAATGCCGATCTTGATAAAGACTTGACTGAGTCTCATAATGCTCTAAAGGCTGGAAAGAAGGCCTATACGGTCGAGAAGAAGGTCAGAGAGTTGGAGTCATCTAAGATGAAGTCCTCAAATGAGCAACTGATGAAAGTTACTAAAGAGTTTATTAAGGCCTTGTCTGAGTCCCTAGAGTCTAAGGACAAGGATTAGGATCAATGATGGGGAGACGCCTTCCACCTAGCCAAGAAACAGTTGGACTACATTCATAAGTCTAATTTTGAGAAAGGATGGGATGGGTTAAAGTCAAAGCAAGAGTCCCTTATGAGTCCAAACTCTTCTTGGAACATAACCCTGGTTCACCTCCAAAGTTGGAAAAGTAGGAAGGTGAAACTTTAGGTCGTGGCCAAAAGAAGGATGACTTCGAATAAGAAAAGGAGGCCATGGACCCAAAAAAGGTTTTGTCTGACCAAGAGCAGTGAAAGAGAATGAAGGATACAATAATTAGATTATCCTAGTACCCCTATACTTTGTATTTGCTTGTCTTTTGTTTGTTTGCCCTGCGAGGGCTTGCCCATCTTTGTACTTTAATGAAAAAGTTTCATTTTGGCCATGTTGTTCCTTCTTTGCCCCTTTTAGTGAGTGCTTACTTTATCTTTCATTCCAGTATGCCTTATCTTTTTAGTCTCTACAGTATGATGATAAATGGGCCTTAGTGTCCAAAAAATATGAAGATTAATACTTGATTCTTAGTTGGGTTGCCTTTGGGTGAGCTCACAAGGCATTTCTGTATGTTTGGCAAACACTTTAGGAAATGATAAGCGCTTATGGTGAGCAGACCAGTTTAGTGGCCTGACTCGAGACTGAGATCAAGAACGTCGAAGATATTATCTGTATAATTCAAGATAAGAATAATTCTCTGAGGGAAAAGCTCGATAGAGATAAGAAAACCTATAATAAAGACCAAAATGTCAAGCAAAGACGTCAGCAGAATATAATACAGTTGAGATATCAGTACCATCACGATCCTCGTGTCATCAGGTTGGAAGGCTACGATGAAGGTTGGATGAAGCCAGGCAGGTTTCATACAAGCATGGGTGGTTGAATTCTTTAGCCATTTTGAAGGTTCTTTGTGACTCCCAACTTTGGAATTGGTATAGGGTAGACTACCCATTGATTCGGCTTCCCCCTCTTGGAAGCCAGGATTGTTGGATCCCTACAGAGTCCATTCCAATTAAACTAATAAGGGTCCATATCCTTAACCATGATAGTTATGACAAATTTTGTCCTCATCCATACGATCATCACTATGCTAGAGTGACGACTGAGCTCGAGCACTGAAGATAAAATACTTATTTATCCTTTTGTATCCCGATTTATGTATTTTGCTGATCTGACTACTCTTAATTTAACTGAATATGAATGAAATTACATAGTTAATTCCATGCCTTGCATTTTCCTATTTTCTATGTCGAGCATATTTTATAATGTGCCTTACCTTTTAGGATAAGTTTCGTCACATCATCTTAGGACTAGGATCAATTATGGTGAAAATGCACCTGGTCGTATGGAGTCCACCCATTCTGGATTTTAGCCCACCTAAGTCAAGATACTTAGTGCCTAGGGGTCCTTAGTAGGTATTTTTCTTGACTGGAAAATTCTGGATTTTTTTGTTTATTCGTAACAAAAACATGTGACCATAAGAATTGATTAAGTGTAATCGTACTAAGGCATTTAAACTGGTGATCAGAACTTGATCGGATAAATTCGAAGAATTTATGATAATATCCTTTCCATAATGATAATTTAAAACTAACAAAGTTGGCATGCCATTTGGAACAATTAGAAAGCTAATTGTATACATTAAAATTTAAATCATACAAGAAACACAAACTAAAAACTTGAAAAAGCTAAAAAAAGTTAGAAATGTAATTTCTTAATATTGGCCACATTCCATGCCCTAGTAATCTCCCAACTACCAAAATTTCTAGATGGTAGGCTCCTTAGAGTACGTCTCTGATGACTTTGACAGGTCCTTCCCAGTTAGGACCTAACATTCCATATAATGGCTTCCTTACATAGCCGATAACTTTACTGAGGGTGTAATCTACTACCTGGAACTTCCTCGGATCAACACCTTTGTTTTACTGTTTGGCCAACTGCTTTTGGTATGAGGCTAATTTGATCAAGGCTTGATCCCTTCTTTCCTTAGCCAAGTCGAGCTGAGTCCTTATGATTTTTTCGTTCAAGGTTTGGTCAAAAATGATTGTCTTCATGGCAATTAAACCTTCTTCTAGTGGGACTATAACTTCCATCTCGTAAGGCAAAGAAAAGTGTATTTCCCTAATCAATCTCCTAAGCTTTATTCGATATGACGAGAGGATATGGCGAATCTCATCCCCAAAAATGACTTTTCCTACTCCAATATTTTCTTCATTATATCGAGAATTTTTTTTTATAGGCCTCAGCCTTCCCATTACTTTTGGGGTAGGTTATCGAACTATAAAAGTGTTAAATGTTATGACTATTGCGAAATTGTTAGAATGGTCTGCTATAAAATTGCATTCAATTATAGATTATGATTGTTCTTAGAATGACATAACGAGTTATGATGTTCCTTCAGATAAATCTAATATGTCAGTGTCCCTTGTATTTGCTAAAAATTCAACCTCTATCTATTTAGTGAAGTAATATGTGTCGACCAGGATATACTTTTGATTTTCTGGTGCAGCGGGTAGGGACCCATAATGTCCAACCCCCATTAAGCGAAAGGACATAGACAAGTTAGTGACTTGGTATTGTTGGTTGGTTAGTGAAGCATGGACGAGAATTTTTTACATATCTTGCATTTCCTGACATATGAGACTGCGTCTTTTTGCATATAAGGCCACCAGTATCCTTTTTTGACATCCCTGAATGCTAAAAACCTTCCTCTGATATGAATTCACATGTTTTACTATGAAACTCGTGTAGGACTTGGTCGACGTCGCTTGGATGAACACATTGGAGGTATGGGCCTGTGAAAGATCGCTTATAAAGATTTTTCTTAAGTGATAGTGTAAGGACATTTTTGTCCATTGTCAATAGGTATGTCGTACGCCGTTACACCATTGAAGAAATTCAAGATCTCATCTACGTCAACGGATACAAATATCAAAGCGTCTTCAACATCATAACCTCTGTGAGAATGAACTTGGTAAAGTTTTGTTTTTAAGTCCCTTAAAGTTTCATACTTAGTATTGTGAAATTTTTATGAAATATTTTTTTATAAAAATAAGAAGTAAGTTTTTTCAAGAAAAATGAGGCTTTTAAAAGATTTTTTGTTTTCTCGCATACCGGACCGGTCCGCCCATATTAAAAACGAACCGATCTGTCTCTATACCAGATCGATCCGCTGTGCATCAGAACCAGTAAACCCCGGATCGCAGGCAAATCGAAGAAGCCCCTTTCAAAAATGAACCGATCCGAGGTCGAACCGATCCTCCTCCAAAATGGACCGATTCGCTTCTGATAATTTTGATCAGTTCTGTGAGATTTTTTACCACCGACTCAAAATTCCTATATATATACCTATTTCGGTGGTGTATTTTTCAAGTCTTTGAGAAAACATTTCTAAGAGTTCAAACACAACAAGACTTCGTTTTTTGATGTGCCAAACATCTTTTTGATTCACACACATAAATCCCAATTACTTTTGTGAATCTTTTGGAACCCTAAAACACAAGCTTTGCTATTGTTCAACCTTTGTGGGGAGATCTTTGCAACTGAGGGTTGCGTGTCATTTCTAAGGGAGTCTCTACAAAGTGTTATGGTTGCATGTCATTGAGGAGAGTTGCGGTTCTACCTTTGCTGTTTGGGTTGTGAGTCCTTGAAGGGTGCTACGTGTGTTCTCTTATTGAGTTCAAGACTGCGTGTCTTTGTGGGTTGGCTGCGTGTTGATCCATTGCAGATTTCTCTATGTAATTGTAAGTTGCGATTTATATATTCATAGTGAAATAAAGGTTTTACCCGAAAGGTTTTTTTTCCTGAAATCTGTGTATCGGCATATTTTTGTGTCACGTGCTTTATTTATTTATGGGTTAACGCATGCACCTTCGATGCATGTTTAGGGACTCTAATTAAATAAGGGTTACTTGGAAACTTGCGAATTTAATTTAAATCAATTATCACATAGTCGCACTTTTTAGATAGATAACAAATGATCATCTTTCACCTTGGAATGATGGGCTTACTTCTCGTCAGTAGACAAAACATCCTGTTGTAGGTATGCCATGATTGGGTCCATCCATCTGGGAGCCTTTTGGATGACGATGACTTGTTCGGCGATCTTTGGCTTTGTGATGCTTGGTTAGGCAAGGTAATCCATCTCAATTATTATTTTGAGGTTGGAGTTGACGACTGATGTTTACATTATTTGATATCTTTCATACCCCAAATCTAGGCCTTTTTAGGCCCACTGCATCATAAATAATGAGCTTCTAGAGTCATTTTAGTATTTTTATAAGAAAAATGCAAGTTTAAAGAAAATTCGAGTTAAAATATAATTTTAGTAGTCTCATGGGGTGAAACCATAATTTGAAAAACTTTAAGGGCCTAAAAGTTATTTTATAAAATTTATCTGCGAAAAATAAAGTTCTCCTTAAATTTTGGTTCAATTCTAATTTAAAATGAGTAACTTATGAATTTTGGGGCTAAGATGCAATTAAGGGATAATTATATAATTTTCTAAACTTTTATGACCCTAAATTTGAATTAATTATTTTTATTTTTCATTTTAATAGGTACCTCCGGAGTTTGGACAACAAAGAAGTTGATATGCAAAAATTGTTAGGATACTTCGAGATACAACACGATTGACACAGTTGTACTAAATGATTTTTATAAAATCGCTCGACTATTCGTTGAGGTCGTGACATAGCTTTTCGGAAAGGTCTTTAAAAGACTCAAAATTTGAAATTCGATCAAAGTTTGAGGTGTTAAAAATGCGATTAAAGTTGATGCTATGAATAGTGATGAAAATTGGGATAATAATTAAAAAAGACTTCCCAATTGTTTCCAACTCGTCCCAAGACCCCATGAGATAATTACCAACCCAAATACAATCAATTAAAAGAGTTTCACCCCAGCTCAAACACCTCACCGCATGGCATATAAAAAGGACCATTGGACTCACTTTTTCAAACACAATTTGAGGGACACAAGTTTTAGGTAGTATATTATTTTGTTAGTGAGGCAATTTGTGTGCAAGTTTGGGAGAAAATTTTTGTATTTGGATTCAATATTTAGAACTCAAATTTGTAAGTTTATTATTAATGATACTTTTTATTTCATCTTGCAGTTTGTTTGTTACAATTATGTTTCTAGCTTAAATTCATTGCTAGGACTAGGTGAAGTTTGCCATGATTACTTAGTGCATTTTTAATAAGTTTTAATTTGGTTTAATTCCTTATATGTTCTAAAATGTTTTTAAAATTTCAAATTCATTAAAATAGTCACGAGGGTGATATTTTATACCTTCGGTTTTAATTTTAAAATTTACATTCTTTGATAATTTGTGCTTACGTTTGATGGATTATACTTACGTTAAGTCGTTTGACGGGCCATGCTTATGTTTGGCAAGTTATGCTTAGAAGAGAGTTTCAATTTTTTAAGGGAAGGCAAATTTATGCCATCTAAAATAATTGTAAAAATATTTTTTGAACTTTTTATTTTTTATATTCTGAAATTTATGCGACGAGAGTCGGTCAAATTTTAAATTACAAAAAGGAAATGAGAATTAGACTAATTAATCACCAATAAGTAAGAATGGTAAACTGATCTGACGTCTTATCTTATGTTTGTTTTCCATAGTTGCTGTTATTTTATTAATTGACAACAAAGTTTGAACCTAAAGTGGACGTAACATCTATATCGCTGTTATTTACTCATGGAAACTATTGGATTTGAACTTTCTTGAACTAGGAGATCAAGTCTTTGGAGACCTGTAAGTATGCTAACATTCGTTCATCCTCTGACCTTATATTCTCCTAATACTTGATTAGACACCAACCTTGGGTCATAGAAGATGTCAAAGTGACTTACACTTAGAGATGGATCCTCCTTTAATTAGACGATGAGATCTTCATACTCAACCCATTGTTGTATGCTTCAAAGACAAGTTTGATTCCCTATTCGAGCATGGTTTGGTCTGGATTTACACAAAGAATTCCCACTCCTAGACCTTTTGAGTTAGAGGCCCCATCGACATAGAGCAACACTTATTTTACTGGTTAAAATCATTAACATTGACTTGGTTGGTGGGATCCCCTTCGTTAGGATCTTGCCCTATAGTGAACTTGACGATGACATATACTAACACCTGCCATTTGATCACATTTATTGGTTGATAATGGATATCTAACATCCCTAGTTCCACCGACCATTTAGACATTCGTTCAGATAGTTTGATATTTTTTAAGACTTCTTTGAGTAGGAAGGATGTGATAACTATAACTGAATGAGCTTTGAAATATTGCTTCAACTTCTGTAAAGTGATTACCAGGGAATAATCTAGCTTCTCTAGAGAAGGTAGCATCTCTCGGTGTTTAATAGTGTCTTGCTAGCATAATATATCATGGCTTGGTGCCCCTCTTTTTTTCACATCTAGTCTCAGTTAATTGTGTGGTCGGACAAAGAGAGATATTGATAAACTAGATCTCCTAGATTTGTAACCGCGAGCATGGGTGGTTAAAAATGTGAAAATTTGGTTTGCTAATGTCCTAGGGGGAGGGGAGAATAGGACATACTCGAAATTCATTGCCAATTAAAAATTTGCTTAAAACAATAATTATTGGTTTGAAAAATGAAATATAAACTCACACTTCACTTAGGAAATTTATCAAACACTTAACCTTTAAATTATTAGATCCAATTGCAACTAAACAGGATGAGAAATCTACACCTAGATACAATTACATCCAAATTCAAGTTAATGTGAGATTAGGTGAGATTTAATAATATTAGTTCAATTTAATTACAATTATATGGTATCTAAACATGTAGCAACCTAAATCAATTGTAGATATGAGATTATGTGAGGTTGTATGTTGTGTATAAGAGTAAATGTGAGAATAAGAACAACACCAAGATATACAAGGAAAACCCCCACATAGGGAAAAAACCATAGGACGCTACAACTAATACACTAGAAATATGAAGGCTTTTAAAAGAGATCAGTGATTTACCTAGTTTGAGTTCACATTTAAAAGCTCTTGCAATCCACCAATCCTCTAAACTCCACCCGGTCTAATGAATCTAAACTAAACTCCTCCAAAGCTTGTAGAGAGAGAAGAACCCACTTATAATAGCTTCCATGTATTCAACTTTGGAGGATTCCACTCAGATCTTCTCAGATCTTCCTCGTGTTGACCTATAAAATAAAGATCTTCAATGAAAATGATAAAGCAAAGGTTTTCTATGATTGATTTAATGAATCACTCAAAAATCTCTCACGAAATGTTTTAATAAAAGTGAGGTAAAATCAAATCTCATATGGGGTTTCTAGAGAAAGAAAGAGAAGCTCTTATATTTGAAAAAATTGATTTGGAAAGTAAGAGTTTTTATTAGAAAATTGAGTTAAAATGCCTTTATATAGTGTAAAAAATAATTTCCTGCCTACAACGAATTCCATGCGCACGAAGGCTTTTTGTCGTGCATACGGTCATAAAAAAATTGACCAAAAGTACCTTTCTGATCAAATCCGCACATGCGAAAAAAGGCTTTCGTTTACACAGTGCTATTCGTATGGCTTAATTTTGCGTTGTGCACACACCTTATACCATGAAAATTTACCAAAATGCCATTTTGAAGGATTTTCAAAGTAAATGATCTTGAATGGCTCCTTTTGAACATGTTTGAAAAATGTAACATTTTGATGATAAAAATAAGTGCATAAAGCGTGGGAGAAAAAATATAGATGGGGTATCCTAAAGTGCATCATGGGTCATATACCATATTTGAAAACGTCTACAAAATTCACTGGAGTCTATGAGTCGATGAAATGATGCAATTCAAGCCAACACGGACATGAATAAAGGCATGTATGGAACTAAAGCATCTAAACACACAAAAAATGCCAAGTAAATTTTCCCAAAATAAAAATAAAACTTCTATACATCTGAAAAATAAAATATTCTGACACGAAATATGCTAAGAATCAGAACTGTACATCTTCAATCTCCCCCTTGGATGTTCCATGGCAAAATACTAAAATAACCCCAAACCCAAAATACATGCAAATCCAACCAAATATAATAAAGTGCCAATAATATATCTGCATCACCCACAACCCTAGAAAGGACAACATAGACTAATAGTGGTCAAATAAACTGAGATGATCCATGAAGAGATACATGCAAAACTCAAATAACACTAAACCAGCAAGCATGTTATGTTAATGTGAAGGCAAATCTCCCCCTGCATATGAAACATGATAGGAGTAGGAGTATCATTAAGAGATATACCAAAGACATGTGGTCATGAACATGAAACATAAGAATAAACATGAGAATCTATGACAAAAAACACATATGTCCAAAAGTATCATGGTAAGAATCATGTGATGTAAGTAAAACTAGTGAGCTACAAACACGATATGCACAATCTCAACAAACAAACCAAAAAAATACACAAAGATCCAACTAAGACCTATAAGAGAGTCAATATGAACAACTCTCAATCCAAGTAGACAAAGAGGTGATATGGAAACACAACTAAAGTCGTCGTCTTAAAATCAAACTACCTAGGGCATCGAAATCATAGAAAAAGGTAGATGATAACAATCTAATGGATCACACATAAAGATTAAACAATCATTTACAAAATCAAATGATGTCACAAGTGAAAAAAAGAGGATGATATATAAGTACAATATCCAAAGAAGTAGGTACAAACACATTAGAGATATAAGAAAAACACATGTACCAAAACAATCTGTAATGTACCAAAATAGGGATCCTTCCGCACGGGGAATGAATGTCCTGTGAACGGATGTCGTGCGTATGAATCCAAATCCAGAAATGCGTATGAATTGAGGAAGAAACAAGCCTCTAAGAAAAAATAAGGAAAATCAAACCTTATCACTCAGGTAAAAAACTTATCCCCTTAATCACAAACCACCTCAAACAACTTCTTTAACAAAACTAACCTCAACACGATCTCAACCTAAATTCCATGAACCCAACAACATGCCCAAATACATATGATCAAACAAAGATCATTTTACAAACCCAAAATAAAAATATATATAAGAAAACATGAAATTAAGCCTCAAATATCAGACGCTTAGAAAAACAAAACTATTTCACATAAACTTTAATGTAGAACCACTTTAGATATGTCAAATAAAATTGTCTACCAATGTTGGTAACTTAAACATTTTTAATGCACATATTAAACATATCAAAAGTAAGATAAGAATCATATTGACTGGCATGTGCATAAAGATGGAAAAAGCATTCATTTACAAATTACATTTCTTCACACATTATACAATCTTTTATAGAGAAACACTACACCAAAAATAGGAATTTGGCACGGTTTAAAATTGTGCCAGATCAAATTTGGAACGATTTTGAACTGTGCCAGAATCAGGTGTTCCAAAATGGCTAGTTTTTTCTGGCACGGCTCAAAAGTGTGCCAGATTTGACCAAACAGGAACACTTCTGGTGCACTTTTAAACCGTGCTAGAAATTGATATTTTTGGCACACTTTTGGCGTAGTTTTAAGCTGTGCCAGATTGAGCACATTTTGATAAATTTTGGCACCGTTCAAAACCGTGACAAAATTTGATACACTTTTGGTACGGTTTTGAACGGTGCCAAATTTTTAAATAAAAGAAAAAAAATTAATTATTTGAAAATCAAAAAATTCACAAATTGCAAATCTCGAAAGTTGTTGATAAACTAATGTGCATACAAACTTCAAAATATTACAAATAATAATAGTTCACAGACCAAAAAAATTGGACAGAGTTTCCTCTAGTTTTTGGACATTCTAAAACCTGTTAATATAATACCTGCATAATGTAAAGCCCGCACGGGCATAAATTATAGCAATAAAACTACAAAATCCCACATGGCCATAAAAGCTAACAATAAAACTACAAAAGTCCGCACGGACATAACACAAAAAATATAATCCTGAATATTAACGAAATTAAGTAAATAATCCTCTTGTTGTAGACAATTGACTTCATGTGATCCACATGGATAAAAGCTAATGGAAAAATATTATCTTGCAAAAAAATAAGATACAAAAGGAGATGATGTTAGTAACCGAATAATTTAAAAAAAATCTTATTCAAACTGAAAATTTGCATATACGAATTAAAATTATTGTTGTATTCACAAATCGATATTGTTGTGACTACGTGGTCAGCTCCTACGAGTTACATTAGTCCCATGCGAGGTGTTAGTGCTTCTTATTGGGTCGTTTAAGGACTAATTTAAGTTTTCACCCTCAAACGGCATATTTTTAAACCTAATCTAGATATTTTCAAATTATTGTCATATTCTCAAATCGGGAGACATGTGACTACACAATCAGTTCCTACAAGTTATATTGGTCCCGTACAAGGTGTCTATGCCTCTTACAGGGCCCTTTGGGAGCTGGTTTGGGTTTTCACCCTCAAACGACATGTTTTTAAGCCTAATCTAGATATATTCATATTATCGTCATATTCTCAAACCGGGAGAACCGTGACTACGCGGTTAGTTCCTACAAGTTACATTGTTCCCGTGAGAGGTGTCCGTGCCTCTTACGGTGACGTTTGGGGGTTGGTTTAGGTTTTCACCCTTTAACGGCTCATTTTTAAGCCTAATCGAGATATTTTCATATTATCATCATATTCTCAAATCGGGAGTCCCGTGACTACGCGGTCAATTCCTACAAGTTACATCGATCCCGTGCGAGGTGTCCGTACCTCTTACGGGGATGTTTGGGGGCTCGTTTAGGTTTTCACCCTTTAACGGCTTATTTTTAAGTCTAAGTGTATATATTTGAAAATTATCATCATATTCTCAAATCGGGAGACCCGTGACTACGCGATCAGTTCCTACAAGTTATATTGGTCCCGTGCGAGGTGTTCATGCCTCTTACGGGGCCGTTTGGGGGGCTGGTTTAGGTTTTCACCATTTAACAACATGTTTTTAAGCCTAATCTAGATATTTTCAAATTATCTTCATATTCTCAAACTGAGAGAACCATGACTACGCGATCTGTCTACAAGTTACATTACACCCGTGCGAGGTGTTCATGCCCCTTACGGGAAGGTTTGGGGGCTGGTTTAGGTTTTCACCATTTAACGACATGTTTTTAAGCCTAAGTGTTTATTTTTACAAATTATTGTCATATTCTCAAACCGGGAGACCCGTGACTACGTGGTCAGTTCCTACAAGTTACATTGCTCCTCTGCGAGGTGTTCGTGCCTCTTACGGGGCTGGTTTAGGTTTTCACCCTTTAACGGCTTATTTTTTAGCCTCATCTAGATTTTTTAAATAATCGTCATATTCTCAAACCAGGAGACCTATGACTACGCGGTCAGTTCCTACTAGTTACATTGGTCCCGTGCGAGGTGTTCGTGCCTCTTACTGGGCCGTTTAGGGGATGGTTTAGGTTTTCACCATTTAACGGCATGTTTTTAAGCCTAATCTAGATATTTTAAAATTATCGTCATATTCTCAAACCGAGAGAACCGTGACTACGCGGTCAGTTCCTACAAGTTACATTGGTCCCGTGTGAGGTGTTCGTGCCTCTTACGGGGCCTTTGGGGGGCTGGTTTAGGTTTTCACCATTTAACGGCATGTTTTTAAGCATAATCTAAATATTTTCAAAATATCATCATATTCTCAAACCGAGATAACCGTGACTACGCGGTCAGTTTTTACAATTTACATTGGTCCCGTGCGAGGTGTTCGTGCCTCTTACGGGGCCATTTGGGAGCTGGTTTAGGTTTTCACCATTTAACATCATGTTTTTAAGCCTAAGTGTTGATTTTTATAAATTATCGTCATATTCTCGAACCGGAAGACCTGTGACTACGCGGTCAGTTCCTATAAGTTACATTGGTCTCGTACGAGGTGTTCGTACCTCTTATGGGGCCGTTTGGGGGCTGGTTTAGGTTTTCACCCTTTAACGGCTTGTTTTTAAGTCTAAGTGTTGATTTTTACAAATTATCATCATATTCTCAAACCGGGAGACCCGGGACTATGCGGTCAGTTCTTACAAGTTACATTGCTCCTGTGCGAGGTGTTCGGACCTCTTATGGGGCTGTTTGGTGGCTGGTTTAGGTTTTCACCCTTTAACGACTTATTTTTAAACCTAATCTAGATTTTTGTAAATTATCATCATATTCTCAAATCGGGAGACCTGTGACTACGCGGTCAGTTCCTACAAGTTACATTGGTCACGTGCGAGGTGTTCGTACCTCTTACTGGGTCGTTTGGGGGCTGGTTTAGGTTTTCACCATTTAACGGCATGTTTTTAAGCCTAATCTAGATATTTTCAAATTATCGTCATATTCTCAAACTAAGAAAATCATGACTATACGATAAGTAACCTACAAGTTATATTGGTCCCGTGTGAGGTGTTCGTGCCTCTTACGGGGCCGTTTGGGGGTTGGTTTTGATTTTCACTATTTAAGGCATGTTTTTAAGCCTAAGAGTTAATTTCTGCAAATTATCGTCATATTCTCAAACTGGGAGACCTGTGACTACGGGGTCAGTTCCTATAAGTTACATTGGTCCAGTGCGAGGTGTTCGTGCATCTTACTAGGCCGTTTGGGGGATGGTTTAGGTTTTCACCATTTAACGGCGTATTTTTAAGCCTAATCTAGATATTTTCAAATTATCGTCATATTCTCAAACTGAGTGAACCGTGACTACGCGATCAGTTCCTACAAGTTACATTGGTCCCGTGCGAGGTGTTCATGCCTCTTATTGGGCCGTTGGGGTTGGTTTAGGTTTTCACCATTTAACGGCATGTTTTTAAGCCTAAGTGTTGATATTTGCAAATCATCGTCATATTCTCAAATCGGGAGACATGTGACTACAGGGTCAGTTCCTACAAGTTACATTGGTCCCGTGCGAGGTGTTCGTGCCTCTTACAGGGCCGTTTGGGGAATGGTCTGGGTTTTCACCCTTTAACGGCTTATTTTTAAGCCTAATATAGATATTTTCAAATTATTATCATATTGTCAAATTGGGAGACCCGTGACTACGCGATCAGTTCCTACAAGTTACATTGGTCCCGTGCGAGGTGTTCGTGCCTCTTACGGGACCGTTTAGGGGATAGTTTGGGTTTTCAAGCTTTAACAGGCTGGTTTAGGTTTTCACCCTAAAACGGAATAATCTGAATATTTTTAAATTATCGTCATATTCTCAAACTAGTTAACCCGTGACCACATGGTCAATTCCTATAAATTACATTATTCCCGTGCGAGGTGTTCGTGACTCTTACATTGGTGTCTATTATAAAGTTCTTTCCAAAGCACCCTTCATTGGACATAATCAGTGTTGGCATAAACCCTGACTTGGCGGTGATATCCTATGTGTTGCATTGATCTCGTACGAGGTGTTCGTGCCTCTTTGAGGTTGTTTGGAGGTTGTTTGGGGTTTTCCTCCTCTAACGGTATGTTTTTAATCAATTTAGAACGTTTTTTTTATTTTAGAAAATTTTGGCATAGTTTCATTTGTTTATTCGTTAAATCCAACATGTTTTAACATTTAAAATAAACTCAACAACAGCAGTAAATTCCAAAACCAAACCACCAGCAAATCCCTTCCACCAATTTAACTAAATAAGCTCATAAAGTAAGCCATTTTATGTTTGGCTACTTGTTGCTTCTATTCCAAGCTATTTTTTTTTATTTAATGCTGCAACATTTAAAGAGAATTTGAGACTTTGAGACTAACCAGATTTCATTTGTATTTTGATAGCCACCCGATGAACTCTTCGCGCCATAACTTCTTGAAAGTATCCCATTTGGTCCAACAATGTCTGCAAATTCTGAAATCTTCTATTCTGAGCGGCATTTAGTTGTTCATTAGACGATATCTTATCTTTCAAGTTTCTCAGCTCTTCATTATGAGATCGAGATTGTGCTATGACTGTTGAAGCGTCAGAAGACTTATATTAGAATGTTTATCTTATAAAATACAAAAAGGATAAAAGGGGGAAAGAACTGAAAATTGCACTTATCATTCATCAAATCATCCTTTATTTTACTCCAATACGATGTCTTGAAGAATTCCACGATGTTAGGTTTCATGTCAGTTACATGCTCTTGAATTAAAAATCAATGCATGAAAGAATAAAACCATACTAGTTGATGCTACGGGCGAAACATGTCTAATATGCACAATGTCAAGAATATTATTGTGACACATAATTGAAATCAAATTTAGTAAGGGTAAAATCAATTTGTACCTTTCCTTCTTGAACTGAACCTTTCACCTTTTTTTGCATAGGGTATGTCATTCAGGTTTGTGTTAATTTTTTTTCCTACCATTTCACCTTTAAACCTTTTTTTGTACCATTTAAATAACGCCCAAATCTCTTGAAAATTTAAAAACTGTGTTGTGCAATCCCCAAACATAATAACATCGATATCAATCACATTAAAAGTTCAACGTAATCTACCTGGAAAATAGTTTTAATGATTTAGGCACCGAGTTAATTTTAGTATTGTATGCCATTTTGGCTATAAAATTATGTAACTACTCCAAATCTTCATTTTGCTTACACCAATTTCCCAAATAAACTAAAACAACCTCTCAAGTATAAAAATTAAATATATATGTGTAGAGAGAAGTGGAGCAAAAAAACTTCATCATTACCCGCCTATGTATTATGGTTGCTAATAAAACCTAAAAATAAAAGGAGTTGTCCACCCAAATATTACACATTCAACTATTGTACCAATAACTCATTAAATTTAAGAGTAGTTCAAAATTGAGTATGGAGTCTAATCAACAAACTCCTAAAATACCTTTAACCTTATTGTAAATTCAAAAGTGGACATAAAATTTAAGCATAATAAAACTAATTTTGGAAACCCTAATTTAAATTTTAAAACACAAATCCCAAATATGACCTACGATATAACAATCTAATTCTAAACAATATATGAGAAAAAAGTCTATGAGAACAAAGAGTTCATAGAAGTTTGAGCATCATAGCATAAGTTTAATGAATTGAAATAGATGAATGGTGGAATTATTAGTTAAATTGGGTTTCTAATATATAGATTGGAGAAAGGAAATGGGAAGAATAACATACATGTATGCTTGTTGGGAGAAGACGATATGGGGAGAACTTGGGATGGCAACGGGACGGTTCGGGGTAGTGTAAAGCATCCCCATCCCCATCCCTGCCCCGTTCCCCGTTATAACGGATTCGGGGATCCCCGCCCCCGTTTAAAACATGTATCGATTTCCCCGTGGGGAACCCATTTATTTATTTTTTAATATGTACAACTCCAAAATTCATTTACAACTCCAAAAAATATCTCAAACAAAAAATTCATTTGAATCTCATTTTTACCTATACAAACTTTATAAAAAATTACAGTTAATAGTGGGCGGCAGGAACAACATTTAAATCTTTAAAAAAAATCTCAAACAAAAAATGCAAGCTTTAAAAAAATCTAAATAGGAACAACAGTTAATCTGTTAAATCTTTAAAAAAATGCAAACAAATACATTATTAATACTTAGGTTTTACTTGAAGCAAATAAATCTTGGGCGGCAGCACACCCAAAGAGACAACAGGAACAACTGTTACCTTGGGCGGCAGGAACAAATCTCAACCTAATTTAGAATAAGACTGGAGAGCACTGGCCAGATGGTTTGAAATTGAGCAAAAACTAGAATTTCAATTTTTGAGTCCATGATAGACTTCAATTTCATACAACTCAATTTCAATAGTAAAAACAAAACTGACTATAGTCAGTTTATAACTCCAAGCCAGGTCTAGTAACTATAATTTTCTAATTAAAACCATAATTATAATTGATTAAACTAAGCCCATAAAATACCCACTTGAACCACATATACGAAATCATGGGGAAAAATGTGGTATGCAAAAATACAATCTGGGTATGTACAGTTTGTACTTTGTAAACGATTTGAAGCTCAAAAGAAGACTTTACAAAAATAAACACTAGGGAAAGAATACATTTTATATTTTAATGTAGTGAATACTAATAAATGGATGATTATGTATATACCTGGTTGTCATGAGAAGAAATCTAGGTTGAAGAGGTTTGTTGAGGATGAGAAACATGAATGTTAGTATCATCGTCAGAGAGAAATTGGATGGTCTTAACAAATAACTTAATCGCGGGATCTTTGTTATATGACATTTATGTAAGTAAGTATTTAGAGATGTTTGGTTTTGTTGAGCAGAGGATTGGTTTCTTGAGTTATGTTGGGTTTAGCGAAGGGGGAGAGTGAATTCTCAGCCACAAGTTGTGTTGTGTAAATTAAATCTCAAAAGAAACGACAGGAACAATAGTTACCTTTACCTTGGCTGGCGACAGGATGATGAGGTGCGGGCGAGGTGATGAACAGCAGGAATAATCTTGGATGAGGAAATGAGGGGCGGGCAGGCGGGACGATGAGCAGACTAGTTGCGGTAGAGGAACCGCGGGCCCCAATAGCGGGTACTTCAACTGCGAACGAGAGCGACTTACCGTAGAGCGGTGGCCAGATACTTGCCGGACGGAGCGACTGGATGCCGATGTAGAGAGAGTGTGATATTGGAACCGGTAAGCGGGTGAGGGGAGAGAGACGAGGAGCGGGAGATTGAAAGATGAGAGAGGAAAGAGAAGAGGGAAAATAAACATAATAATTTTTTTAGGGTCTTTTATATTTTAATCAAGTGTACTCAATTTTGGCACACTTTAAAACAGTGCCAAATTTTGGCACTGTTTTAAAGTGTGCCAGATTGTCATTAAATCGTGCCAAATTTTTAACATCAGGGTGTGCTAAATTGTTGTTTTTCGTGTAGTGAAATTGAAATATGATCATGAGTTTAACTTTAAGTACTACTCCATCTATAAAAATCCCTCGACACAAGTGTTGTTCAATTCTTTTGCATGCTAAACTAAAATAGGAATTTAATTTGAAATATGCTAAATACATATCCTATTTTTATTGTCGGTTAAGCTTTTGGCTTGTGGCTCTTTCCAACACAATGTCTTTTTCCATTGATTGACTTTTCACACGCATACCTGACGGAGCACAAAGTATACAAAAATAAAGAATGAATATTTTATCAACTTAATGAATCCACCCATGTAATGAAATTGACCTATCCTTTTATGTCACATTCAAAAAAAGATCTCTCTCTCTCTCGTGTCCAACCCCATCGAGGGTTTGAATGGCGGTTTCCATTAATGCAGTACCTCAAAATGTCAAACCTCCAGATCCTCCTAATGTTTGGTCACGTTCATTTGCTAATGTACTGATCAATAAGACAGTGAAGGATGTTGAACTCAAGACTCCTTCCACGTTTAGAGGTGAACCAGCTGTCATATTCTCAGAAGAAGATATAGAATCCTTGTTGAACCTTTCAAGTTTTTTATCGTGGGGCAGCTTTCACATGGCAGGCCACCTATGTATGAGATTTGAAAGAAGGTATTGACATCTAATCTTAATCAATCATGAACTATTGAATTGATTAACAACAAGCACATGCTGATAAAAATGAATTATGAGGAGGATTTTGTTCGATTATGGACCAGGGATCAACGATATTTTGGAAGGTATCCCATGAGAACTTTCAAATGGCCACCTTAACGGAGAATAGAGGAAGAAATATCAATTATTCTAGTGTGGATAATTTTTCCTAACCTACCTATCCATCTTTTTGCAATATCGTTGTTGTTCTCAATTCCTCAGTTGATAGGGAAACCTTTAAAGCTTGATGATTCAACTATTTCTCAAATAAGACCTAGTCTGGATATAAACTAAGAAAGGTTTGAATTGTAATAGGAGAATATGGATTCTGGTAAGTCCAATATGAAAACCTTCCTTTATATTGTCTTCATTGTATGAAGAAAGGTCATGATGTTAGCTCATGAATTTTTCTAAAAAGCAACAAAGGAGAAGCTAAGGTAGAGAACCAAAAAACAACCGACCATTCAAAATAACAACCTCATCTCCTTATAAAATAACCATCTCCAATCACATTAACTAAACCATCCAAAGGACCAATGATCAATAGTTTACCAAGACCAACCATAAATCCTCCACTTCAACTAAGAAAATAACCATCCAAAACTCAAGCCTAAAGATCATTGCTGTTAAAGACAACCCAAACATCATCCAACCTTCTTCATAAAACTCTCCTAGAACTTCCAATCCGATAAGACTAAATATTGATTCAATCCAGCCAAGTTTGAACCTTAGACCTATCATTGTCCCTAAAAAAAATAATAACTAATCATATCCAAAAGACCAGACACTGTGAAATTACTCCCCAAGAGACATTTATAGTTAATCAGTTAATGCTAACTCCAAGAACTATTGAATTTCCTGACTATGAGGTTCATCAAACCAAGCAAAAGGTATATTCATCAGAGAATGATCTAGAGAAAGATAATATTTTATTAATGCAAGAAGAACTATAAATTTTTACCACTTGGTTTGAAAGGAAATGGAAGTGTATAGAGTCTGCAAATAGAAGAAGAAAGGGGAAAGCATAGAGATGGAGCCCAATCAGTTATCTTTAATCACTGATAAAAAAAGGGGAAGGAGGGAACCAAAAAGTAGCTTGTTGATCCATTATTTAAAAGAATCACTAGATCTTAATAGAAAGGTATCACTATATCCCACCGACATCAGAAGCAATGATTAATTTTCTAAGTTGGAATGCTAAAGGAGTGGCTAATAATCCAACTTGTATGAGACTAAAAGGGATGATTAAGAAGTTCTGCTTACCTGCTTTATCAATTTTACAGACAAAAGTTTATGGTTCAAAAATTGAGAAGTATTTTTTTAAATTCAATTCCAGTGAAGCAATTTCTAATAAATCAAATAAAATTTTGTTTATGTGGAGAATGGGGATCAATGTTGCGGTAGTGCTTGATGAGGAGCAATTTTTTACTATTAAAGTATCTCATGACAATTTAGAGCAGGAGGTGATGTTAACTCTAGTGTATGCAAAATTCATAAAAGAGGAAAAAATATCTTTGTGGAGTGCTTTGGAGTTTATAAGCAAAACTTTTGGTGATTTACCTCAATTATTCATAGGAGATTTCAATGTGGTTGTTGACCAAAGTGAAAAAATTAGTGGTAACTTGATAAATCAACAGGCAGTGGGAAATTTTTATGACTGTGTTACTAGTTGTGGCCTTTTTAATATGGGATTTCAAGGTTCTAGATTCACTTGTAACAATTGTAGAGTTGAGGAGGATGTTATATGTGTCAGGTTAGATAGAGCTCTATGTAACCTTAAATGGTCTAATACCTATCATCATTGTTTCATATCCCATCTCTCAAAGCAATGCAGTGATCATGCTCCCCTGATTTTATCCATTAAAGCTCAGTTGGATGCTCACCCTAAGTGCTTCATCTTTCAAAAAATGTGGACTTGCCATGATCAATTCTTATATATTGTTTCCAAATCTTGGAGTGAACTTATTGTAGCATCTCCAATGGTGGCTTTCTCAATAAAGTTAAGAAAACTAAAGGTGGACCTCAAAGCTTGGAATAAAGATGTTTTTAGGAACATATTTCAAAATATTCAAGATCTTGAAGATAAGATCCTTCTTTTGGAGAATGCTTTTGAGAATAATCCAAGCCCTCAGAATAGGACTTAGATGCAGAAGACTAAAATGGAGTTGAACAATGCCTAAAAGCAAGAAGAGGTTTATTGGAAGTAAAAGTCAAAGATTAAATAGATCTCTATAGGAGATTATAATACAAAAAATTTCCACTTAACATTGAAAGCTAGTAGTTACAAGTTCGCTAATTTGAAGATCAAAGATGAAGATAATTAGTGGAAGGAAGATAGGTAGGATATAGAAAAAGTCTTTATTAATCATTTCTTGGAAAGATGGTCTACTAAAAAGATAGAAGTAGAATAAGAAGTTATAGATGTGATTCCTAATATAGTTTCAGTATAATGGAATGAGATGATGACTAAAATACCCTAAGAAGAGGAGATCTTACAAGAAATTAAGAGTCTAAATGAAGAGAGTAGCCCAGGACTATTTGGATTTATTGGCTCCTTCTATGTTAAATGTTAGAACCTGATCCAGGAGGATTTGGTAAAAGCAATTCAATCTTTTTTTAGTGGGAGCTTCAATTCCTAGGAGTTGTTCATTAAATAATGTGGTTCTTATTCCAAAAATCAAACATCCTTCTCTATGCTATCATTTTAGACCAATTAGACTTGGAAATTTCTCTCTTAAAATTATTTCCAAAATTCTAAATTCATGAATTTCTTTGATTTTTCCTTCAATTATTTCTAAAAATCAATTAGGTTTCATAAAAGATAAAAACATCCAGGATAAGATTCTTCTTGCTCCTGAGATAGTGAATTTATTGAATAAGAAATTCCGTGGATCTAATGTGATGATTAAATTGGATATGGAAAAGGCCTATGATAGAGTCTTATGGATTTTCCTCATTAATGTCTTGAGAAAGTTTGGGTTTTGTGAAGTTTTCATTGATTATATTTGGGGACTTTTGTCCAATTATTGGTTCTTTATCTTAATCAATGGAAAGTGATTTGGATATTTTCAGTCTACAAGGGGCCTAAAGCAAGGTGATCTAATTATCCCTTCCATATTCAATATAGAAGCAGAGGTTTGGATAAATTGGTGATGTCTAACAAGGTACATGCTTACTCTCATCCTCCTGGAAGTAGATTGATATCACATTTGATCTTTGCATATGATATATTTTATTGGTGAATGGGAGAAAAAAGAGTCTTCAAAATTTAATGGATTTTTTTGTTAAGTATGAATAAAGTTCAGGTTAATTGATTAATAGAAGAAAGAATTGTTTCTCTGTGGTTGAGTATTTACCTTTGGCAAGAAAGAATTTAATTGCGGGTTGCCTTTCTCTTCCCTATAATAAACTTCCGTTAACTTATCTTGGATGTCATCTATTCATTGGAAGGAATAAAATTAGTTATTTCTCTAAGCTAATTGATAAGATGAGAAACAAATTTATGGTATGGAAAACTAGATACCTATACTCTGTAGGCAGATTGATCCTTACTAAACAGGTATTATCTTCTATTTCTATATACACCCTAGATGATCTCAATCCCCCCCAAATCCATTATTAATAGAATGAAAGAAATTTTTAGCAAATTCTTTGGGGGATCAGATGGATCAATAGGTGATAAGAAATCTTGGATTAGCCGGAGTAAAATTTGCAAATCAAATGCTAAAGGACGTCTAGAGGTGAGGGATTTGGAAGATGCCAACAAAGCCTTTTCTTTCAAAATTGCATCGAGACTCAACAATTCAAAGGGCATTCGAGCTACTTTCATGAAGAAAAAAAAAAATAACAACTCTATGCATATTGTTTCTACCAGTTCTCATGTCATGAAGAGAATAAAGAGTTTTCAGGCAGATGTGGTAGAGCATATTGCAAAGGTGGATCAAGAAATGGTGTAGACAACCTCAACTGATGGAGAATTCAACTTGAAATCAGCTTATTAAGTGATCAAAGGACCTGGAGTGGAAAATAGAAATTGGAAGTAGCTATGGTTTGAACAAATTCCAATAAATATTTCAATTTTTGTTTAGAAATATATTCATAGGTCCATCCACACTGATGATAACATTTAGAGAAATGGAATTAGAATTTGTTCTGGATGTAAATGTTGTGGAAATTAAGAGGAACCCTTAAATCTTCTCCTACTACACAATCAATTGGCTAAACAGGTGTGGTCTCATTATCTGAATATGGTGGAAGTTATCCCTTAATTCAATTCCATAATAGCTATGTTAATGTCTTGTTGTCTAAATTTTGCTAAAAGTGATTATTTGAAATTTGTTCGTCAATTGCTTCCTATGGTCCTATTATGGGAGATTTGGAAATCAAGATGTCAAAGATTTTTTCAAGGCCAATAAATGAAGGTGGAGTCTATTATCAAGCAAGTTCAAGAGACTATATCAGCCATTAGTGCTTCTCATATTTTTAATAGCCCTCTTATCACGAATACCTCTACAATAATTCATGACTTTCAGCTTAGAGCTCTTCCCATCACTAAATGGATTAGACCTCCAAAAGTATTTTTCAAGTTGAATGCGTATGGATCAAGCAAAGGAAATCCAGGTGATAGTGGAATAGGTGGCATTCTCAAAGGTGATAATCGGGATTTCAAGATGGCCTTTTCTATATTTATTGATCATAATACTAGTTTCATGGTTGAAATTATGGCCATAAAAATTGGTCTTCAATTAAGTATAGATAAAGGGTTTAACAAGATAATCATTGAGGCATATTCTAAGGTTGTTTATAATATGATTATTGGGCAGAGAAAACCTCCATGGAAGGGTAAACTTCAAATTATGTAAATTGTGGATATGATGAAGATTAAGCATAGTCAAATTTCTCATATATGGAGACAAAGAAACAATGTATCAGATTCTTCAACATGCTTAGCTTCAACTACACCATAATCCAATTTATTTTATACTTTTAATGATTTTCCTCATTTGATCTTCAATGTAGATAAGTTAGCTCTTCCTAGTGTTAAACATATCTCATGATTCTATTGTAAGGCCACCAAGGAGAGGATTTTTCTCCTTCCATTAATAAATTCAGAGGATTAATATCCTCTTTTAAAAAAAACATACTTGACACATACCTAATGATACTAAAATTTAAATTGGTCGTTATCACACGACTGGCAACCTTTGTCGACGCATTTAAAATGGTTCATATTTAACTCCATCACATAAAAATCTCATATTCTTTCAAGTAGACCATGGAGTGCTTAGGAAACTCGTGCAAGATTGATTTTCAACTTTAAATATGTAAATGATTGTAGAAATCATATTTTTCAACATCAATTGTGTATTCATGCGGTGTAGTGCAAATACAAGGTTTTAAGTCATAAAATCCAAACTAGAGTCAATGTTTTCATAATACTATTGAAAAGCTTAAATTGACTAAACACATTCAATAATTGTATCAACAACACATCATATAAGAAATCAAACTTCATGTTATGTAATATCATATAATAATCAACATGTTTGAATGAGATTTGATTAAAACTACCAAAATCTTTTTATGTTTTTGATAATATAAACATTATATGTACAAAAAGCAAACAAACTCAAATGTGAAAGTATGTAAATAAATATGCACCTCACATTCTATAAAATGACAAGATCACTCAAATACACACAAGCTCAAACAATCATCCAGGATAGCATGGATAAACACCAATCAAATTATCAAACAAATAATCATATTTTTAGATTTTTCAAGAATGTATCAAAATAAACAGACAAACGAAATAAAGCATGAGAGAAGTAAATTATACATATGGGTAACAACATACTCTCACATAAAACAAACAAACCCAAAATATTTTTGGATTTTTCTTAAAATAAGAAACAAGAGCAAATCAAAAGATGCAACATGCATGTATATACAAGATAAATGCAAAAACTCACAACATATCTCAAACATTTAGCTGAAACTCTCATCCAACCTAGGAATAAGGATTATTTTAACCTCAAATAACACGAGAAAATGTACCTATAAAAACATGACACCTATCATCATACTCAGTGGGCTCAGAAACAACAAACAAATGTGGCCGACACCATTATCCCTTTGGTCGGTACCCTAGCCGACCACCCCAAGAATATAAATAGACAAGAATGTGAACAGACACGCGTGAGGCTCTCAACAGTCACCAGACACATGCATGTGAAGAATATCCAGCTGTTAATTATAATGTAAAGATGTAAGTACCTAATGTATAAAGGTATTTTATCTCTTCGTCTTCCTACTACTATAAATATCTCACTACCTCTCTCTGTTGAGCGCAACTGAAAATAGCCCTTGAATGTTCCCGAGAGGCATTTACAAAACCCTAAGACATAGTAACATTCCATCTGTAGATGTAAGCACCTCATAGGGTACGTAAACCTTGTGTCCCTTTCTTTGTCTCTTATCTCTTTCTAGCTTATTTCTTTCTTATTTTATTTGTGGTTATAATTATTGGTTTAACTGAGCTAAGACTAATCCAAATAAGCAAACCAGCATTAGAAACCAAATAAGCAAACCAACATTAGAAACAAACATATTGGTGTCATCTGTGGGAAAGAAACAAGCCACTATTTGTTTCCTACCCATTTCCCAGCAAGCAGTAAAGTTTTCAATCACTTTTTCATCAATCATTGAAGAATAGTAGATAATCTAGAAGGCAGCCACACCGATGGAGATGCCTTCGGCACCATGCCCCCTCATGGTATAGGGGATTTACAATAAATTCTGCTGAACATAGCTAAGGGCCAAGAGTCTATACAAGAGACGGCGAGACAACTAACTTAGATGCTTCAAACTAGGCCCGTAGTTAGTCCGACTGCCAGAGGAGAAATGGTTCATGTAGTACCCTATGGGGATAGACAACCTAGACAAGAACGGAGCATATCTAGATATTTTAAATCCATCAACGACAGATCTTATCACCCCAGCATGACCTCGTCAATCAGATCTAATGATTATTATGATGGCCAGTCACTCTCTCAAGAAATGGTGAGTGTAAGGGCTCAGTCTTTGATCGTTTGGCTTCCCGAGATGCTAGTGGCCACAGTCATAGAGAGCCCACCAGATCACGAGATAGACAAAAAGTATATGTTAGGTTAAGAACTAGTGTGCGAGGATCCGTGCTTTTTGAGCAAACTTTTCAAGAAGAGATCTCAACATAAACCCACAGTCGAGTGATTAAGACTGCTTCAAATAAAACTAATCCAGAAGAGAAACCCTGGAAAAGGTTATATTCAGTGGTTGGAAGATCATTTGTGAGAAATAACCAAATCCAAAAAACCCTTACACAGGAGTTTTGTGAAGGGATCACTCCCAAGTATAATGGAAAAACTGATTTAGTCCTTCATATCGAAGAGTATCTAGCTGTCGTCAACATCTACTCAGTCCCAGACGAGATGCGTTGTCGAGAATTTTTTAGAACTATTACTGTGTCGGTGCATATTTGGTATAATAACTTGTCGTGAGGACAGATGTCCAGCTCACGGAGTTGTTCATTAGTAATTTCTACATTGGAGCTAAACCAGTCAATATGGTAGCTCATTTGTTAAGTGTTTGCCAGTGACTAGGAGAAACTACACACTAATACATCACTCGCTTTAATAGCAAAAAATTGGAAGTTGTGGATTATGAAAAAAAGACAGTAATCACTGCATTGATGAGCAATTTACTACCTGAGAAGTTATATTATTCCCTAGCTAAAGACCTCCCAAGACCATGACTTAATTGATGTCCAAAGCAAGTAAAATTATGAATACCGAGGAAGCCATGGCTGTGAAAAAAAATTATGACTCCAAGATCGACAAAAATAAAGGATCTGAGAAAAATGAGCAGAAAGACAAGAAGGCGGAGAAACCCAAGAAGTATAATGAGTATACTCCCCTCACTATTGGCGTACATCACGTTTTGGAAGAAATTTAAGGAAATAAGGATTTGAAATGGCCTAGGAATATGAAGTATTCCCGTAATCGAAGGGATAAATCCAAGTATTGTGAACTCCACAAAGACCATGATCATAACACAAATAATTGTATAGCCCTGAAGAATGAAATTGAAAGTCTAATCTGAAGGGGAAACTTTCCAAATTTGTTGACAGAGAAGGCGGGTCAGAAAAGCGAGAAGCTCGGAGACGATTGGAATCTCCCTGTAATGGAGGATATGATAAAAAATGTGGAGATGATGATGCCGAGTATTATCCGAATATGTCAAAGATATACAAGAAGCCTATGGGCGAGGGGAAAATGATTTATTTTGGTTTTCATTTCATGGCAAGTGGAGACGCTGGTGGATGCAAAAAAATAGCCGAGAGAAAAGCGTACCTGAATGAAGTCAAAGTGTGCTCCCACATTTTAATTTGTTTGGTGATGTTCATAATCGCCCAAGGAAAGTGAACACAAACAAGTTGATGATAGGATTCTCCATAAACGACCTCTCTGGGGTACTTTATCGTCATGATGGTTCTTTGGTCATCATGATAATGGTACATGACGCAAGAGTCACAGAATATTAGTGGACATTGGCAGCTCATCTGACATCATGTTTTATGACTACGTCAATGGATCGAGATTATGTGACAGCAAAGTGGAGCCTTATCATAGACCCCTCATAGGTTTCTCTGGAGAAAGAGTGTATCCTTTAGGTACAGTCAAATTAGAAGTCATAATTGGCACTTAGTCGGTCAGTCAAACTAAGAGGATTAATTTTTTGTCCTATATAAGAACTTCCCATCATCTTACAATATCATCCTCGACAGGGTTGGCCTGAAAAAAGTTTGAAGTTATTCCATCTATTTTACAGCAGTGCCTGAAATTCCCTACATATTATGTGGTCAATGTTATTACTAAAAATGAAATTAAATCTAGGGAATGATATTACACTGCATCCGACTAAGAATAAGAGAAGAAACTTATAACTACCTACCAGATTGAGACCATAGATCAGTGAGGAGGCTGACTTTGTCAAAGGACAAGTTGTAGAGGCAATGACGACTATAGTCCTTGACGACGAGCATCAAAAAAGGATAACACAGATCGGATCATCCATGGATCCAATCCTTGAGTAGGAATTAATAAACTTCCTCAAATAGAGAAAGAATATGGAGTTACGAGGATATGCTAGTGATTGACCAAGAGTTCATATGCCATAAACTAGACATTGTCAAAGATGCCAAGTTGATCAAATAAAAAGGGTATGTCTTCGACCCCAAAAAGAACATGGCTATCCAAGAAGAAGTGAAAAAGCTAGAGAACGAAAATTTAATTATGGACGTCAAATATCCTGAGTGGTTGGCCAATATGGTTATGGTCAAGAAGAAAAACAACAAGTGGCGCATGTGTATTAACTTCACAGATCTCAACAAAGCTTGCCCAAAGGACCACTCCCCCTTGCCAAGGAATGATCAGCTGGTCAATGCCACTGTCTAACGTGAACTGCTTAGTTTCATGGACACTTACTCGAATTATAACCAAATCAAGATGAAACTAAAAGATAAGGAAAACACTTCTTTCATGACTACCTGAGGTATATACAACTATAACGTTATGCCTTTTGGGCTCTAAAACACTGGAGCAACATACCAAACGCTAGTGAACAAGGTTTTTAAAGATCACATCGGTAAATATATAAAGGTATATGTGGATGACATACTCACCAAGAGCAAGAAAGAAGTCTACCACATCAAAGACTCGGGTTAGACGTTCGACTAGTTGGGGAAGCATCAAATGAAGATCAATCCAACTAAGTGTGTGTTCGCGTACATGAAGGAATTATCCTAGGAATCATAGTGAACCAAAGCGGCATTGAGGCTGATCCCGACAAAATTCAAACGTTGATAAACATGCAGTCGCCTAAAATAAGAAGAATGTGCAAAAATTGACTGGAAGAGTAACACCCTTCAACAGGTTTATCTCCTAAGCTACTAGCAAATGCCTACCCTTCTTTAAGGTGTTAAGAGAGACTTTTGAATGGAACGAATAATATGAAAATTCTTTCTTAGAGTTAAAGAAATATTTGGAATATCCACCATTGCTCTCTTTACCACTTGCGTGAGAGAAACTATATTTATATTTGGCAGTATCTGAGTCGGCAGTTAGCTCGGCGCCTATTCGACTACAGAATGGGGTGCATAAAAAAATTATTACACCGGTAAGGCTTTTCGAGGAGAAGAAACTCGTTACCCACCTCTGAAAAATATTACATTAGCTCTTATTGAAGCCTCACGAAGAATAAAACCATATTTCCAAGACCACACTATTGTGGTCTACACGGACTTGCCATTATGCCAAGTTATTCATAAGCCAGAGAAGTTAGGGAGATTTATGGCTTGAATTTAGATCTTGGAGAGTATGATATACATTATGAACTTAGAACATCAGTGAAAGTCCAAGTAGTAGAAAATTTTATAGCAAAGTTTACTTATGAAGAAAAAGCCTCCATGCAGACTTCTATGGAAGAGAGATCTATAGTAAATCCACTCTAGAAGACTTCTTAGGAAGAGAGATCAAAAGTTCAAACACTCGAGCAGACTTATCTGAAAGATAACTCCGTGATTGATATAATCAACCAAGAGGAAGACAGACCTAAAACATCCACTAAGCAAGAAATAATTGCACGCTACCTGGAGCAGAGTTAAAAGATATTCCAATATAGAACCCTAGTTAAAGGAGATTTTAAAGAAGAGCCACCTATTTGGAAGATGTATGTGGATGGATTATCATGCCCCACTGGTAACAGTGATGGGATAATAATCAATATCCCAGATAACATAGATGTATAATATGTGCTCAAGTTCTAGTTCAAAGTTTCTAATAATGAAGCAGAGTATGAAGCATTAATCGTGGGGTTTGAATTAGCACATTCTCTAGGCACCAAGCAAGTACTAGATCACAATGACTATTAATCAAATGTTCGGAGTATACGGGTTTAAAGGAGAGTTTATGAAAAGGTACTTGGCCAAAGAACAAGAAAAATATCAAAGTTTTGAGCAGTCAATATGGCTAGGGTTCTAAGGGTTAACAATGCCCGAGTGGATGTGCTCGCACGATTTGCTTTCATGAACAGGATTAAATTAAGGAGGACCATTCTGGTAGAAGTCCCCATACATAGGAGCATTTAACGAAGAGAGCATCAACTTGATCACACTAAATTTGGGTCCCTCATAGAAGTATCCACTCAAGGATTATATTGAAAAATTCACCCTGATGATCGACGAAAAAGAAGCAAGAAAATTAAGGTACAAATCATACAGTTATGTTATGGATGGAGGAATTTTGTACAAAAGAGGATCTATTGTCTCATTACTCAAATGTGTCCACCCATCCAAGGAGCAAAATCTTATTAAAGAAATACATAAAGGATTTTGTGGAGCCCATTCTGTAGGAAGATCATTGGTCAGGAGAGTATCCACATAAGGGTATTATTGGCCAACCATAAAAGTAGATTGTGGGGAATTCACTTGGTCGGACCACTGCCAAAGACGAAAGGAAGGTTTAAATATATAGTCATTGCAATAGACTACTTCACCAAGTGGGTGGAAGATGAGTCTCTTATAGACATGACTTATGAAAAGGTCTTCCAATTTAGATGGAAGAGCATCATATGTTGGTATGGTATGCCATATGACTTTATCACTGATCATGGCACACAATTTGACAACTAGGAGTTTGAATATTATTGTATCTAGTCCAAGATCCAAAAGCTGCATTATACTCCTGGACACCCTCAGTGCAATGGCCAAACAGAGGTGACCAACAAAACTTTTCTCAATGGACTAAAGAAAAGGTTGAATGATACCAAAGGAAATTGGATCAATGAACTGCAAAGTGTGCCCCGGGCCTATAGGACCGCGCTGAGGATAGCTATCGGTGAGACCCCCTACATATTGGCATTAGAGACAGAGGTAGTGGTCCCAACTAAGATTCGTCTAACCAGTCACATAGTAATTAACTTTAACTCCCCCAAGAGCAAACTCATGTGAAGGCTGGACTTAGACTTAATTGAATAAGTCAAAGAAAATGCAGCAGTGCGCATGGAAGTGTACCAGTAGTGAAATGCTCAGTTATATAACAGGAGGGTGAAGTCGAGAAACTTTAAGGAGGGAGACTATGTGTTAAAGAAAGTTCTCCCGAAATGAAACAAACTAGAGACAAATTGGCATGGTCCATACCATATTTCTGCAGTTGTTCGACCCGGGACTTATCATCTAGAAACCCTTAAAGGAGAACAATTCAAGAACCCATGGAATGTTGAGAACCTAAGAAAATATTATTAGTGGTCAGTTGGAATGTAATTTCTTACTATTTCTATAATTCATTTATGCTTTCAAAAAATAATATCCAATTTCATCAAAAAGTTAATTTCCTTTTTATGTTTTATTTTTATTTTGTTCGGGAGTGAGAGATGTACAATCTTAAACAGTTAAGAACAAATTAACTACTTACTACTAGTCCCAAAAATTCAAATAAAAAACTTCACGTATAATTTTGTCTATGACAAGTTCCGAACATAAAACTTCATGTATGACTCCTTAGCATCAAGAACAAAAAGGTTTACCAGACTAAATTAAGAAAAATTCCAAAAAACATTTAGTCACTAATGGTAACTAACGTGAACACTTTTTCTAAACGACGAGATCCATTTGAATGATCACAAACACGTTAGTAGAACCTAAGGCAGTACAACTTGTGTTCGTTCAAATTGGTAACCAGTAAGGCAGATTAGTCGGCTTAATGCCGACCGCATAATCGTAAGACTAAACTATTGGTAGGCCACAATCATACAACAAAGCAATCCAAATTTCATTCAAGGAAAAATTTTATTCAAATAATTCATTTTTTTGCATCCTTGCAAGAAAAGGTCCATCATGCACTATTACAAGGAAGGAATAAAAAACATAAGCTACTTGTTATGCTAGACATTTTCCAAGGGCCTTCTCCATCCCCGCAGAAATAACATCTAAAGTAAAGGGAAGAACAATTGATCTCAATTCTCTAAGTCTAAATTGTCTACTAGAACTGGGCATGTCCACCAAGTGCATTGGCCGACTAAGCACGTCATCTCCATGCAGAACATAATCCACTAAGTATTTTCTGACCAAGATGATGGGGATTGCATCTGTAGGAATCCATGTAGTATTACGCTTGAATGGAGGAGTAGGTTGGTCCAAGCATCCAGGACCATGCCAATACCATAAAGTGTTTTCCTTCAGCACCTTTAAGACATTGAGAGCATTAATCCATCTCCACTTATAACCTTCCCTTTGGGCTTCTTCCAGCTCCTCTCCCAAGTGTGCTAAAGCTTCATCATAGTCGTTCTTCCAGATGGTGCGGGAATGCTTATGAAAGTGATAAATAAGATGGTTAACTTTCTCATTCAAACTTTTGATGGTGGCCAAATAGTTATTTATCAAACTTTATTTATCAGCCAAATTCTTTTTCGTTCTCTCTTCCTCAGTAGACGAACGAGCAACACCAACTTGCATGGATAGTTAGCCCCCTTTGATTTTTTCAATATCTCTAACTCCTCCATCATTCGAGCATTCTCTTACTCCAAAAACAATGCACCTTCACTCTGATCGATGTCAGCAACATTTTTTATGCCCTCAAGTTCATCCATCAAACATATTATTTTCTTGCTCCAAGAGACTAGCCACTTCCCGAGAACTTTTTAGCTCAGACTTCATAACACATTCCTTTTTAGAAAATGTCGTGGATAAATCTTGAAATTTCTTGTCAAAGCTTCCATCACTTCGAAAGAAAGAAAATTTATTTTCATAGACAACTGTTAAATTAAACACTGCTTCCTTATGATCGCTTTGAAGTTGAAGTATTATCTCATAATATAAGGCGTTGGTCACTATGGATTCATGAAACAAGATGCGCATATGGAGGTATGCCTTTTTAACTTGATTAGAGATATCTAGTCTGAGAACCTCCTCTATTTCCTCCTCATCAATATCTTCGTAAGCTTCCCCAAACAATTGACCACTTCTCTTAGAGAGTTCACTCTCAGCAGTTTCCAAGATATCCTTCCTAAAATTAAACTGAAAGGAATAGGACATTCCATAAGTATGGAAAGAAAAAAGAGTGTTCAGAATAAAACCACATCATTAAGAGAACAAAACAAAATTTTATTAAAACTGTGGATGTGGGTTATAAGCAGAAAAATGTTTGAATTATAGAAACAAAAATACAAGGCGAAATAAAAAAGACCCTTATTATCTACACCTTCTCTTTATCTTGAGTGACCTCTTTCTTAGGGCGAGCAGTAACCACGGCTAGTTTAGGGAAATAGAAGATTCATCCATGCCCTCCTCATCACCCACCTCCTCTTCAATCAATGGAGGCATGCCCAGGTTATGTTGAAGAAAGATATCAGAGACCATGGAAGTGCCGACCTAGGCAAGGGCGGTATTCCATCCTTCTTTGAAGGATGATTTACTCAAGTACTCCACTTGCATAATAGTAGTAGAGAATGCATTATCTCATCCTTGGGTGTAGTCGTCTTCTTTATCCTTCTTTGCCTTAGCCTTTAGCTCCACAACCTGACCTTTGGCATCCTCTGCCATCTTCTTAGCCTCTCGAGCAGACTTCACTAACTGGTCGACCTTGTTCTCACCATCACATGTAGCCTTCTCAGCATTGGTCTTCCCACCCTCCAGCTTCTTGGTGGTGTCTTCCCATTTCCTCCTATCATATTCATAGTCCTTTTTGGTAGCGTCCATAGATTACTTCACGCCTTGGAAAGAAGCATATATGTCCACAGAGGACTCTCATAATTGGTTATCCCTCCTCAATAATTGATCATAATCAACCAAGAACTGCAAAATCCATAAGTTATGAAAGTGGATAAATGAATAACATGGATATATATAGTAAAGAGAAAAAAATGACTAACACTTACCAACACCAAGTTGTGGTTGGCCCTATCCTAACCTAGCCCTAGAAAGAGTAACAATAGCCTCATTAGTTAGAAGAACTCTAGATCTGATTAGTCCACGGATAAGGCATGGGTTCACTTCCACAGAAGGAGCACCACCATGGCCCTGTTCGGCCTAATATTTCCCTCATAAATCCAAGGGAGTAATAGTACCTTTCTTCAACCTTTTAGACTGAGACTCTTAGGTCTTTATGGAAGCATGTTCAACTACTATGGGGTGCTTAGAACCCCCATAAACTGCCTTTATCTTCTCGACAATGGGAGGGGATTTCGAACCGATAAGGAGGTTAGGGATTTTTCTCTTCACCATTTTTGGAGATGAAACTGTCGTCGACACGAGGGCAAGGTTATTCAAAGGAGTAAGATGTCCCTCCAACAAAAAAATATCCTTCCACCTGAGGAGGATATTCCAAGTCAGCAGTCGAGGAGGATGAGGTTGGTTCTTCTAAATCAATGGGGGCTGAGATATTATCCTTAGTTGGGTGAGAAACAAAAGAAGTAATGGTACTCTGGTAATCAAGAAGGACGGATGTTGAGCGAGGGTTATCTCCCCCTATTCTTTGTTAGATGGACCAGATAATCTTAAAGTTGGCAAAATTGACTTTGAATGGACGGGGGATATCTTCCTTTCTCTCCTTTACAAAACAAAAAAGGACAAAAATGTTGTTAATAACAAAATTAGCTGAAAGAACAAGCAGAGAAAAATATAAAAGAATAAATAAGTGTCGACTTATGCTCTGTCCCTCCAGATGGCAACGGGGCCCATTGTAGTCCTTACCCTCAGAAAGAACGGCAAATTGTTATTCCTTAACTATCAATCCATAATCCCAATAATCCTTATTGGAATCAGGAAAACTGACTACAAAAGACCTATTTCAGTATCTGGTCTTCTGATAATAAATGTTATCATTTTTTGTCCTCTAGCTGTATCAATACATCAGTTCTTTTATTCCTATATGGGTGCCAAATCGCTTATTAATGCAGTTAACCCCATTTTCTACCCTCCATGTATTGGGAGCAACCTGGACTAGAACCACGCTAAAATATTGGCAAAACATAAGGAATAAATGATTGGGAGGGAAGGTCACCCCGCATTCTGCAATAAATATGGTGGGAATCCAATGGCCTTCCTCTAATGAACTCCTTTTTTACCCACTCAGGGATGCTATACTTTGTTTATAAGGTCTCCAAAGAATTCTCGTATACGACATACACCATTTTGACAAAGAAAAAAAGAAATACAAAGAGAAAATAGTTCTTATAATGAAACAAGACACAACAGTCCTCTCAAAAATGGCTAAATAGAAAGCTTGAGAATGAAAATATGATTTTGAAATTCAAGGTGAGATAAATAGGGGAAATGATGCTTTATAAGACCTGTGACGTCCCCTAAGCTACACAAGTTGAAATGATTAAGTGTAGCACCGCTTCACATTTTGACGGCATCTCAATTCCCTAAAAATTAAAATGACCAGCGTACCCCCAAACGATGGTTTGCTATTTTTGCTACTATTTATGAAACTTCTACTGACCAAAAGTTATTTGTCATAAATTTATAAGTCCTAGAGGTTGGTAGCCTACCAGATGTCTCTAGATATCCGAGTAACTCCTGGCAGACAATACTTCATCCTTTCAGTCATTAAACCACTCCAATCATGCATGAGGTATTGGGGGCTTTTGTTGTAACCTAAAATAAAATGACTAAGTGGACCTATAAAAAGGTTACACCTATCATTACACTTAATGGGCCTAGAAACAGTAAACAAATATGGCCAACATCATTATCCCTTTGGTTGGCACACCAGTCGACCACCCCTAAGAATATGAACAGACAAGAATGTGAACAGTTACACGTGAGGTTCTCAACAGTCACCGTGAACATGCACATGAAGACTATTCAGGTGCTAATTATAATGTAAAGATGTAAATATGTAATGTATAAAGGTATTACATCTCTTCATCTTCTTACTACTATAAATCGTTCACTACCTCTCACAATTAAATACAACTGAAAATGGTGTATCTAATCCCTAGAATGTTCATGAGAGGCATGCACTAAAAGCTAAGACATAGTGACATTGCACTCGTGGATATAGGCACCTCATAGGGCTGAACCACGTAAACCTCTGTGTCCCTCTCTTTGTGTCTCATATCTTTCTAGTTTATTTCTTTCTTATTTTATCTGTGGTTATAATTATTGGTTTAATTAAGCTAAAACTAATCCAAATAAGCAAACCAAATTTAGGCACCAATTATTAAAAGAAACAGAACAAACACAAAGATTTTAAACCAAATCATCATAACAAAATCACTCGACACTATGACAAGATATGAACACAAGTCTAGAAGATCCTAGCTATGAAAAATGCCAAACAACTGAAGTGGGAGGCAAAACCTATCTGGTATTAATGAGAGGTGGGGAAACACTTGAGTATAACTCACCCTTAGAGGTGGAAACACACATACTATTAACATCCTCACTCTTCTTCTTCCAAATATCCCTTAAAATGGGATTCTTGAATTTAGTGAGAAACCTTGAAACAACATGAGGAACAAATTTCACATTTCGTCCTTTTTCAAAACTTTTCTTTTTCATAAAATTTTGCTTCATCCCAAATATCCAATTTCCACGCAAGTGAGGATGAACATAGGTTAAGTTTCTCCTAAAACCAAATCTATTTGGTCTAATTCATGTTTCTTCCAAAAATATTTTTCTTTGCAAAATCCCTACCACAATCCATAGTTAAACCATGTTCTAAATCATCAAAGGGATCAGCATCATGTGAAAGTGAACCAACATGAGAATTCCTAAGCATGAAACAAAAATCAATAATGTGTCTGATTTTATAACAATGAGTGCACACATAAGGTTCATGGTGAACCACCTTACGATAACTTCTAGGAATAATTATCGTCTTTTATTGATTACTAAACAACTTGTAGCAAAATTTTCTCAAATGACCCTTTTGTGACAAAATTGTGAAATTGTAGGATTGGGAAGATTTTTTCAAATTTTTTTTACCTTTTTCAAAATAATGACCATTGAAATCACTTTGGTCATTTCCCTTTTTGTTTAACATAATTAGGGAAACATACATATTTTCCTCAAATCTTAATTTTTATCTTTCACATTAAAATAGGATTCAACTATTTTTATTGGTTTTATGTGTTAAAACACTTTTTATTAAAGTTATGTTAGAAGAAGAAGAAGAAGAAGAAGAAGAAGAAGAAGAAGAAGAAGAAGAAGAAGAAGAAGAAGAAGAAGAAGAAGAGTCATTTCCAAAAGCATTTCATCAAGTTTCTTTGAATGGTCTTTAAGATCAATTTTAACTTTCTTTGACAATGCTAATTCATTTTCAAGTGACGTAATTTTCTTCTCAAAATCACGTTTGACTCTTTACACATTTGAAGTTCCTTCTTTACATTTTTAAGTGTAAAAAATAAGTCATTTTTCTCTTTCTCAGTCAGCTTGAACTTTTCACAAACACTAACTCTTTGAATTTTAAATTTTTCAAAGATTCATTTTCTTCTTTCAAATTGTTCATATTTTTTATTAAAACACAACTCAAGTCCAATAGCTCAAGTTTTTCTTTTTTAAAAGGTCTCACATTTTTCTCTTGAGGCATATTATTAAATGAAAAGTTGGCTAGAAACATTAAGTTTAACAATCAAGGAATCTTTTTCATTTTCAAATAACTTGAGTTTAGTAGCTAATTTATAATTCTTCTTTTACAATTTGAAATAATTTTTTATGATTTGTGATATTACGGACCTAAAAATATACTATCTTCATCATCACAATAATTATCATTCACATTAGAATCTAAACTACCAACACAAGAGTTCTTATGAGAAGCAGAACTATGATTATCTTCAATTTTGGAAGTCAAAAATTTAGATATATCACTCATCACAAAAGTCCTATCATATGAAAGTCTGGGAAAATTAGAACAAAGTCCTCTGATAAGATAATCATGATCCATCAAGTAATCACAAACGACGATCAAATAGACAGACAAGCAAAACTAGCACAAGTAAAATTCAAATAAGGAACAAATCTCACAAAATAGCACACAATATTCTAATTAGGGATGTTAAGCCCTAAAAGAGAAACCGTGCTCTGATACTAATTGAAAATATGGAAATTTGGTGTGCTAATGTCCAGGGGGAGTGAACAAGACATACTCGGAATTAATTGCCAATTAAAAATTTGCTTACAACAACAACAATAGGTTTGCAAAATGAAATACAAACTCACACTTCACTTAGGCACTTAACCTTTAAATTATTATATCCAATTGCAGCTAAATAAGATGAGAAATCTACACTTAAATCCAATTAAATTCAAATTCAAGTTAATTTGATATTAGGTGAGATTTATCTATATTAGTTCACTTCAATTGCAATTATATGAGATCTAAACATGTAAAAATCTAAATCAATTATAGATCTGAGATTATGTGAGATTGTCTGTTGTGAAGAAGAGTAAATGTGAGAATAAGCACAACACCAAGATATACGAGGAAAAATCCCACCTATGGGAAAAAACCTTCGGACTCTACAACCAATCCACTATAAACACGAAGCCTTTTACAAAAGATCAATCATTTACTTAGATTGATTTCGTATTTAAAAGATCTTGCAATCCACCAATCTTCTAAGCTCCACCCGATCTAGAGGATCTCAACCAAACTCCATTAAGGTTTGTAGATATAGAATAATCCACTTTTGTTAGCTTCCACACATCCAAATTTGAATAATTACATTCCAATCTCCTCAAATATTCCTTGTTTTGACCTCTCAATTGAAGATCTTCAATTGTAATGATGAAGCGAAGGTTTTCTAAGGTTGATTTGATTAATCATTAAAAAAATTCTAATAAAATATTGCAATAAAAGTGAGGTAAAGTCAAATCTCATCTAGAGTTTCTAGAGAGAGAAAGAGAATCTCTCGAATCTAAAAAAAATCATTTAGGGAAGTAAGAGTTTTGATTTGCAAATGGAGTCAAAATACATTTTTATAGTGTAAAAAACAATTTCCCACCTACAACGAAGTCCATGCGCATGAAGTCTTTTTTTCGAGTGTAGAGTCATAAAAAATTAACAAAAAGGACCACTCTGGTCAAATCCGTGCACAAGGAGAAAAAGGATTTCATTCGCACGACTTGATTTTGCATCATGCGCGTGCCTAACAGCATACGAAATTATCAAAATGCCATTTTGAAGGATTTTTCAAAGTAAATGATTCTAAATGGCTCCTTTTGCACATGTTGAAAGATGTAGCATTTGGATGATAAAAACAAATGCATAAAGAGTGGGAGAAAAAAACTATGTGGGTATTCCTAAAGTGCATCATAATTCATATACCATGTCCAAAAAGGTCCTAAAAATTCCATCGAAGTCAATGAAGCAATGTAATGCAAACTGACAGACATGATAGAGGCATGTATGGAACTCAAGCATCTAAACACAAAATATGCCAAGGATATGATCCCAAACTAAGATAAAACTCTTATATGTCTGATAAATAAAATATTTTAACATGGAATAAACCAATAAACACAAGTGTGCATGTTCAGTCGTCGGCTTAAATAAATAAATTTCAAGTCCCTTTGAACATTTTTCATTTCAGATCAAACCCTTCTCTTTTTTCAAGAGCTGAAAGAATAGTCGGAACTTTTTAGAGGACTTAAAGATAACACGGTCGGGAGCTACATTTGAGCCAACTCTTGAACATCTATGACTGTTTTTGATGGCTGAACATTGTAGATCACCTCGATCTGGTTGGGATTTATTTCTACCCCACTTTGAATGACCAGGTAACCTAGTAACTTCCTAGACTGTACTCTAAAATAACACTTGGCAACACTAAGCTTCATTTTGTAGTATCTTAGGACCTCGAACATCTTCGCTAAGTCCTGCAGTTGATTATCTTTACGCTTTATCTTAGGACCTCGAACGTCTTCGCTAAGTCCTGCAGATGATTATCTTTACGCTTTCTCTTTACGATCATATCATTTATAAGTACCTCCATTGTGTCACCTAATTAGTGTTTGTACATCTTGATGATAAAATGTTGGTAATTTTCTCTTTCATTCTTTAGTCACAACGACATGATTGTGTAACAGTATAAGACAAAGATGGTAATGAATCAAGTATTTTCCTGGTTAAGACTGAACAGAGGGATCTAATGATACCCTGAATATGCATCTAGGAAAATCTTTCGTTTATGGTTGGCTATAGCGTTCAGCAAATTGGTCAATCTTTGACAGAGGAAATACATCTTTAGGACATTCATTGTTTGGGTAGGTGAATTTTATGTAAAATCTCCACTTTTCATTACTCTTTTCGACAACAATTAGGTTATAGATCCACTTGGGGATCTGAACTTCTTTAATAGACCTCGCCTCTAAAATTTTCCCTATCTCTTCTTCCACAACCCTTGCCTTTTATGGGTATGTTCATTGTGTCATTTGCGTAATCGGGGGGAATGTTAGGTCTACGTGAAGTTGATTGAACATGACTTCAAGATTAATCCTAAGCATATTATAAGGTTGCCAAGCGAATACGTCTTGGTTCTTTTTTAGAAGAGATATTAATTCTTCCTTTTCGTGATCAATAAATGAGTTGGAGATCATAATTTTTTCCTTCTATGTGATAAGTTAAACATGACTTCTTACAATGATTCCATAACTATATCTGGCGGGGCCACCCTTATTTCTTTCAACCCGGTATATCGTACTTTAGTTGCTATTTAGACGTAGTCGAACTATGTTTGGTCTCTTTGTTCATAACCACTTTCTCTTTCTTCTTTTCTTGCTTAGGTCTGATGGTAGAGATAAAGCTATATCGAGCAACAACCTGATTTTCCCTTATCTCAATTATCCATCGATAGGGGGTGTATTTGATATTTTGGTGATAAGTGGAGGGAGTGACCTTCATGGCATGGAGCCATTCTTGTCCTAGGATAGCATTTTTAGGGGACTCAATGTCCACAACTAACTCGATCAACTTCGAGATATTCCCAGTTTGTACTGGCAATACCATCTTTTCTAAAGGCATAGTAATATTTCAGTGAATCTGACCAATGGGATGGTCGCTTCCTTCAAATATTTAATCTTGAGGTTGAGATTATTGAACAGTTCCAAGAACATAATCTCTGAAGAGTTTCCCTGATCGACTAGTATCCTTTCCACATCCTAGTCTTCAATCCTGAGAGTGATTACTAGCGCATCATGATGGGGAGTTCTGATTCTGATCGGCTATTTCTTAGTGAAGACTATATACTTATTATAGTCAATGTCTTCTTTTCGATGGCACTTATAGAGATTTTATCAGGGTCGATCTGGAAAGCTTCCATGACCCCGGTAACCTTCTTCAACCCAATTCGAATAGCATTATGCATAATTTGGTTCGGACTTAATGCCCTGTGGATGAAAGCAAACTCATGCCCCATCTCATTGTCATCTAGGATATTTTTAGGTTTCTGATCGTGCTCCACGGTGGTCTTCGTGTCCTCTTTCTCCACATAATCATCTAGATGGTCTGCCAAGCCAATTCCTCTAAGTGGTATTGAGTTATTTGCCATTCTCTATTTTGTACCTGATGTCCTTGTGATAGGAACATCTTAGGGTAATGTTCTTTTTTCATGGATCGATTGTCATCTTCCTCAACCACTTGAAAAATTATTGTTCCGTAACTACTCAAGATTTTGTAGATCGGGTCCTTTTATTGATCGCATAGTGGTCCTTGGTAGGGTCTGCCTTATCATTACTTTTGGATACACCATTATGCTTCTTGCCCCTTCTCAGGAGCCTTTTTTTTATCGTCGCTTTTGGTCATCTTTGACTGACCATTGTCGTGCTGGGTGCTAGCTACCACATCCTCCACTTTGGCATACTTCTTAAATTTGGACGTAAGGTCATCAATGGTGTTGATCTCCTTCTTGGTGAGGAATTGGTGCAACATAAGACTAATATTTAGTGAAGCTATAATGACTTGCTTAGAGAAATCTTGTACAGCGTTATAGGTTTTCTAATACCATCGAGCATATTCCCACAAGATTTCCTCTAGATTTTTCCTCATAGTAAGGAGTTATTCCATTCTCTTGGGATGAGAGCTTATGGTTATGAATCCAGTAGTAAAATCTTTCGCGATTTACTTGAAATCTGTAACTGACTCTTGCGCTAACTTCTCGAACCACTTTTGTGTGATATCCCCGGGACTATAAGGGAGTTTGGGTAACTTGAGGGCTCCATTTTTGTTCCAGAGAGTCATTTCTTAATGGTAATCGCGAAAATGATTGATGGGATCAGTCTTCCCATCGTAGATCTTAAATATAGTGTGGAGGACTTCTTAGGAGTGTAAATGAATAAATGCGGTGTGTGATACCAATTTAAATTAATTCGCAAGTTTCCAAGTAAACCTTAATTAATTAGAGTCTATTTTTAAACCAAAGTAATCCGCAACTACGTATCAAACCAAATAAGATATAGCATACGACACAAAATTTCACGAAAAATCCCCGAAGGGCAAAACCTTTTTATTTCTAGAACTTTGAAGAATTCATAAGACCATTGACTTACATACAACCTGGTAATCGCCCACAAGTGTAACGCACGGTGTCTTCGTCAAACCTTCAAAGCAACAGCTAAAAATTCGCAGTGGTTCACGCGCAGCTATACCACAAGGACCGCAACCTAAAAACTCCGTAGAGACTCCCTCCACAATAGCACGCAGCTCTCCGGTTGTAGAGTTCTCCCCACAAAGAATAAACAACAGCAAAAGTGTGTTCTTCAACACCAAAACAATTCACCAAAGCATAACAAAAAGGGATTAAACCCTAAAAGAAGAAGTCAAAAGGATTCTGCTATTTCGTAGTTTTATGTCTTTCAAAACGCTAGGACTTCTTAATGAAAATGAAACCATTTAATGAGTATTTATACAAAAACACGTCATCTCGGTATTAGAGCTCGTTCGAACGGGAAGGGGATGTCGCGCGAACGAGAAACAGATGTCGTTTGAACGACATCACGCGACAATGCAATGTCGTTCGAACGACAGTGCAAAGTCGTTTGAACGACTGTTGCGTCAAAAATTAATATTTTAATGTCCACTCCAATACTTAGAAAAAATATTCATTCTCAAATTTTGACGAAAAAGTCCGCTCCACCACTTAGAAAATATTTTGTAAAAATATCTCAAAAGCTCTAAGTGAAAAGTTAAGGAATTAAAAACATAACATTACCAAAGTAAACTTCGCTGAGATTTTTTGATGAAGAACTTGATATTCGGATCCGTCTTTGATGCTTGAATATTCTTGAATGCTCTTCGACGGTGTAGCGGTATATGACATATTAAATTGATAACGGGATTATAAAAATATGTCCTTACAAGGAGGTTTTAGTTCCTCAATTGACCTTGAGAAAAAGGACTTCGTCTAACTGATGAGGGCCCCTGAGAAGTTCTTTAGTAGATTTGGCACTACAATGGGCAAGATGTTCATCCATCTCTTGCTGGATTAGATCCCAGAGACCATTCTTACGATGACCTCCTCCCTAGTTTCTTCTCACTAGCAGGCTCCAGTTCCTAGAGCATTTCTGATCTCGTCACAAACTCCTTCCTTAACTTTAAGTTTTACTGACATGATGGTTAGGTGTTTGGATGTATCATTTTCATTTGTCCTCATGAATCTCTTGATCCATTATTTCCATATGACATTGCAAACGGGCATTCTCCTCCTCCTGGAGGTGCGTGGCATCCTTTTGTTGGTGAAGTCGTCACTCCTTAGCATCTACAAGTCATGAAATCTGAGTGGATCTTGGTTGTTTTCCACAATTTTTTTTCCTGTGGACGATAACGCGAGTTGGGATTGTTACGATCCTATTGGGATGGACCTCAGACCTGATTCTAGGTGCTGGAGGTCCGTTTTCATTGTTCTGATGGTTATTGTTATATGGAAAATGGGAGGTGCGTGAGTGGGACATAGTTTCCCACAAACGGTACCAATTGTAGGTGGTAAAATCGTACAATGATGATTCAACACAATTAAGCCGAGCTGAAAATAAAATCACAATCACACAACACAATATATATGTGGTTCAACAATGAGCCTACATCCAAGGAGGTGTTTCTCTCTTTCTTTATTGATCAACTTTTGATAACAAAGATTACATGCCCCTTCTCTCGAGGGTGTGGGTTACATTTATAGAGAATATAAAGAGAATGAGTCGTGTGGAACTCCATATCCTTGGAATGCTATTGCGATTTTATCGAGAGCGAATCCAAGCCCGAGATCTCTGTTGATTGGATCCTTTCTTGTTCTTATCTCCAAGCCACGATCACTTATCAAGTCTGCCGGACACGTGTCATATGTTCCCGCTAGATCGGATAATTTTCTCACATAAGTAATGAAAAATATGTTAGTTCATAATAGAGGTGAAAAATATGGGTAGTGCAAGTTGCAAGATTTTGCAGTGATAGCTAAGTCTTAAAATCATGTTTGTTGGTTCATGCTTAAGAAATTTTAGTGGGGTGTGTGAATCTAACTCAACTTGGCGATAAAGAAAATGACTATTTCTTCAGATTTCATAATAGTAGCACAGTCTCTATCTTATTTTCATGTACTTTCATTTTTAAGAAACTCAACTCACGTGATGGATGAATTGCAAGGATTGTGAGTAGCAAGTTTTTAAAAATAAAAATGGAATGGAAGATTTTATAAATGCTATTAAAATTTTCCAAAGGAAATATAACAAGTCTTTATTTGTAATTTTTTAAATATTTGTAATGTAGACAAGATAATATGGGCGGCTCCCTATGTTTTTCAAGGCACGTGCTTGGTTGGCGTCAAGGTCTCGCACATGGTGCTTTTAAGTTAAAATATGAGATGTCGGAATTGATACGTGAGGTACACCAAACTAGTTGGTATCACTAATATTATATAAAGGTAACATTATAAGATACTCCATGCGTTCAAAATTAAAGGTCATAATTTAAAGTGAATATATAAAGTAGTAATATTTGCATAAAATAAATAAGAAATATAGGATGACTTGAGATAGCCACTTATTTTATTTATTAATAAAATTATATTATATTATAACTTAAATTTTGAAAACTCTAATATTAATTTGAGAAATCTTTAAAAAATGAGTCAGAATTTAAGATGAATGAACTAAATTAGAGGACTAAATTTTCCATTAGGAAGCAATAATATATAATGTACATGTAATTCTAGAGTCATTTTTTTAAGGGAACAACAAAATACAAGTTGTTATGAAGACAGTTTCAATTTTGGCAGTTGGTCATATTCAATTCAACTGCATAAATCATTATATAGTTTTCTGTACTTTAGTTTCATTTTCAAAAATTTGTTAGGGTCGCATCCCATGTATTTTTTAAATTGTATTAGTAAGTCTCATAACTTCTCAAAATCATCCACACCCACTTTGCAATCGCTCATTTTTTTTCCGCGGAGAATGTAACTTATCACTTAATTGTTACAACAGGACCAACAACTAAAAAATAAAAATATGAAAGTGAATACAAATGAATCTTAAAAATGGGACTAAATACTTAAGATCTCATCGTTATAAGGTTTGACTGGGATCAGAATTCAAATTACAAAACAGTGTACTCAAAAGTTAAAAATGGGTTTAGGTTGAACAAGTGACTGATAGATAATACATTTAAGTGCATAAATCATTAAAAAATACTGGGGTCAGAATTCAACTTACAAGACAGTGTGCACAAAATTTGAATTTGGTTTGGGTTCGGAACACCAAGTGACAAATAATAGAGACAAATGAAAATTCCACTACTGAACATTGGAGGGAAATCAATCATTCCAATTTAGTGGCGCAAAAACAAAATTCTCCGATGACACGTGTATTTAAACTCATTTATAAATATTATTTGTAATCAATAGTGTTTTATCCTATTAAACAAAAAATAGGGCACACGTCATTCTATAAAGAAATGATGAAACATAAAATGGATAGTTACGATTTGAATTTTAAATGATAATGAGACTAATTACAATTCAAAGAGTGCTTTCATTTACCCTCAATTCTTGTTAAACACCCTGATAGTCAATCGGAATCTCAAGTATTCCGTTCGAATTTTAAAAATTCATTTGTAATTACTCTCATATTTTTGTTTTTTAAGTCATTGGTCTTGTTATAATAGCTATTAGACAAGTCTCATCCTCTGCAGCAAAAAAAAAAAAAAAAAAAAAAAAGAGGCGCTATAAGCGGCGGTTACAAGACGGTTGAAAGCGATTTTGGATGGTTATAGAACTTAATACAATTTAAAAAATACACTAGATGAGAGGTAACACCCTTGAAAATTGAATTAAATCCAAAAAAGATATCAGCTCATTCTAACCACCTGATTAAAACAAACCTCATCCCCCAACATCATTGAAGACACCATCGCTTTCTTCCACTGTAGAAACACCTCCCCATCATCTTCACCCTTCCATATATTTGTCATAGATACCCCGAAACTCATCATGATGGCCTGCGGCCCTTTCTATATATTCCTCACCCGTCTCATCCCGTCCCGTTGTAGTCAACTTTGAAGGCTTGTCGATATGCTGGAAATGACATTGGATGTACTCCCTCCCCCTTTGCAAAAAGAGCAGTGTTAGGCGTACAAAACAACTCCACAAAATCTCTACCAAAAATCTTAATTTATTGTGCCCCGATGGGACCCCATACCACAAGGCAACGTTTAATAGGTAGGTGAGAGAATATGTGGAATCTAACATCAGATTTGAGGTAGGTTTTGAGGGAGTTTTTTGTACTCGTATCATTATTCTTGCAAAAAAGCCCAAAGCCCAAAGCCAATCCCACCAGTTTTATTTGAAATCGAAATGGAAAATGGAAAGAAGAAAATTGAGAGGAAAAAAAGGAACAACAAAGAGAAACAAATAAAAAAGAACAAAAAACAAAAGGTAACGAAGAAATAAAAAACGAGCTAATGAAAGAAGAAAGAAACTGACCATGAAGAAAAAGAGGACGAAAAAAAAAAAGCAGCTTGTGTTATAATGTGTTGATAGTCTGTTTTGTTTTCTTGGTAAATGAGGGGTGGGTATATAACATAGCCCAATTTGACGGGTTTGATAAAAATGGAGTAGCTAGAAAAAACAAGTTGGTTTAATAAAACCTCCCTTCAGAAAACCTCCTTTCCGAAATGGAACCAAACCCTAAGAATCTAAATCCCCAAATGCACATCTTTGTACTCTCTAGCAACCAAATCCTTGAATGGAATTAGTCCCATACATTTCTATTGATATTTCATGAATCTTTGAAATATACAACTCCACATGCCACATCTACCCAAACGAGAAATTCTCAATTATTGTTAACAAAAAAAAAAGGTTCCAATATGCTGTTCAACTGTTCACAAAAAACTGACACGTGCATACGTTGAGTCACTATATAATCTTCTACACCTTTTTTTTTAAATATTGAGCATCAATAGCCATTAAACTACCTCTTCTTGTAAATTCCATCCATCAAAAACATCCGAGTTAGTAAAGCAAAAGATCAAAGTGAACAAAACTGGTGGTCATTGTTGATCCTTCTTCTGGTTACTGCTGGTACTTTCTGGAGGGAATGATAGGAACTGCACTATTCTCTGAACCTGCTCAACATCAATTTGGAATCTCTGAGCAATGTGGTGGATATCCATAGGGCCGTCGTGGTCATCGGCCTTGCCTTCATGGAGGAGGACAATTTGGCGTAGCTGCACCGCATTTAGAGTTCCTGGAGGAACAGCACTCTCCTCATATCTCCCTGACTCTCCTTTGGTATTCCTCAGTTTTGGTAATGGCCTTTTATACTTCTCCACAACAGCTGCCTGCAACAGTACCCTAGATATTAACAAATTGACTAAATTTGATACACTCCACAGTGTCATTATGGATCTCATAACTTCAAATACCAATCAGTATATCAATCAAGTCATATGGGCCATGCTTTAACAGGCTAAATGTGAGGTTTTCTGGTCAACAGATCCCAAACACATATCACAGGATAATACCAATAATACTATTATGTGTAGTCATTCATAAATTTGATTATGAAATCCCATGAGCCAGACTGTCCGTGAAGACACTTCATCATATCCCATGAGCCAGACTGTCCGTGAAGACACTTCATCATATCCCAAACTCACAACACGATGCTTAGTGGCAACATGTCATTCAAAAATTTTAATATAAAAATCATGTAAACATGTCAAATAATCGTATTCTATGTTATGTTTTTTTTATACATGTTGCAATTTTGCTCAATTTTATAGAAGACATTCAAAAATATTTCTCAGATCGTGATTTTAGTGTACTGCTATGAAGTGTACCGTGTTTCGGAACGTACATACCAATACATACATTGCTAGTATTAGAAAATTCTGAAAACTACGGGTAAAACAGTATAATATACATTGCTGGCTTATCCGTGTCCAAAGATATATTTTCATGTCGTAGTAATTATCTTAAACTCTAGGGTTTTCGATGCCATTCGTGGGGATGACATAGTTTTAAGTCAGTGTTTAGATTCATCAGTTTCGATTTGATCCTTTTAGGAATCAAATATTTGAGATCTTGTTGCAATAGCATTTCCAAGATACATGTTTACAACTTGACCGATACCTTAACCTGATCAATCAACTGATCCAGACTTCATGGATCAATTCCTTATTCTCTGCTTTTCAGTTGTTTGATCACATTTAAAAGGTGAAGGATCAATTCGCACTTGCTTTTCGCGGATGAGACCATTAATTTTTTGTGGAGCAGAGGAGGATTAATTGAGTATACTGAGTTGGTTATCGATGAACTCTGAGGCGGTATCGGGGCTTCACATTAATGTAAGTAAGTGCAAGTTGATTCAGGTAGGGGAGGTTCATGGGTTGGATGATTTGGCTAGTGTGATTGGGTGCCGGACTGGAAACATGCCAACCACTTATTTGGGTCTGCCACTTGGGGCTCAATTCAAATCCAAAGTTGTTGAGAAGGTGGTGAAGAGGTTGGCAGGGTGCGAGCACAGTTATCTTTCGAAAGGAGGAAGATTGACGTTGATTAAGAGCTCTTTGTCCAGCATGGTTCAAAGACTCGGTCGAGTCAACGCGGAATCGGCCGAGTTGACTCGGGATCGGCATGGGGCGATACGATAACGATACACGATTCGAAAAAATTACAGAAACGGACGATATCTGGTCAAATTGCAGATATATCGGCCGAGATAGAGAAAATCGGACGAGATGAACTAAAAAAGAGGGAATCTTGTACAATAATGAAAAAAACCAAGGTTCTAAAAAACGCGAGGCGTGACCGAGGCGTAGAGGCCAAGCCTTAAGCCTTAGAAGCCTAGGCGGGCCTTGGCGTAAAAAGGCGTGAAAAGGCGTTTAGGCCTTTTTTAATATATTTTAATATTTTTTAATTATAACAAGGCTAATAAAAAATACTGAAAATGGTACATACCCAATAAAAATAATACTGAAATGGTACATACCTGAAAAATATGTCCGTATATTTGATATTAGGATGCCTTTTCCATATGCATGCTCCGTAAGTCCTCATCATGTTATCACCCAATTCCATGAAATCAAAATTCAAAGTAGTCAATAAAATAATTTAAATAAATAATATTAATCAATATGAATAAAATCAAAATATCCCCTTATAAAATAGAAAATGATACATACCTTGAAATTGAATACCAATATATGCATTGTGAGACCTTTTCCATGTGCATGCTCCATAAGTCCACATCACCTTAATAAACTTACACTACAATAATTCAAATTAAAATACTAAAACGATCCATTAATTAGTACAACCCAAGTTTCAACCAAACATCTCTCTCAAATAAGGTCATAAATATTACAATCTTTTAAACTTAAACAAACATGTTTAATCATCTATCAGACTCCAATTCAAAATCATCTTCTTCATCCATTCCATCTTCTGTGCCATCCGATACTAAATCCTCTTCATCGGGTTCCCTTATCTCAAAAAGCTTAGAAACAGATAAAGAAAATTGAATTAAAAACAACTGCCTATTTGGGATACATTCTTTTTCAGCAAATTATAAATGAAACATCAAAGTTAGCTGAGTATACATTTTAATTTCCTCATCCCACTCAAATTCCACCCAAACCAGAACCCATTGTGTAAAATCATAAAGCTTTAAGAAACTCCAACAAACAGAAATGGAATTAAATTAGAGGCCTTAGCTTTCTCAGCATCAATAATTATATACAAAAGAAAATGTATTAACCTTTGTGGTATACAAAAGTTACATCCGAACAGGGGTCTCTAGATGAAGGTTTGGTTATAGCAGTCATGATTGTGATAATAACAGGTTTTGGTTGTGAGGACAACAATGATGTAGTAGTATGGTGATGTCGTTGTTAATGTTTTTTCAAAAAATATCTGATGAGCCTACATAAGAAAGTAAATGGAATACAAATTACGAATTTGAAAAGAACAACAGTATGGGGGAAAAAAGAGTTTACAGGAACTGGAGTAAAATCTAACCTAACCAACCTATGCCTTAACGAATGGAGAACTCACCTGAGAAGAACAAAACGGCACGCCGATCGTGAGAAGAAATGGGTCTCGGGTTGTGGCCGATTTCGGGGGTCACGGTTTCGGCAGGGGTCTCTAGTTGAGGGGTTAACAGGTATGGGTTTATGGATGTTAGGTTTGGTTCGATGGAAATTGGTAGATCTCGTTTTGAGAATTTTTTTTTTTTTTGAGAACAGAACTTCAGACCTAGTTTTGATAACAAAACGGCAGATTTGAGAAAAGGTTCATTCAGAGTGTTTTTGGGGGGGTTTAAAAGGTACCAAAACGACGTCGTTTTGGTTAACCCCGAATTTTTTATTTAAAAAACGCCGCCTAAGGCGCGTTTTATAGTAAAAAAAACGCGTTTTTTTACGCCTTTTAAAAAAAAACGTTGACCAAAGGTTGACCACGCCTTTGTACACGCCTAGGCCCTAAACGGGGCGTATCAAAAAAGCCTCACGCCTAGGCGCGCCTAGGCGCCGCCTAGGCGCGTTTTTTAGAACACTGAAAAAAACAGTAAAATCTTGAAAATAAAACAGGAATTATTAAAAGGGCTTACCTTTTACAGATGGAGAGGACGAAATCAAGTCACGGGTGTTTGAAAAAAGTGTCATCTTCTGCCATAAAACAAATCACCAGCTTTCCAAATCATACATATCATTTTTCTTCCAAAAGAACCAACTTGAAACCCAAGTTTACACGCCGGAGAAGAAAGAAATCACAACTGGTATGTTTCGTTCCTTTTTGTTTTAGATTTAAGAGGGTCTGGGCTGTTTTCGTATGGCTGGGGCTGTTTTCGTATGGCCGGGGCTGTTTTCGTTTGGCTTATCCTGTGTGCGTGTGTTTTTTGGGGAACTTAAGAGGTGTGTGGGTTTATAAGTTGTAGTTTGGCTTATCCTGTGTGGCTGTTTTGGTTTGGCTCTACCGGATTTAAGTTGTGTGCATGCGTGTATCTTTTTTTTATTATTATTTGTATTTGTATAGTTAATATATGTATTTTTGTATTTGCACTTGTATATTTGTAAAAAAAAACTCTAAATAACTCTAAATTGTATTTTTTGTATCTTTTTTTATTATTTGTATTTGTATAGTTAGCATATGTATTTTTGTATTTACATTTGTATAATTGTTAAAAAAAAACTCTAAATATCTCTAAATTGTATTTTTTGTATCTTTTTTTTATTATTTGTATTTGTATAGTTAACATATGTATTTTTGTATTTACAATTGTATAATTGTAAAAAAAAAAAAAAAACTCTAAATATCTCTAAATTGTATTTTTTGTATCTTTTTTTTTTATTATTTGTATTTGTATAGTTAACATATGTATTTTTGTATTTACATTTGTATATTTGTAAAAAAAAACTCTAAATAACTCCAAATTGTATTTTTTGTAAATAACTCTAAATTGTAAAAAAAAATAACTCTAAATAGCTCTAAATTGTATTTTTGGTATATTTGTATTTGCATTTGCATTTGTTAACATATGCAATTTTTTTAAAATAACTCTAAATTGTATTTTTTTACCATAGTTTATGTTTTTAAATAATATTTGCATTCTTTTAAAAAAAATACAATTTAGAGTTATTTTTTTTAAAAAGGATGCATATGTTATTTTTTTTTACAAAAAATACACAAGTACATTCCTTTTACAAAAATAACAGTACTCTACTAAAAAATAAAAGTAGAGTTTTTTTTTAGTATAGTTATTTTTTACAACATTAACTCTTGTAAAATACTATTGGGTGGGAGCATTTTGTAGAGTATTGTAGAGTTTTTTTTTTAGTATAGTTATTTTGTACAACATTAACTCTTGTAAAATACTATTGGGTGGGAGCATTTTGTAGAGTATTGTTATTTTGTAGAGTACTGTTATTTTTTACAACATTTGTATCTTTTTTATTTTGTAGAATGGTGCCTAAACTAGATATTGGGTGGGAGCATGGAACTGCTGTTGGTGGAAATAAGAAGAAGATTGCTTGCAATTATTGTAATAAGGTTGTTAGTGGTGGTGTCACCAGACTAAAAGAACACTTGGCGGGAGTGCAAAGCAATGTCGAACGGTGTCGTCATGTTCCTAGAGAGATAGCAACTAATATTAAAAAAATTCTTACATATGGTATGAAGCAAAGGGCCCTAGAGAAGAGGAAGAAGGAGAAACAAGTAGAGATTTTGCGAGAGACAATTGCACCGAGACTTGCATGCGGCGGAATATTTCTTAAATCCGGTGTTTTATTCATCTAATTTTTCAAGCCATCCCGAGATAAGAGCCGGACTTAAAGAGGTCATCAAAAGGCTAGAGCCATGCGTACAGAAACAGGCCTTGGCAATAAATGAGGTATCACATTTGTTTCCATCGAGTTATATTTATTTCATATATGTATTGTTTCTAAATTGATTTGTTTGCCTTTTAGGTTAAACTCTTTACGGATAAGAGAGGGGAGTTTGGCTCAGATCTTACCAAGCAAGTAGTCAAATCTTCTCTTCCAGCTGAATAGTGGAAAAATTACGGTGAGGATGCACCCAATCTTAGGGGCATTGCTATCAAAGCACCGAGTCAAACATGCTCATCTTCGGGTTGTGAGAGAAATTGGAGCACATGGTCTCTCACCCATACAAAACTTCGCAACCGATTGGCAATAAAAAAATTGCATAAATTGGTGTATGTGCATTACAATTCGCGACTTAAAGTTAGGAATTTGATGTACATGCGAGATACCGAAGATTTCTACAATCCGATAGACTTGAATTTAATATTTGAGGAGGATGACATCTTGGATGAGTGGACCCGAGAGAATGATGAAGGGGTCTTATCGATTGATGACTTAGACTGGTTGGATAAAGGTATTCAACAAAGCGAAGGGGAAGGACGACAGGGGGGTCACAATCAACCGGCACCGGTCAGTGTTCTTTCCAGTTCTGATGATAATCATGGTGGTGATGATAGTTGGCAAGATATTCCTGGTACTTATGGTAATCATGAAGATAATGACGATGACGACGACGATAATGACGACCAAGATGGTGGCAAGGGAGATGTTAGTAGGGGAACAGCGAGTGGTAGCCGACAAAGGAATGGAGTTGGTGGTAGCCACCAAAGGGGTGGTTCTTACAATACTGGTACACAGCATGATGGTGGTATGACATGGGCCCAAGGAGATGAAAACTACTATGCCACACAAGACACAGATCATGGTTATCGCCCGGGAATCAGTGAACAACGAAGGCATTTAGACAATTTAACGAGATTCCCTAGTAGTGACGAGTATTCAAGCGGATATGATCAGCAACGTCATGATGATCAACTACAGGCAATGGGTTTAATGACAGATCATGCATACCGCGGTGGAAGACATAGTATCTCTGAGAGTGGGAGTGGGAGTGGCACAGATAATTATGGTCCGGTACAACTTCCAAGATCTACCAATACTAGTACAGGTGGTTACTATGATCGTTATAGAGACCATTATGAATCTACTAGTAGCGACACAACAGGAAGGGACGCAATATGGTGGGTCTTCAACTGATAGTTCTGGGTATAGAGGTTTTGGATATTATCATCACGGTAGTCAACCGGGAGATCGTTAACCACAATTTTCAAATTATAAATCATCTAGCCAGTCATCCCAGTCATCTGAGCAGCAATATGGTTCATATTTCTTTCCTTACCCAACTGAAAGAAATTACCCCTATCCAAATCCGTATGATCGATACCGCAGCTAGATAGGGAGATGAAAATGATGAAACATTGTAATCATTCCTATTTATCTTCCATACAAATTTTTTATCCAAGTTTAAGTGGCATTAGATTGTTTTTCAATATTATTATTGGTTTACTATGCAATATTGAATCTGGCAACTCTGTCGCGCTTCAGTATAACCAGTTCTACAATGCAATGTATATTGAATGATGGGTTTGAATGTACATCATTGGTCCACTTCGTTAATCTTATTTTTTTTTAATTTTCTATATTTTTTCCGGAATATTTTGCGCTCTCTAAATAGCATATCTTTGCGTATCGCCCGATACCGCGACCGAGTTGAAAATCGGGTATCCGATACCGGGACCGATACCGAGACTTTGAACCATGTTGTCCAGCATACCTACGTACCATCTTTCCACCCTTCCAACTCCGGTGTTGGTAAGCAGGAAACTGTAAAAATTAATGAAAATTTTTTTGTGGAAAGGAAATGAGGAGAGTAATAAGTATTGTTTAATAGGGTGGGAGGAGGTATGCAAACCTTTGAGGGAGAAGGAGGGGCAGGGGCGAGGGAGTTGCAGTTGTTCAACAAGTCATTGCTTGGTAAATGGTTGTGGCAGTTTGCGGAAGAGGAGGGTCGGTTGTGGAGATGCGTTTTGGCATTAGTCAGTACGGGTGGTCATCTTTGCAAGTCAGAGTTCCACACGGTGTGGGACAATGGAAATTTATTTCAAGGGGGTGGGATGAGTTCTCTAAATTTATTGTTTTCAACGTGGGTGTGAAGGCAGGAGAGTTCAGTTTTGGAAAGATAGGTAGAGGGGGGAGGTGGTGTTACAAACTTTATTCTTGTGGTTGTTTTCCATTGCTAAAAACCAGAATGCTCTTGTTGCAGATTATTTAGTAAGGAGTGGTGAGAGGATGGCGTGGAATCCCTGGTTAAGACAGGCATTCCAAGATTGGGAGTCGAAAGAAATGCGGTCTTTTGGAGATGTTAGGGGAGGGGATTAATTATTGGATTGATGGAGATTCGATCCAGTAGAGAGGGAGTAGGCAGGGGAAGTTCTTAGTTAAGGCCTATTATAAATCCCTAAGAGGTAGGAGTGAAAGGACTTTCCCGTGAAGGCAAATATGGCATTTTAAAGCCGATGTCAGAGTTGGTTCTTTTTGTGTGAACGGCGGCAAAAACATGCTATTCTTACAATTGATGATTTAAAGAGGTGAGGGCGGCATATGGCTAGTCGTTGGATGTGTAAGGAGAAGGAAGAGACGGTAGACCATCTGTTGATCCACTAATCGTTGGCGAGGAGTTTGTGCGATTTAGTTCTCTATAGCTTTGGGGTGACTTGGGTGATGCCGAAGACAATCGAGGTGTTGGCAAGTTGGAGGTGTGGGGTTACGGAGAAAGGTAGGAGGAATGTTTGGGCCCTTATGCCTCATTGCATTGGGTGGACCTGGTAGAAGGAGAGAAATAAGAAATGTTTTGATGAAGAGGAGACTGATCCAACTAGATTGAGGTGTCCTCTCTTCACTTATGGGCAAATGGGACGCCACTAATAGGGCATTTTTCGATTATAGATTTTTTTGGAGTATATTAGCGGAGGTGTGTGGTGTGTAGGTGGTTGGCAATTGTGGTTCTGTTTATAGCCACCACTTTATGTCCGATAATAGGATGGATGGGGCAGGGAGTTGAGGGCAGGCTCTACGACCAGGGTGGTTGATCACCACCCAAAACAGGAAGTTTTACGGGCCGAGTTGGAGGAGAGTTTCCTCGTTCCTCTTGTTGCTCATGACCCTCCTGTAACGGCTTCTTATCTACATGCTCCGGTACATACCATATTTTCAACATAGTAAAAATTACATTTTTTGATGAAATTTCTTGGATATGATCTCCATAGTGAGGAGATCATCTCTAATTTTTTTCATCAAAAAATTCAATTAAAAAGTGGGTGAGATGGGGTGATATTCAAAAATGGCGTAAATAACATACGCTAGAAACTCATGCCAAAAAAATCTTCAATCCAGCCACCATACGCCCTCTTCCCTTAACCCCCACCCAAAAAGAAGAAACAACATGGCGGTGACTAGGGCTCGCAAAGAGAAAAAAGAAACAGAGATTGTTAAAATGAAGAGAGAGGGAGGCGCTTCTGTGACAGCATCGAGCTGAGACTCCGATGGCAAAAGAGTGGGGTCACGGCTCTGTGGAGGTGGGCCTGCTGTTGTAATGATAGAATAGGGTTTCTTTTTATTCTGGGTATTTATTTTGCATGTGTTTTTTTTATGTTTTTGTGGTTAATTAATTTTTTGGTGCCATGTGTCAGGAGAGGATTCGTATATTTGGTAAGACATTGGCACCTTCATCAAGTCCTTTTAACGGAGATGAGACGGTGGGTTAACATTTTAAGATCAACAATTGGTCTGGAATTCCAAATACCCTAAACCTCTCGGTTAATTTTGCATTTTTCTCTATTATTTATTATGATACATCCTTTACACATATGATTATTTTTACTATTTATTCTTACATTTTGCACTGTATCATATTGCATTACATAGATTTTTTATATGCGATACGATGCTGACACTGTGTGATGTGAATCGCCGGTAATTTTGTCATTTTTGAGCATATTAGTAGTTTAGCTTCCTTTAGTATTTTTTTTTCCTTATTTTTGTTATTGTATTCTCTTTTGTTTTGTTTAGTATTTGAGGATAAGGAGCAGTAATGACACTTTTGTAATTAGGGCCTTAGCTTGAAGCCTAAGCTACGCCTTCCTTTTAAATACCCATTTGTAAGTCTCATTTGAGGTAGACTTGAATTTGGACAATAGAAAGAGTGTTTCTCTCTCTAAATCTATAAATTGGTATTTAGATATTTTTAGAAACCTTTTGATGGGTGGTTTACGTCAAATTAGTATCAGAGCGGGTGTCGTTCCACATTGGTGTTTGATGTATTGGTGTATTTGTATCAAAAAAATCGTATACTACTATTCAATGGCTCCCCGAAAATCCAAACAACAACAAGATGAGAATTTTGAATTGAGACAACAAATGGAGAGGTTGGAACGACAATTGACCCAACTCCTTGCGGCCCAAAAAACCCCCACCATCCCCCACCATTGTAGCCTAAACCCTAGCCCCATTATTTTTGCTGCCTCAACTCAAAAAGTGGCCCAAACCCTAGGCACCACCCTTCCAAACCCTAGTTCTGCCCTCACCACCACTAACACCTAAACCCTAGTTGTGCCTCCACCCAAACACCAACCGAGGCTGCCCCGAACCCAACCCACTCATGTTGCCTGCCCTCTGGCGACCAGGACCCACCGACCGACCCACTAAACCCCATTCCCAGCCCCACTGTCATCGCCTGCCCTCCCCGCCTTGCATCAGACCCCGGACAGGCCCCGGATCCACCCCTGCTGGCCTCGAACACCGTCGCCGACCCTCCCCAACTACTCCGGTCAGCCTCCGATGGCAGTCCGTACTCCCAGATTCCCAGACACTCCCCTATACTAGCGGGCGACTTTACCTCGAACTCTAGCCAGCCTGCTCTCATCCCCCCACCCGCACCATTCCGGCCTTCAAAACCCCTCTTCCATCCATACCCCGAACCTGAAATACCCTATAGAGCCTTTCTATACACACCCGCCCCACCCTTTTGGGTCGTCCACCCCTTTCCCACACCCACCCGACCCACATAACAACCCACATCTTTTTCCGGGTCTTGTACCTGCCGTATACCCACACCAAACCACTTATTCGCACCCTTCGGCCCCATTTTACCCACCCGAAATATCTACCCATTCCACCTTTACCCCAAGATGCCCCAGAGCCCCCAACCACCTTGGTGGAAGTCCTGCTCACCCCTTACCACCGTATCTCCACCATACTCCCTCCCACCATGCCCTTTCAATACTCAATCAGATTCCTCCTCATCCTCCTCCGAGTTCGGAGATAGTCACCCCAATGTTCTAGAGTGGGTACCTCCACCCCCACCCGATACCCACTGCCATGCTCCACTTCGAGACCGACACTATTTCAATTGCGACGAACGTGGCCACTTGATAGGTATGTGCTTCACTATCCCCACGTTCCTTCCGCTCCACCCGTGCCCCAGCATGCCCAGCCTCTTCATCCACCGCCTGCACAGATACCACCTCATCCTGCTAATGGTGTACCACCTGCGCAGGGTGACGTGATGAGCATGGATGCTCATCAGGACGAGGGCCCACTATCCACGGCTCTTCAGCTGCTTTCCCGGAGCTTCCGCAGAGATGTCCGCATAGACGTGCTCATGTTCGACGGGTGCTTCTCTCCAGATGCCATGGTAAATTGACTAGCTTCGATGGAGACAATTTTTTAGTACAAACAGGTTCAAGGTTGTTCTTGTAGCCACCAAATTCCAGGAATTTGTCCGGGTTTGGTGGAATGACATTTGCTACCACCGCACGGCGGTCGAATTGCCTCCTATTCAAACTTGGTCGGAGTTAAGGTTGCTCTCTAGGCGTCCTTCATCCCACCTACCTACGAGCGCGACCTCTTTGCTCGCGTTCAGTCTCTCAGGTAGGACGCATCATTGTTAGTGGAGTATACGGAACAGTTTCAACTTCTGTACACCTAAGTTTGTCTCCCCGAAACGGAGGATCAGCGGATCAGCCGCTATATATTAGGACTACAACCATACATTCAGCATGATCTCGGCCTAAGGGAGATACCGACATTCTGAAGGCGGTCGAGTATGCGGCCAAGGTTGGGGCCTACCACAGAGCACCCACAGCTCCTCCGGTCTCACGACCTCCCACTACACCATCCAGTGACAGCTTCAGTCCCTACTCCTGCTGCTCCACAGCCAGGCCCTCCTACCTTCCGGTGCTACAACTATGACAATGTTGGTCACCGAGCTTCTGATTGCTCTCTCACTTGACGCCACGCATTATTGGCGATAGATCATCCGCCTGACTACTTGGATGCGTCTGAGGAGCTTCCCCAGCATGCTTTGATTACAGTTTTGGAGGGTTATTCAGTTCGTCTTCCCCTTTGAATTCGAAGACGAATTCTTTTCAAACAGGGGCGATTGATGTAAATCGAGGGTATTTTTGTCATTTTTTAGCATATTAGTAATTTAGCTTCCTTTAGTATTTTTTTTCCTTATTTTTGTTATTGGGTTCTCTTTTGTTTTGTTTAGTATTTTGAGGGTAAGGAGTAGTAATGGCATTTTTGTAATTAGGGCGGGGGCCTTAGTTTGTAGCCTAAGCTACTCCTACCCTTTCAATACCCACTTGTAAGCCTTATTTGAGGTAGACTTGAATTTGGATAATAGAAAAGAATGTTTCTCTCTAAATTGGTGTTTAGATATTTTTAGGAGCCTTTTGACGGGTGGTTTAAATATCTGCAAGAGATGTTTTCAATATCTGTTTTTGACAAAACTCTTATGTATATGAAAGCCTAGCTACCCAAAAAATTATTGCATGTAAACCCCCCATATCTGCCAAAAAAAATATAATGTGACGTTATATAGGAAAGACAATACGACACCCAAAAGTGGAGAGAGTAATTAAGCTCTCATAAGATCCTGATGTCTGGTCAAACTGAGACTCTGATGTGGAAGAAAAGGGGGTAATGGCTTAGTGGAGGAGGGTCGGTTGTTGTAATGATAGAGTAGTTTTTGTTTTTAATCTGCATGTTTTTTTTTTATTATTTAATTTTTTGTTGCCATGTGTCAAGATAGGAATGATAAATTTAGTAGACATTGACACCTCCGGTGTCAAGTAAGATTTTACATCAAGTCCTTTTAATGGAAATGAGATAGTGGGTTAACATTTTGGGATTAACATTACAACTTTTGTAACAATTGGTCTGGAATTCCAAATACCCTAGACCCCAGGGTCAATTTTCAATTTTTCTCAGTTATTTATTATGATACATTTTTACTATTTTTCTTACATTTTGCATTGTATCGTATCGTGGTACATAGATTTTTAATACGTGATTTGACACTAAGAGCTGTTTTAAATATCAGTATTTATAGAATTTTTGTGTATGAAAGCCTAGCATGTAAACCCCCACATCTACCAAAAAAAAATAATAAGGTATTGTGGAGGAAGGAAGGACAATATGACACCCAAAAGTAGAGAGAGTAATTAAGCTCTCATAAGATCCCAAACAGCTTCTTTAATTCCCTCAAAATGCATCCTCTTCAACCAGATACTCTTCCAAATGCAATGAGGAAGGCACTCAGACTAAGGTGATAGCCAGCCAATTTGTATGTCCTTAAATGAATTACGTGGAATAATTCTTTTTTGAAAGGATGTGGCGTTGGCCTCTTCTTGGGAATTGATGAATAAATATTGAAAAATATTTTATGTTAGAGCTTGTATTAAGTAAATTATTCTGATCATCATGTCTTCAAGAGGCTGCCTTTGTTGAAATGGATTTATTAGATTGGATTATCTTTATTGCAAGAGGGAAGCTCTAACAATGACAATGAATCAATCAATAGTTTATACTGTTCATGATGGGAATTTGAAGTTTATGGGCCATTTTTAATATTTTTAGGATTGTACGACATTTTTGTTATTTTCCTTTAGTTTCTTTATTTGGTTGTATTTCTTTTTTTTAGTATTTGTTTGCTTGGTATTTAAGGTATTTTTGTAACAAGAATCATAGATTAGAGCCTAAGTTACTTCCCCTCTTTAAATACTCCCATGTAAGCCTCATTTGAGGTAGATTCCAATTTGAATATAAGAAATCTCTTAATTCTCTCTAGAAATTGTTTTGGTTTTTATATTTTGGCCATTGACGTGTAGCTTACGTCAAATTGGTATCGGGAGCGAAGTGTCGTTCCCCAATTGGTATATTGGTGGGTAGGTAATCAAAATCATACACTACGTTTCAATGGCTCCAAGAAAATCCAAACAACAAATAGGTGAGATTCAAGAGTCGAGGGAAAACATTCAAGCACTCAACAAGAAATTTGATCTTCTCCTCCAACTCGTCTCTTCTAAGATTCAACCCCCCACCCCCACTCCAAAACCTAACCTTAACTCCACTCATTCCACCCATTCGACACCCCTAACCCAAAGAAAAAAAGATAAACCAGCAAACCCTAACCCACCAACCCAGAGGTGGCGGTATGGTCAAACGACCACTGGACAACCACCAGGCCTTCAGGCCGGCGCCGACCAGCACCCTAATCCACCCCGAGGGAGTCGGAATTCCCACCGAAGCCAGGGAACACCCCCAGAAGACTGCCGCACCTCCATACCTAAGCCGAAATCCATCCCAGGTGGTCGCCTCCCCCCTTGAGCCCCAAAACAATGCCGGAAAACTAGGGGTTTGCCCTAGTGGTTTTCGAACTGAGCCTGGGGTGACCAACCAAAGCCCTAAACCATCAAGATCCACCGGAATGTTGGTTTTTGACCTGGGAGGGAGTCTTTTTTTTAGGGTTGGCATGAGATGGATTCTTCCTCAAATTTTCATAAAAATAATTTTGGCCCCCACAAGTTTTTAGCGCATATTTTTGGAATTTCACAAGAGTACCCAATTTTATGAACGCTCGAGGACAAGCTTGGTCTTAAGAGGGGGAGAATTATGGGAATTTGAAGTTTATGGGTCATTTTTAATATTTTTAGGATTTTACGACATTTTTGTTATTTTCCTTTAGTTTCTTTATTTGGTTGTATTTCTTTTTTTTAGTATTTGTTTGCTTGGTATTTAAGGAAAGAAGTAGAAAATGTTATTAAATGTATTTTTGTAACTAGAATCATAGATTAGAGCCTAAAGCTAATTCCCCCCTTTAAATACTCCCATGTAAGCCTCATTTGAGGTAGACTCCATTTTGAATATAAGAAATCTCTTGATTCTCTCTTTAGAAATTGTTTTGGTTTTTACATTTTGGCCATTTAGGTGTAGCTTACGTCAGTTCAAGTTATGACAAAACAAATAACGTAATCTGATTTTCAATTGAGAAAACTTAAGATTTCAAGAAACTACGAAGGACGCTATAGTCAAAGAATTTGTAGACATTATAGACATTATGATGTATCTGCTTGTCATCCTCTCTGATAAACTAACATCAAAGAAGGATGGTTCTTTAAGTTAAATATAAGGCAATACTTGTAACGAACAAGGGAACCATTGATGTCCACCAAACATTAAGAAATCATATAACAAATCTAGCAGGCACTTCTTTATGAAAATTGAATTGTCTTGAAACATTACTAAACAACACAGCGACAACTTCCACAAACTCACCTCACCCATCTCAAGTTTCCCTCCAGGCTTTGCGTGAATTCTACCCATCATTTGATTAAGCATAGCATCATATTGAGGATCCCGTTCTTCAAGAACATTTTCGGCATTACTTCTTGATGCACCATCTTGAATACACAAGAAACAAAACCACTGATTAAAATTACAGAAACTGATCTTCTCCACAGACGTCAAACATAATGAGACGCGTGCATCACTCATATTAAGGAAATGAAAAATGAGTGCACTGCTAAAAATGCTGAACACGAAAAACAAATGAAGCTCCTAGGCACTAAAAGCATCTGTTTGAGAAACATAATCTCTAATGTCTTGTTCACCGAGCAACACTACCACCACTGTTGCATCATATCAGCAAATAACAGAAGCCACATGTCAAATTTACACACCAATAACTAAGGGCCCAAAATTGTAAATTAGCCCATTTAGAATTGCACAGCTTGGTTGTAAGAATCAAGTCATTCAAAAATAGATTAATGAATTTAAATTTAGTTCAAATGTATACATTCAGAATCTGTTATGTAATACCAAATTGACAAATTCATAAGAATTTGTACACATAAGCATTAGACATAGGCACTATGTAAATTTTGTTAATGGATAAATTAAAAGACATTTACCGGAAACCTTATCTAGGGTAACTTCCGGTTGTCTGGCCTCTACAACCTTCTTTATCTGACACGATGAAGAAGGTGTCGGTGTCTGTGTCGGTGTGGGTGTCGTATCGAGAGCTGAGCTTCGGATCCTTCCAGATGCTCGACGAAATGCCTGTCCCATCTCTCTATTTCTCTCTCTCTCTCTCTCTCTCTCTCTCTATATATATATATATATAGGTGTATTACGTATGTATATATATTGTATGTGTTGGACTGTTTCTGTTTCTAAAAGGGTATACAAGTATTGATATTTTGGTCTTCATCTATGGAAGCCCTAAGCTCAACATTCACTTCACTTTGAGGTAGGTGGTTGAAATGAAAATGTAACACCTCGTCCACTTCTTTCTAACTGTTATCATTTTTTGTTGTTCTTTAGTGATTCTGCGCGTAAAGAGAATTCGTACATAATCATCTGTACAGGTTGACGTGTCGTTTTTGTATTGATCCCTGTCTGGATCCACTTAAAGTACGGCGCTATACAGACATGGCACGTCAGTATGTACAGACGATTCTGTATAGAATCCTCTGTACAAATAGAATTTTTATTTTTTGTTTTATGTCATTTCGTTTCAAATACATTTTATGAAAACAATTTTAATAAGGATCAAAAACCAAAAACTCCCTCAAATATTTTTTAATACACACTTAGTCCAAGTCTTTTATTTTGTACCAAAAAGTCTCTTACTCTCTTAACTTCAAAGGTCCGCGGGCTAGCAGCATGGTAAAGTCTTTTTGACATGGTGAAGGACTTTTTGGTGCAAAATAAAAAGACTTGAACTAAACGTGAATTAAAAAAAGTTCAAAAAATTATTTGGTATATGTCCATATTAATAATTATGTATCTGTGTATATATATAAAATTATATCCCAAAACAGTGTGAGTCTGCCACATGGTAGCCGACTTAAATATCAGTCCGACTATTATCATTTTGATACATCAAGCGTTTTATTTTTTTCTTATCATCTTCTCTCTTTCCATTTCTCCATTAGAGAATCCCAAGCACTTTTCTCTCTTTCTACCACTTCTCCTCATAACCCCAACACATCTTCCTCTATTTCCTCATCTCCAATCTTCCTCTCATTTCTCCAAGAAGACCCACAACCCAACCCCAACAAAAAAAAAACAGTAGACCGGTGATCTTAATCCGTCTCAGTTGTGAGCATCATCATCTTATAAAATATCCATATTTCGTTTTTACTTCCGTGATCTTAATCATTTACAACATTGTTCAGGCCGGTAAAGCCGGTGGTGACAAATGGAAATCACTGATGATGTGAGTTATCTCTAATTTGTTTAAGTGAGGACGATGAAGACAACAGTGGAGAGGTTTGCTTTAATTCATTACCTAATACATGGATAATTAAATTGATTTTGAAATGATATTGATTTTCACTATGTTTTGTTTGTGGTTGTGTAGGATGACGATGATGATGACGAGTAGATGAAAAAAAACTGTTGGCGGGGCATGTAGAAAATTGGGGGAAGTTACGTAGGTCTTCTGCAGTATGTTAACCTGGCTATTGGGATTAGTCTAGTGTTATCGTTGATAAATATATGTTTTTTTCTTTTTCTTGGAAAGAAACGAAAAATTGGGTCTTTGATCGAGTCTTATAATGGGTTGTTTGTATTTCTTTGAATTGATGGGTTTGCAAGAGCCTTCTCTGGTTATACCGTGAGCGTGTTCCATTTTATTCCCAATGTTGGGGAGAGATGGCATGGCTGCTAGCTTGATTATTCTGCTTATGAATTTACCCAATGTTAAGATATTCAGGGATGTTCATGTTTAAAATGCCGCAATATCGGGTATTTTGTGCTGTGGGAGGTATTTTTTTCTTTCTTTATTGTACTTGGTTGCAATTTACTATACGGTGCTTTTATGTTTCTCCCTTTTTTCTAATTTACCTCGGTAGTTGCCATATTTGATTATCTTTGACTATGTTTCTTCATGTTTATCCTTTATTAGCTTTGGTAAATCATGATATAACAAAATTAGGATTGCTGAGCAACTGTTGGTTAAGGATTTTTCTATCAAGGCTAGGGTTCGTGATATTGATAAGGCAAAAGTAACATTTTCACCCAACAATCAAGATTTTCAAATTGTGAGTATTTCAATTAGTTTTTTTTCAATGGTCTTTCTTTTCGTAACTTTTGTAAGTCAAAATTTAAAATGTCAATTGCAGTTACCGAATGTCATTCATATTACATTTGATATTAATTTCAATTTCAATTTCTTTTCATTAGTAGAATATATTAAATGAAGCATTCTATAAAAACAAAGCAATGCAGTTTATATATATTCGGTCACGCATCGCGTGCCCTGCATTCTAGTTATTTTATATATTTAAATACAATTAGGACAAACATTTGTATTTAACACATCTATTTTAAAATACTGAATTATAATATTTATATATTACTAGTATACCTTGTGAAGGTGAGGATGATCTCAGATGTGAAGAAGGACTTGAGAGGTGATGAAAAAAGGGGGAAAATGGTGAGGAAGAGGGGAGAAAGTGGTCGTGTGAGAAGAGAGACAGGGTAAAGGGTGCTCCAAACGGACGAACAAAGTGTATTTTATGTGACTGGTGGAGAAAACTCCCTCTGATCGTTGATAATTAAGTTTTCAGAAAATAACAAAAGACTATTTATTAAGTTTTGTTTTCCATTTTTCAATTTGTAGTCATTTATTCTCTATATTTTATGTATTTATGAAGGTCCCTATATAGAGCACACCTAGGGTTTGCTTTTCGTGCTTTAGCTATATAGGACTTCATTTAGTTGGACGTGAATTTTGACAAAATATTTTTGTAATTTAGGTTTGTGGTCCCCCTATCGATGCTAAGCTCTCCTTGTTTATCTACATCAAATGAGCACTCGATTCAGTCCGCCCTAAGTAGGGTGGCCCCAACAAGTGGTATCAGAGCTAGACTTTAAAAAGATCATTTTCCAAAACTTTTGTCAAACTCGTTGTTGATGTAAAAAATTAGATTACTCTAATTATTCAATCACAGATAAATAAATGAGACAAAAGATTTTAAAGTGGTTCAGCCTTGTATGAATGGCCTACGTCCACTGTTATGTTATTGCTGAGTGTTTGGGAATTCTTGATTACAAGTGCTATCAAGAAATTCCCGTCCCTTTGAATGAGGGTGATACAAGGTATTTATAGCCCTTAGGCTGTACATGAAAGGGTGATACATTAAATGATATACATATGAAATGGTAACTCATTTAATGCTCTTCAAGCGTGTGCGTCAAGATGATAAGCATTCAATGAATAGTTGAACTGTTGATTATCTGGCAATCAATGCTGTGGTCGAGATGCAGCTCGAACCGCCTTAGTTGCTCATCGTCCAAGAGTTCCTCGGAGGACAAGAGTTCCTCGGAGGGCTGGTGTTCCTCGAAAGACTGGTGTTCCTCGGACTACACCTGTTGCTCGGAGTGAGTATGCTGGTCGGGGGAATGATCTTCCTCGTTGCTATTGTGCCACGTAGATTGACACGTGTCTTCTTATTATTCGTCCACATCAGCATACTAATTTTGGTATCAACAGAAGCCCCCAATGTTTCATATTTCGAACTTTGAGGAGTATGGAACATTCTTTCTCGGTATATGGCAATATTAATTGACCTTCCTGGGTTTTAGGAGCCTTTTCTTCATTTTTGAATTTCCTTCCAAATTCGCAGAATCCGCCTTTTTTGCATTTTTATAAGCGCTTCGATCTTCGTGCACTTTTTGTCCTTTTAGCCGCCGGTAGCGTAGTAGTTTCCTTTTTGTAATCATTTCTTTCGCCGTTTCCCAAGGCAAAGTATTTAAGCTTCAGAGGCAATCCCATCGTCTTTTACCTTTTCAATTTCTGCTTTATAGTTTTCTATAGCTTTTCTCTCTCCTGTGCGTTCATCCCTTTCTTCGTTTGTTTGTCAACAGATCTCCTTTTTCCTGTAAGATTTTCTTCCTTCTTCTTCATTTCTTTTTATTCACCATGATTTATATTATCGAATCTCTTGAGAAATTCCGTTCTGACTTTTCTATTCCTTCTTGGGTAACTTTGGAGAATCTTTCTGAGCCTTCAAATTATTTTAATTTGGCTGAGGGACATTGGTTCCCTAGCCTTTTTATTGTTGAATGTGGATTTTCTTTTCCACCAAACCCTTTGTGTTTAGAGTTTTATCAGTATTTCGATGTTGTCCCTGCAAAAATAGCCCCCAACACATGGAGAATAGTTAATGGGGTGCATAGGTTAAATCAAACTCATGGAACTCGTATAGGAATTCCTGAGATTATGTATTATTACAGATGGGCTGTTTTAGACAATGTTTTTTATTTAGAAACTAGGTTTTTGAATAGGGCCTTAGTAGTCAACCTCCCTGATGCAAACAGGGATTATTTTGAACATGGGATAGTTATAAAAAATTGGCAACATGCCCCTTTGGTTGAAGATGCAGTATATGAGGGTCCCAAATGCCCTCCATATGGCAATGGGATATGTTATTTTCATTTTATTTTATTTATGAAATTATGATTTCATTATGTTTGAATAAATGCATGATTGACATTTCAATATATTTTTGTTTGCAGTTGACAGCAAGAGAAAAACTCCCAAAGAATCAGAAGTTAATATAAAGCATTTGAAACATATCTGGAATTTGCATCGAAGAGTTGCAGACGAGCACATCAGGTCTGCTTCCTATTTGTTGCATTACAGGAGCTACACGTCATCCTTTACTGCTCGTCCTGTGGTTAGCATTAGTGAGCCATTGCCAGCTTCTGAGGAATCTTCACCAGAATCTCACATTCCTCTAAGTCAGAAGATGGGCAAAAGAAGAGTTCCTGCTATCTTCGAGGAGACTTCCTCTGCTGGAGATGGAAAGAGAAGCAAGAATGATGTCCCAAAGGGGACAAAGAAAGTAGATGCTGCCCCTTCTGTTGCTCCTCAGAAGGCTGCCGAGAAGCCCTCAGTGGCTCCGAGCAAGAAAAGTGCACCTGTGGAAGTGGTTCCAACCAAAAGTTCTTTGGTTGAAATTGCTAAAGTGCCATTGAGGAGATTGAAGAAATCCTCCTCGGTCACTTTGACTGAAACCATTCCCCAGCTCCAAGCTAGTGGAGCTGGTGTCCCAACCATTATTCCCCCGAGTTCTGCAATGAGCTCGGTAAAGACTTGGACTATTCCTGAAGTCCAAGGAATTGAAGAAAACATGTCTAGGGATATGCTGACATCCCTAGCTACTCGTCACATTGCTTCAGTAAGTTTCTCTTATCCTGAATTTTTCTTTCTTTCAGTCAATATATGTATCTCGGCACTGACTTGTCATTACCTTCTTTTTCAGCTGGTGAGTTGCTTTAACACCATAGTGAAGAAAGATGAAACCATCAAGGCTTCCAACTCCTCGTCTGGAGTAGAGGATGCTTTCCAGGGCTTGGCCCAATCTTTGAAGGATTCTCGTCAAAAATATGACGAGGATAGGGGTGAATGGGAGAAGAAGATGGTTGCGACTGAGGCAGAGAAGGTACAGTTGGGAAATAAGGTGAAGGACTTGGAGAGAGAGAATAAAAAATATGCCGAGAAGCTCACAAGTTTTGGGGAGCTTGAGAATAAGTTGAAATCAGCTGAGGAAGAGCTGACCCTTCTGCGAGAAGTAAATCGCCAGAAGGAGGAGGTGGAGGCTAAGTTGAAAGCCACTGAGGATCTTCTATCCGAGAAGCTCTCCTCGGAGAAAATGAAGAGAAAAGTGGCTGTGAAAAAATCCTTTCGAACTGGTTGGGACAAAGGATGGGATAGGGGGTAGCAACAATGATGACCCAGGTGCAGTATGGGAGATTGAAATACTTCCGAGATGGTTGGGTTGCTGCCTTGCAAGAATTGAAAGTGAGCGAGGACTCTGAATTATTTCAACAACATCTTTCTGGCCCTCCTCCTGTAATTAAAGATGAGGATGAAGACGAAGCTGCATATGAAGAGTCTTCAATGACAGTGGGTGATCAAGTCCTTGCTCCACAACCCAACTAGACAATCACCGAGGAGATTTCGTCCTTGCCTGCTCCTCCTGAACAAGTCCCAACTTCTGCCAATCAAATCATTGTTCCCACCGAGCAACGAAGCTCCTCGTCCCAGCCTCCCGAGAAAGTCTTGGGAGACAAGGAAAAGGTGTGAAGTTGTTCGGTATTCTCTTCATATTTTTCTTTTACTTGTACTTTGTATTATGAACGATGTACTTTTTTTGATGATGTAATAAAATCACCTATTTTTGCTCCTCTATATTGTTGATGCTCTGTCTGCTTTTTATTAACTCTTGCTTTCTCTTCTTTACTAGTTTGTGGCTAGAATGGAATTATTATCTGCCAATGATACAAAGTTGATGCAGCAATGCCATGAATATTATAAGTCTGGTCACCCAGAATTGAGTGTATCAGAAGTTGTTGACATCCTCGGTCATGATGCTTCAGAGCAGGCAGTAGAAGCTTATCAATACCTGAAAGGCTTACTTGATCGAGCTGTGGCCAATAACGTGGCTTACTATAACATGATCGAGGAGCTTCAATATACTCTAGAAGATCTTCAGACTCAGTACAAAGAATCAACTGCCCTTCTGCACGAGGGGTATGAAAAGAGGTATCAACAGCTTTCTGTCGAGACAGGCCACAAAAAGATCCTTGCTGGGTACGATGTCAGGGAGAGAACCCTAAAGGGTGAAGTTGAAGCTTGTAGACAGATTGTCGAGCTGCTAGAGCAAGAAAATAACAATTTACAGAAAGAGCTGGCACAGTATAAGTCTGCAGCATCTTCTTCAACAGCTGTAATCCCAGTGACTGACGAGGGATTTTCCTTTCTAGAGGTTGAGAATGCCAAATTAAGGCAAGAGTTGGATACCTTGAGAAGACCTGGTACTTCTGCTGCTACTCGGGGACGAGGAAGAGGTTCTCGTGGTCGAGGAAGAGCTGCTCTGAATGTCGTCGAGGAACCCAGTTCCCGACCTGCTCGGGGAGGATCAAGAGCTCTTAGTCGTAATGTTGAAGAAGCTCGTACTCTATCAACGTTGGAAACTCAGGCGTTCCAATTGAATGCAAAAGATCGGGCTTTGTCTGAAATGTCTAAGAAAATCCAAACTCTGGAGGATCAACTTGCTTCGACAAAGTCTGCTCTGAAGAATAAGGATGTTTTTGCTAGGAACCTTCATGAGCAGCTAAAGAGAATAACTTTCCAATTCCACAAACAACCTCATGAGTTCTGGATGGCAGGCTACAATGAGGCCCTTTATCACTTGGATGCTCGCCTTGAAAATGCCAATAATGAAGGTTATAAACAGGGATGGTTGAACGCCCTGGGTGTATTGAAACTAGAGCAGGGCCATTATTTATGGGATTATCATGCTCCTAGGCTACTAGACTTGCCTGTGCCACCTTATAAATTGGACATGGAATGGATCCCAGCTCGTGCCATTCCTTGGAGATTAATTTCAAAATACCTTGGTGATTACAATCTTCATTCTCAGATCGAGGTATCTCATCCCGAGCATCTACTGGACACACCTTCTGTGATGAACGTTAGGATGCTGAAGGACTTGAATTTTATTAACTCTCCTCAGACTTTAAATGATCCGCCTGCTGGCGAGGAACCTATTTCAAAAGCAGAGGGAAAGAAACCAATAGAGTAGGGATCTCAATGTAATAGTTAGTACACATATGTAACTTGTAATTCGTTTTGAATTGTAATGAAAGGCTTTCATTTTCTGTTTGCAAATCTGTATTGCTATTGTCTTGTGATTATCAGACATTCTATATTTGTGCTTGCATAACAATATTGTAGGGTTCCTCGACCAACTTAGTAATAAAAAATTACAAGTATTAGTAATGTTGCTCGATCACTTAATAATAAAGTAATGAGTATAAAAATGTTTAAAATTTTTCCAAATAACCAAGGTTGTTAAATTGTGCTCGTCGACCAATTATAGTTAGTGAGAGTTTTTATCCCCGACCAACTATACTTGGTTCAGTTTGGAATATTTGTTCTTCGAGGAACTTTTATGTAATAAACTTACTTCCCGACCAACATAAGTTGGCATTTGAGATAATATCTTACTTCTCGACCAACATAAGTTGGCATTTGAGAGCATATTTTGTTTCCTAACCAACCGAGATTGGCCTTTCGTCGATTATCCTGTGTTCTTACTCTTTTACCAACCGGAGTTGGTCTGAGTTCGAACTATCATATCCACTATCTCTTTTACCAACCTGAGTTGGTCACACTAGTGTACGCCTCCTAACCAAAGGAGTATAGTTTGTTCTCGCCCTTTTACCAACCGGAGTTGGTCGTGGGTTTGAACTATCATGTCCACTAGTTCTTTTACCAACCTGAGTTGGTCACGCTAGTGTACGCCTCCTAACCAAAGGAGTGTAGTTTGTTCTCGCCCTTTTACCAACCGGAGCTGGTCGTGGGTTTGAACTATCATGTCCACTAGTTCTTTTACCAACCTGAGTTGGTCACGCTAGTGTACGCCTCCTAACCAAAGGAGTATAGTTTGTTCTCGCCCTTTTACCAACCGGAGTTGGTCTTGGGTTTGAACTATCATCTTCTTTTTACTGCCGAGCAGCGTAGTGTTAAACACACTAGTATTCCCCGAAAAACTTTCAATAAAAGGAGAGAAGATTGTGAAATATCATCGTTTTATTCATATTGATGGAACTGCTTTACATTTTACATCACTGATAATACTTGCGTAGGTGTTCAGCATTCCATGCATTCTTAAATTCCTCTCCTTCTAGAGTTGCTATTCGGTAAGTTCCTGATCGGACAACTGCAGTAACTCGGTAAGGTCCATGCCAGTTTGCTTCCAACTTATTGTGCTTCTGAATTACCTTCTTTAGCACATAATCTCCTTCTTTTAAGTCGCATTTTTTCACCCTCTTGTTGTAGAACAAGGCTGTTCGTTGTTGATAAGCAGCATTCCCAACGGCTGCCTCTTCTCTAACTTCCTCGAGCATGTCCAAATCTAATTTCCTCATCAATTCACTGACTGGGGAATTGAAATTCATCACTCTGTGTGTTGGAAGACCCAACTCGGCAGGTATTACAACCTCACTTCCAAATGCCAGCATATATGGTGATTCTCCAGTTGCTGCTCGAGGAGTTGTTCGGTAAGCCCACAATACTAACTGTAGCTCATTAATCTAATTAGCTTTAGCCTCTTCTTTAAACCATTTAGTAATGTTCTGTTCGTCACTTCAGTCTGCCCATTGCTTTGAGGATGGCCTGGTGCTGAATGAACTTTCAAAATGTTTGACTGATGACAATAGGTGGCAAACTCCTCGTTATCAAATTGTGTTCCATGGTCTGTGATGAAGGCATGAGGTAGACCATATCGGCATATGATGTTCTTCCAAACGAATTGGTATACCTTCTCGTACGTCATATCAATAAGTGGCTCAGCTTCTACCCACTTAGTAAAATAATCCACTGCGACGACGAGGTACTTGAATCTTCCTCGGATCGTTGGCAGTGGTCCAACCAAATCAATTCCCCACATGGCAAATGGCCAAGGGGAAGTTATGGGTGTCAACAATGCTTGTGGAGTTCGTCGGACGGAGGAAAAACGTTGGCATTTATCACATCTCTTAGCATAGGCTATACAATCAGCCCTCATCGTTGGCCAGTAGTATCCTTGCGTCATCACCTTTTGCAAAAGTGTCCGACCTGCTACATGGGCTCCACAAGACCCTTCATGGATCTCTTCAATGAATTCTTTCACCTCGGAGGGATGTATACATCTTTGCAAACCTGCCATAATTCCTCGTCTATACAAAACATCATTAGTTAGTACATACCGAGCAGCTTTAAACTTTAATTTCTTGGCAGCGATCTTATCCTTCGGTAATTCTCCTTCCTCGACATATGCCCTGATGGGATCCATCCAAGATGGTCCTAAATCAAGAGTAATAATATTCATCGCCGGGTCTTCATCTATGCTTCGACTTTTTAACACCTCAATTTGTATTGTTCTTCGCAACTCGGTACGAGTAGCTGATGCTAGTCGAGCCAGTGCGTCTGCTTGTGCATTCTCCATTCTTGGTATTCTGATCAACTGAATGGCATCAAATTCTGTCAACAACTCCATCGCCTTTGCATGATACTTGACCATTAATTCTCCTTTAACTGCATACGCTCCCATCATCTGATTCACATTTAATTGAGAATCACTGAATACCATCACTTGTTGCGCTTCCATAATCTTTGCTAAATTAAGACCTGCTATCAAGGATTCATACTCAGCCTCATTATTGGAAGCTTTAAATTGGAATCGTAAGGCATATTCCACGTCAATCTCGTCTGGGGTGTTCAAAACAATCCCTGCCCCACAACCTGTTGTGGAAGATGACCCATCTACATATAATCTCCATGTAGGTAACTCGTCTTCAAATTTCTTATCTGACAGAGTTCCTCGATGAAATATCTGTTGTTTCCTTTCATCCTCCCCTGGTATTTTTCATTCTTCGTCGACCATCTCTTTTCGCCCTTTTACCAACCGGAGTTGGTCTGGGTTTGAATTTGATGATCTTTCTACATCCACAAGCCCTTTTACCAACCGGAGTTGATCTCGACTTATGTCTGTTGATCCTGTAACATCCACAGGTTGGTCAACGAGCAACTTTTACTCCTCGGGGGTATCAGGATATGTAAATTTTGCTATAAAGTCTGCTACAGCCTGCCCTTTTAATGATGATCTGGGTTCATACACAATATCATATTCACCGAGCTCTATTGCCCAATACATCAGTCTTCCTGATTTTTCTAGCTTATGAAGGGATTGTCTTAATGGCATGTCGGTATATACGACGATGGTATGGGCCTGGAAATAAGGCCTCATTCTTCTACTTGCTTCAATTAATACCAATGCCAATTTTTCCAGCTTTGGGTACCTTATCTCTGCACCTCGGAAAGCCTTACTTGTGTAATAAATTGGCTTCTGGACTCCATTCTCCAATCTGATCAATGCCGAGCTCACTGCATTCTCTGATACTGCCAGGTACAAGTACAACTTTTCTCCCATTACTGGCCTGGACAACAGTGGAGGTGCTCCCAGATATTTCTTCAAGTCTTGAAAGGCTTTTTCACATTCATCATTCCACTCGAAAGTTTTTCGAAGTGTTTTGAAGAATGGGAGGCATCTATCAGTTGCTCGGGATACAAATCTGTTGAGCGCTGCAACTCGTCCTGTAAGACTCTGCACCTCTTTCTTCGTCGTTGGAGATCGCAACCCTAAAAGAGCTTTGATCTTTGCTGGATTTGCCTCAATGCCTCGCTGGTTGACGATGTACCTGAGGAACATTCCTTCTCGTACTCCAAAGGTGCACTTCGTCGGGTTGAGCTTCATCTGGTATTCATCCAGTTGATCAAAGGTCTGACCTAAGTCAACTAGATGATCCGTAGCTTTCTTGCTCTTTGTCAGCATATCGTCGACATAAACCTCCATATTTCAACTGATTTGTTCAGCAAAAACCTTGTTCATCAGCCGCTGGTATGTCGCTCCTGCATTTTTCAAACCAAAAGGCATAACATTATAACAATAAGTTCCCCTAGGGGTAATGAAAGAAGTGCTTTCCCTGTCTTCAGGTTTCATTTTGATCTGGTTGTAACCAGAGTAAGCATCCATGAAGCTGAGTAGCTCGTGTCCCGAGGTAGCATCCACTAGTTGATCAATTCTGGGCAATGGAAAATGATCCTTTGGGCATGTCTTGTTGAGATCAGTGAAATCAACACACATTCTCCATTTATTATTTTTCTTCTTCACCATCACCACATTTGCCAACCAGTCTGGATACTTCACATCTTCAATGAATTGGGATTTCTGGAGCTTCTCGACCTCCTCTTGTATAGCTTGATTCTTCTCGGGACTAAATACTCTTCTTCTTTGCTTTACAGGCTTGATCTCCTTATTCACATTGAGCTCGTGACATAAGAAGTTTGGATATATTCCTGGCATGTCTTCATGACTCCACGCAAAAGTTTTCTTCCTGTTTCTCAAGAAAGTTATCAACTCCTGTTTTATTGAAGCATCTAACGACGAACCTATCCGGGTTACTCGTTCAGGATGCTCGTCGTCCAGAATAACATTTTCTGTAGATTCCACCACCTGTCCTTTTACAAGTTGGGATTCATCTCTAGGATCGAGTGTTTCGATTTCTGTACCTTCATCCACCTGGTAGGTAGTAGTCTTTTTCCTTGATTCTTCAAGCTCCTCTTGCTCGGCAGACGAATAATAGCATTCCCGAGCTACCTTCTGATCACCTTTCACAACTCCTACTCCGAAATTTGTAGGGAATTTTAAGCACTGATGTACTGTAGATGGGACTGCTTCGAACTTCTTCAAACCAACTCTTCCCATGATGATGTTGTAAGCTGACTGCATATTCTTATCCATCACAAAGAAGTGTATTCTCTCTGTTCGACAAGCAGGCCAAGTTCCAATGAATATATCCAACTTGATCGTCCCAAGTGGAAAAACTTTCTCGCCAGCAAAACCCAATAGAGGTCTGTGATAAGGTTCCAATTGAGATAATTTTAAATTTAAACTGTCAAAGCATGAATAGTACATGATGTCTGCCGAACTACCATTATCTACCAGCACCCTTGAAATCACTACTTCTTTCATCCTCATTTTGATCACCAAAGGGTCGTCGTGAGGGTAAAGAACACCTGCCAGGTTGTTTTTTGAAAAGCCAATGACCAGCTTCTCTTTGTTTACCTTCCTCGGACGATCCTCCTCGGCCAAATTTATCCGTTGAATGTATGAGCAAGCCTGAGCTTCACCGAGGTAAGCTTTTCTTTCTGCAGTAAGGTCTCCTCCTCCTGCATCTCCTCCTGTAATGACATTACAATCAAATGACCCAAAGCGTATTGAAAATACCTCTCGTTCTGGCTGTCTTGGTTTCTTGGGAAGATCGGGGTCATCTTCTGTATCATCTTCATGATCCCTTTTCTTTTTCTCCTCTGCTCGACGAGGAGATCTAGACCTTTCTCTAGTTCGGTCATTATTCCTTCTTTCGCCTCCTCGATCAACATACTTCGCTAGCTTCCCTCTTCAAATGAGTGTTTCAATCTCGTTCTGAAGAGCTATGCAATTTTTGGTCATATGGCCGTGATCCTTATGAAACTCGCAATATTTATCCCTGTTCCTCAGGTCAGGGTCTGACCTCAGTTTCTTTGGCCACTTTACTTCCTCGTTATTCTTGATTTCTTCCAAGACATGATTAATACCCATTTTCAAAGGAGTATAATTATCGAATTTCTTCAGGATTTCCCATGACGATTTATTATTCTTGGAATGCTTGTCACCGCCATTGCCCTTATGCTCTTTCTTCTTGGATTTGTCAACTTTTACCTTGGTCTCCTTATCCATGTTCTTCTTCGCAGCCATAGCCTCCTCGGCATTCATGATTTTGGCCGCTTTTGCCATCAACTCTGACATAGTTGTAGGTGGATCTTTGGCCAAAGTGTAGTACAACTTGTTAGGCAATAACCCACTCATCAAGGCGGTAATTGCTGTCTTTTCTTCATAATCTATGACTTCTAGCTTCTCGTTATTGAAACGAGTTATGTAATCTCTAGTACTTTCGCCAGATTTTTGTCTAACACTTAACAAGTGTGCTACTCGTTTTACTGGTTTTGCCCTAAAATAGAAATTGTCAATGAACAACTCGGCCAACTGAAAGAAAGTTGAAATCTTTCCCCGAGGAAGATTGTTGTACCATATTTGGGCAGATCCAGTAAGAGTTCCAGAGAATGCTCTACATCTCATCTCGTCGGGGACAACATAGATGTCGGCAGCAGCCTGATATTGCTCTATGTGTAGAACAGGATCTGTCTTTCCATCATACTTGGGGGTCACCACGGGCGCTTTAAATTTCGACGGTGTAGGAAAATCCACAATGGCCTGTACAAAAGGTGTCCCTCGAACAAAAGTTCGTTGTAGGGGATTCTTTGCCTTAGCCATTTCTCCCAATCTATCCTCCAACCGCTGAATGGAACCTTTCCACGCATCATTTCCCTCCTCGGGCCTATTAGTTCGAGCAATTGATTATTCTGAAGTAGCCTCCTAAGATCTATCTTGACGAGCAACTGGTCGTGATTGTGCTGATCCTTCTCTTAGATCTGATGGTCGTCGAAAACTCCTCGACATGGTCTTAGGTGGACTCCTATTCCTCCTAGGGCCTAATCGACTGAAAGGAGACACCCTACTCAGTCTTTCCAAGGCACTGGGTCTTTCTGGAGAGAGAGTGATACGTTGATCAGTATCTGTAGCCCTTATTGACGAAGTTCGCCCAGGTTGATAAGAAAAATCATCAGATTCCTCATTACGATATGACTTAGTACGCCTGGATCGTGAAGGAAGTAAATAAGTTTGCCTCTGACCACTTCGTTGTCCTGAACGTGCAGGTGCACCGCCATGAAGGGTCTGTATGAGTTGCCTCATTGTTTCCTGCATGGCGGTTTGTCCTTGAGCCAGATTCGTCATAATTCCAGCCAGATCTAGAGGTGCAGAGGGATTTGGAGGATTTCCAGCATTTCCAACGTTTCGATTGCTGGATTCCGGGTTATCTGCCATTAATGATGAATGATTTTCGGTGAACAACGATAATAACAATCGTTCCCACAGACGGCGCCAATCTGTTGATGTAAAAAATTAGATTACTCTAATTATTCAATCACAGATAAACAAATGAGACAAAAGATTTTAAAGTGGTTCAGCCTTGTATGAATGGCCTACGTCCACTGTTATGTTATTGCTGAGTGTTTGGGAATTCTTGATTACAAGTGCTATCAAGAAATTTCTGTCCCTTTGAATGAGGGTGATACAAGGTATTTATAGCCCTTAGGCTGTACATGAAAGGGTGATACATTAAATGATATACATATAACATGGTAACTCATTTAATGCTCTTCAAGCGTGTGCGTCAAGATGATAAGCATTCAATGAATAGTTGAACTGTTGATTATCTGGCAATCAATGTTGTGGTCGAGATGCAGCTCGAACCGCCTTAGTTGCTCATCGTCCAAGAGTTCCTCGGAGCACTGGAGTTCCTCGGAGGACAAGAGTTCCTCGGAGGGCTGGTGTTCCTCGGAGTACACCTATTGCTCGGAGTGAGTATGTTGGTCGGGGGAATGATCTTCCTCGTTGCTATTGTGCCACGTAGATTGACATGTGTCTTCTTATTATTCGTCCACATCAGCATACTAATTTTGGTATCAACACTCGTTTTACCTTGTTTTCAATGGATGATTCAAATCAATTACTTAGGTTTGAAAATTCTGAATCAAATTGCCTTGATTTTTTAGGAGAAGTTCATGATTGTTGTGGAGATGTTTACTTAGCAGGAATGACTGATTTCGAAGATGATTCTCATTCTGATTCCGATGAAGTGCTTGATTTAATTGATGCTGCTAAATCTTTATTAGCTAGTTAACCTTCAATGCTTGAAATAACTGCCCCGTTTGATGCTAAGCGTGCCTTATATGATAATAAATCTGATGATAGCAACAATTCATACATGGACACTAATGAGCATGAAAATCTTGTTGGCTATGATGCTTACTCAAAATTGCATATCAGGACTTTGCAAAATAGGCAAGAATTATCGAATTTGGTAAAAATGCTTAGTGAGACCTTAGAGAACAAATATAAGATCGTTCAATAAAATTTCGTTGAAATGAACAATGTCAAAACTGATTTTGAAAAACAGTCACTTGATTTTAAATTTCAAATTACGACTTTAAATGAAAATCTATCTTCTTTCGAAGAAAAATATAATGAAGCACTTTTGCAAGTTGAAAAATCTAAACAAGTTTGTGAAACGGTTTTCAAAATGTGTCGTAGTCGTGATATAAAATGTTTTGACCTTGACAAATTGCTTGCTGAACAACGATATAAGGGTGATACTAGAGGATTTGGATATGAGGGTCCTCTTGAAAAAGTTGATCCAAGTAGACAAATTTAATTTGTAAAAGCCCAAGAAGAAATGGCTCTTCCGTTGGAAAGTAAGTTGTCTGAAAAGGAAAAAGGGAAACAAGTTTTAATTGCAAGTGATTATGAAAGTGACATTGAATATTTCATAGAGAACTTTGTAGGACCGTCTACATCAAAACATTGTCCTCCGGCCAAGAGACTCTATAGACCTCCTAAACCATTTATTCCTAATGAATCTGTTAAGCATGTAGAGGAAAAACACTACAAATCAGACCTACCTACGTCTAGTAAATTTTGTACTAGGTGTGATGTTTTTGGTCACCAAAACTGGGGATGCCTTGGTAATCGCAAGAAAGGTACTCATTTTAAAAGTGTAATATCCCGTATTTTTATGCTTTATTAATTTGGGGATTTCTTAAATTTAATGTGAGTTATTAATTTAATATAAATTCGGAAATTAATTATTTTATAATTATTAACGTGATGTGAGTTAGTAATTATGGGAAACTTGTTGAATGTTACAAATGAGTAAAGTAATATAATATTGGTTTTATGAAATGTCACGAGTGAATAAAATGACAATTTTGGAAATTTGAGTCGGGACGCTCCCGTGTCACGTCGGGACTAAATGTTGATTAATAAAAGTGAATAAATTATAAGTCACTCGTATGTTCATTTTGAGTGCGCCAAAGTGTCCGGAAGGATCGATATAGTCAGAAAAGTGTACCCGTGGGTTTAGTTTGGGTCTCGGGGCGTTTTTAGGCATAATTAGTACCCCGAGAGGGCATTTTGGACATTTTATAATTTTGGGTAATTAAACCCACTAATTTACAAGGGTTATATCAGATGCCTAGGGTTGTCTTCTAGGGTTAACACAACCAAAGACAAGTGACGGCCATAGGAGAGGGAAGGAGAGAGCTTGCCAAGATTTTCTAGGCCGAAAACTCATCCGATTGCACCGCCACCACCACCAACACGTAGATCACGCGACGGGGAACGCAACCACACCAAATTCGTCCACAAATCAGAACTCTGAAATTCCCAGGAAAGTGTTTATCTTGCTTATTTTCATTAATGCATCACTCATGTTAGTCTAGGGTTGATTAGGATGAGTTTCATGGAAGAAAACCTATGTTGGAGATAGGAAAATTGCATGTAGTAATGATATGATTGAAAATTTGGAAATCCCCTTCATATGTAGCGGTCTAACCACGGATTTGTGATGAATTAGAAGTAAAAATTCTGGAAAAAGACTGATTAGAACAAAGTTAAAGAAATTTCTAGGGTTCATGAGATTTAGATAAGTTTTGGCCCATTAATCCTTGGTTATTGATGAAAATTCGCATGCTTTACGTAGAAGATGTTTAATTTGGGTTTATAATGTTTGTAGTACGAATTTTTGGGAGTTTGGGTGTGAAAAATCTGGATTTGGTTGATGTTGGGTTATAGACCCCGTAACTGTTAAACTGCAGAATTCGTCATACCTGTTTGATCGATCGATCGAACCAGGAGTGCCGATCGATCGACGCATCGATCGATCGAGCCCCTGCCATCGATCGATCGACCCTTCCTGGCAGACTCATGTTTCCCCTTTAATTAGTTAAATTCAATTTAATTGAGGAATAATCTTTGGACATTCTTATTAAAATATTTTGGGAGGTGTAGGAGACCAGTAGGACTTATTAAAAATATGAAACATTTAATGTAAGACGAGATTTACATTTTTATGGAGATGTTCACATATAAGGGACGATGGAATTATGTATTAAAGGGAGAGACGTGTAAGGTAGTTACTTTGGAAAAAAATAGATGAGTACCTACTGAATTTTTCACTTAGGAGGATAGAATCCATGAGTGTTACGTAGTAAGTTGGAAAAATCCACAAATTAAAGTAAGAAATGAACCGTTATACGTGATGACTAAACAACGAGAAATAAGGATAAATATGATAATTATGGGTCGTGAGTATGTACCTAAACTTGATATGGAAATAGTAGTATATCTATATGACTGTGTTTATGCATATACTATATACGTGTAAAAATCATTCCCGCGCTACTTGCTATTCCTGAGGTTACCGCGCTGGGACAGTCTTAAGTCGATGGGACCTTTACGAGGGATATTGACTCGTACCCTAGAAGATAGGAATCCTAGGTACAGGCTATCAAATCGAATAGTCACGGGCCTAAGAGACGTGAGGGTATGTGCTGACCTCTTGGACTTGGAAACTATGCTTCACCTCAATATTGTTTGTGTTTGTGTTAATACAGTTCAGAGTGATTCCGAACTTGTATTCCCTTAGTACGAGTGATACGGGGATTGGATAGCAGAGTATGCCCGCACCATAATTTTTATGTGGGGTGCTGTTAGAATATATATATTATATGAGTAGTTAATATATATATTGAATTCTGAAATTTAGGAATTTCCTACTGTGTTTATGGTAAGTAAGAAATGAATAATGATTTCAATTGAGAAAAACGTGTTTTGAAAGTATAGTATATTTCTGGAAAACTTTATTAATAAATAAAGTTAAAATGAGAGATTTGTTACTAAATGAAATTTACTTCTTAAACAGTTGAATTGTTTAGTTTAAATCTTACGAGTAACCTAAGATAAGATGAGTTAAACCGTTGGGAAGGATAGTGCGATAGGTGTGCACATTAGAAGAGAGGTGAGAATTTCTCAAGGGAGTGTCGCACTAATATGTTGTTTCATTGGCCTGTAAACATTTAAAATACTTTCTAAACAAATTTTAAATCATTTTCACTATCGGGCTCTGATCCGTTTCCATTTTCTTTTCTCTCTTGTATATATATGTATATATTACAGGTGCCCAGCCACAGGGGCGTCTTGCATAGGATCCTTTGGAAGGAACGCGCTGCAGCTTAGGTGTGAGTTGCATGCCTCTTGCTTAGATGACCTCATTCATTTGATTCTACTCTTAGCCTTATTTATTCCAGTTGGGCATGTGTCGCCCTTTCCATTATTCAGTTGTTTTATTGGATATTGTAATCCATTTATTTCCAATATTTGCACTTTGGGATTTATTATTGCCAGGATTTTTCATTTAAAGTATTAAATGTTGGATTCAATTAGTTGAATGTTTGATTATTTGGATTGTATGTTACAGGATAGTTGTGGTGTGACTATTAAATTGTGAATTATGCAAAGTTTTAAATGTTGGTTTAATAAATAAAAAAATTTGGAAAGTAATGTCTAAATGGTTTTGACACTTAGCTTAATTATTTAGGGTGTTTAAATTGGAAAAAAGTATTTTCGACAGTGATGCTAAGAATGAACCAACTGTTCACCTTGATTTTAATTTAACAAAGGAGTGATCGCCCGGTATTTAATTAGGCGGGGTGTCACAGGTCGTATCAGAGCATCAGGTTCTAGTGTCCTTAGGATCTGTACGGCTTATTTCGCTTTCAGCTTAGCATTTTTGTTATAGAGCCCTATTTTAGGATTGTTGTATTCTTGCTTTTACGATTACGTCTTCAACTATTTAAGATTTGATGATAACTGTAGACTAATAAATTTCTTCACGTTTCAGATACCTCCGAAACGTGCACCAAAGAATAGGCGTGCCCAAGCCGAGCAGCCAGCAGCTTCGTCTTAGGGAACAATGAATGCTAATGAGGTAGCCGCTATTGTTGCTCGGGCGGTGAATGCCGCGTTAGAGGTAGTACAGCAGGCTCCACCCCAGAGTCAGGCAGTGGCGCCAGTACCTGCACAGCTTCCATCAGCATGAGAGCGGGTTAAGGATGCCTTTCAGAAGGCGCATCCTCCTGAGTTCTCGGGTAGTTCAGATATCACTCTCGTCAGCCAATAGAAGAAAGATATCCAGCGGTATGTTCGTATGTATGAGTGCACAGACGTGAAGAAACAGTTGTTGGCTTCCTTCAAGCTAGTGGGGTCCGCTTTGTAGTGGTGGGAATCCACCACCACCTTGGAGGAGAGGGATACTATCCCGATTCAGTTATTCTGGGAGCGGTTTGACCGCAAGTATTTTACACCCGCCGTGCAAACTGAGATGAGGCAGAAATGACTGAACTTGAAGCAGGAGAATTCTACCGTTACTGAGTATGAGGAGGACTTCACAAGACTTCTCACTATAGTGCCAGATGAGGCACCCACGGAGGGTAAGAAGATACTGTTGTTTGTGGACGGGTTAACTTGGAGGATCCGTCAGCACCTTATAGGGAATATGTCTCTGAGTAGTTTCACTGATGTACTCAATGCTGCTTTGCTACACTGCTAGGACCACCGCTTCCATATGCAGGGAAGCAAGCGGGCAGGAGAGTCCAACCAGCAGGGCAGTACAGGGGGTAGTGGTGCTAGTGGAGCACCGACATCTCAGGGACAGACTCGTCAGCACGAGCAGAGTTCACATCAGGGGGACCCTGCCAAGCGATTCCGATCAGGTGATTCCCAGCAGGGATTTTGGGGATTTAGGCAGGGTCAACAGGGCCAGCAAGGCCAACACCGTCAGCAGCAGGGCCAACAGGGTCAACAGCATTTTCATCAGGGTCAACAAGGCCAGTTGCGGGGAGGTAAAGGCCAACAGGGCCGTGGTCAACAGGGTCAGAGTGGAGGTAATTTCAGAGGCCGATATTTTGTGTGCGACAAGAATGGATATAAGCACCAGGATTATCTAGAGGGTGATAGGGCCCCACAACAGCAGGGTGCCCGTAATGAACCACATAGGCCACTTTTTCCAGCCGCCCTCCCAGCACCAGCTCAAGTACCAGCCCTACCATCCATTCCAGCCGCTCCGGTGCAGCAGGGGCAGTTACAGTATGGACGTGTCTATAACGTCCACCAGGCAGCAGCTCCGCAGGCACCACCCGCAATTGAGGGTATGTTTCCTATCCATGGTACTATGGGTCGGGTTTTATTTGATACTGGGGCGACGCATTGTTTTATAGCTACTCATTTTGCGAAGGCCTTAGGGTTATTAGCCACAGCAGAGAGCACTGTGACGTGTGTAGACTCACCACTGGGGAGTGGATCGCTAATTTTCTTTATATGCCGGGGAGTGGGGGTAGAGATTGGTAGATTGGTATTACCAGCAGACATGTAAGTCTTAGATATGCATGAGCACGATGTTATTATCGGTATGGATTGGCTCGCAGCTTACAGAGCCATGATAGATTGTTTCGGTGGGAGTATTGTCTTTGCCATTCTGGGGCAAGAGATGTTTGTAGTGGCGATGTCTCGCCCAGAGGGAGGATCGACCGCTCATTTATATTATATAGAGGAGGATACCTCTAAGGAGCTTGTGATTCCCTTAGACTCGATCCCAGTTGTTCGCGAGTATTCCGATGTATTTCAGGAGATACCAGGCCTACCCCCCAGTCGAGAGATAGACTTTGTCATAGATTTATTACCGGATACTAGACCTATAGCACGCGCTCCATACCGTATGGCTTCGACAGAGATGCGAGAGTTACGAGATCAGATAGAGCAACTGTTAGGTCAGGGCTTCATTCGAAGGAGTACCTCACCTTAGGGCGCTCCAGTTTTGTTTGTGAAAAAGAGAGATGTTTCACTGAGGCTATGTGTGGACTACCGGGAGATGAACAAGGTCACGATACGGAACAAGTATCCGTTGCCTCAAATCGATGATCTGTTCGACCAGCTGAGGGGAGCAACTTTCTTTTCGAATATAGATCTGAGGTCAGGGTACCATCAATTATGAATTAGGGATTAGGATGTTTCAAAGACTGCTTTCTTGATGAGGTATGGGTCATATGAGTTCAGAGTGATGCCATTTGGACTCACAAATGCTCCAGACGTATTCATGGACTTGATGAACCGAGTTTTCAGGGAGTTCTTGGATCAGTTCGTCATTGTCTTCATAGATGACATTCTGATATATTCACACTCCGAGGAGGAGCATGCCGAGCACTTGAGGCTAGACCTGTCAAAATACACGATAACCCGTTAACACGACACGACCCGACACGAAATTATAAGTTAATGGGTTTACCCTTATTGGGTTTGGGTCATTAACGGGTTGACACGGTAGACCCGTTAACACTAACGGTTCGGGTTTGGAAATTTACCTGTACCCGTTTTAACCCGTTTCTACCCGTTAACACCCGTTAACACTAACGGGTACTATAGGGTCACCCAACCCGTACCCAATAACAATAACCATTAAAACCCATTATTTCTAAATCTTTAAAGACTAACGGGTGCTATAGGGTCACCCAATCTATACCCAATAAAAATTACAATTAAAATCCATTATTTTTAAAGTATTGAAGACTAACGGGTATTATAGGGTCACCCAACCCGTTACCCATTTCGACCCAAAATGATTCGTTAATATTAATGGGTGTTAACGGTTTGGGTCGTGTACCCGTTAATATTAACGGGTCGTGTTTGGGTATTGTTATTAGACCCGTTAGGCTTAACGGGTCATGTACGGGTTAAGGGTGTTTTCACCCGTTAACCCGACCCGTACACGACCCAAACCGACCCGTTGACAGGTCTACTTGAGGCAGGTTCTTCAGACTCTACGAGAGCATCAGCTGTATACTAAGTACGAGAAATACGGGTTCTGGTTATGGGAAGTACAGTTCTTGGGGCATGTTGTTTCTGAATAGGGGATAGCAGTTGACCCGAGTAAAGTGTCAGCGGTGAGGGAGTGGGGATAGCCCACGACACCGACGGAAGTGCGTAGTTTCTTGGGATTCGCCGAATACTACAGGAGATTCATTCGGGGTTTCTCCAAAATAGCGGGTCCATTGACGAACCTGACTCGCAAGGGGGTACCATATGTTTGGGATGATGCTTGTCAATTGGCTTTCGACGAGCTGAAAGACAAGCTTACTTCAGTACCAGTCCTTGCTTTGCCTAAGCCGGGTGTGGAGTACCTAGTTTACACCGATGCCTCTTTACGGGGACTTGGGGGAGTACTTCAGCAGGAGGAGAAGGCTATAGCTTTTGCCTCCCGCAAGCTTAAGCCGCACGAGAAGAATTACCCCACCCACGACCTGGAGTTAGCAGCGGTCGTTTTTGATTTAAGGATATGGAGGCACTATTTATTGGGGGAGAAATTTCGCTTGTTCACAGACCACAAGTCACTGCAGTACCTGTTCACTCAGCGAGAGCTGAACATGCGTCAGCGCAGGTACCATCCGGGGAAAGCCAACGTAGTTGCTGATGCGTTGAGCCGTAGACCGGTAGACGATGTAGCGGACATCTGGAAAGCAAAGTGGAAGGAGTTGGGTCACCAGGACGGAGTAACCCGTTCCTTCATATCTGTTATGACAGTGACACCCGAGATTGTTACGAGGGTGATACAGGCATAGACCGCATACCCGTTTTACCAGGAGCAGATTGTACAACTTTTAGCCGAGGGTGCTGAGTCCTACTCTGTTAGTTCTTATGGGGGTTTGAGGTTTAATGGGAGATTGGTGGTCCCAGAAGGAGCAGAATTATGTCATGCAGTAATGACCCAGTCTCACGGGTCCCGATTTATGGTACATCCTGGGGGAGATAAAATGTACCAGGATATGAGGCGGTAATACTAGTGGAGTGGGATGAAAAAGGACATTATTGAGTTCGTGTCCAAGTGTTCTACCTGCCAGCTGGTAAAGGTGGACCATCAGAAACCGTCAGGGTTACTTCAGTCATTGCAAATACTCGCGTGGAAGTGGGAGAGTATTTCTATGGATTTTATTACAGGGTTGCCTACATCACAGCGGGGCCACGACACCATCTGGGTGATTATGGACCGTTTGACCAAGGCGGCTCACTTTTTACCGGTGCGAACAGACTATATCACGGGTCAGTATGCTCAGTTGTTCATTGTTGAGATTGTCAGATTACATGAGGTGCCCCTGAATATTGTGTCAGATAGATACAAGATTTTCGTGTCACGTTTCTGGGAGAGCTTTCAGGAGGCTATGGGTACAGAGTTGAGGTTGAGTTCAGCTTATCACCCACAGATAGATGGATAGACAGAGCGTACTAATCAGATGTTGGAGGATATGATACGCATGTGTGTTCTTGATTTTGGAGGAGGTTGGGAGCCACATCTTCCATTGGTAGAGTTCTCTTATAATAACTCTTATCAGTTCACGATTGGCATGACTCCATTTGAGGCTTTGTATAGCAGGCCTTTTCGTTCCCCAACTTGTTGGCTAGAGGTGGGGGATAACAAGTTGCTCGGACCAGAGGCAATTCAGAAAACCTCATCTAGGATTGAGATGATCAGGAGTCGCCTTCGAGTAGCACAGGACAAGCAGAAAAGCTACGCCGATGCGAAACGGTTCTTTCGAGAGTTTAATGTGGGGGACCAAGTGTTACTACGTGTATCTCCTATGAAAGGAGTGATGAGGTTCGAAAAGAAAGGGAAATTGGCCCCGAGGTACGTGGGACCATTTCCCATTATCGAGAGGATTGGGCCGGTAGCATACAGATTGGGACTGCCAGAGCATTTACATCGCATTCACGATGTATTCCACATCTCGTCGTTGAGACGATATCTTCGGGATGACATGGCTCACACCCACATCGCGATAGAGGAGATAGACTTATAGCCTGACAGCTCTTACGAGGAGAGACCGGTGGCTATCCTAGACCATAGCGAGAGGAGATTGAGGTCAAAGGTAGTTCCACTTGTACGGGTCCAGTGGGACCATCATAATGTGGAGGAATCCACTTGGGAGCGCGAGGCAGATATGCGCGAGAGATATCCAGATTTATTCTTACCAGGTATGCCTTATTTTCCGATTTTCAGGACGAAATTTAGTTATGAGGGATGAAGTATGTAATACCCCATATTTTTATACTTTATTAATTTGGGGATTTATTAAATTTAATGTGAGTTATTAATTTAATATAGATCCGAAAATTAATTATTTTATAATTATTAACGTGATGTGAGTTAGTAATTATGGGAAACTTGTTGAATATTACAAATGAGTAAAGTAATATAATATTGGTTCTATGAAATGTCACGAGTGAATAAAATGACAATTTTGAAAATTTGAGTTGGGACGCGCCCGTGTCGCGTCGGAACTAAATGTTGATTAATAAAAGTGAATAAATTATAAATCGCTCGTATGTTCGTTTTGAGTGTGCCAAAGTGTCCGGAAGGGTCGAGATAGTCAGAAAAGTGTACCCGGGGGTTTAGTTTGGGTCTCGGGACGTGTTTAGGCTTAATTAGTACCCCGGGAGGGCATTTTGGATATTTTATAATTTTAGGTAATTAAACCCATGAATTTACAAGGGTTATATCAGATGCCTAGGGTTGTCTTCTAGGGTTAACACAACCAAAGACAAGTGACGGCCATAGAAGAGGGAAGGAGAGAGCTTGCCAAGGTGTATATATATGTATATATTACAGGTGCCCAGCCACAGGGGCGTCTTGCATAGGATCCTTTGGAAGGAACGCGCTGCAGCTTAGGTGTGAGTTGCATGCCTCTTGCTTAGATGACCTCATTCATTTGATTCTACTCTTAGCCTTATTTATTCCAGTTGGGCATGTGTCGCCCTTTCCATTATTCAGTTGTTTTATTGGATATTGTAATCCATTTATTTCCAATATTTGCACTTTGGGATTTATTATTGCCAGGATGTTTTCATTTAAAGTATTAAATGTTGGATTCAATTAGTTGAATGTTTGATTATTTGGATTGTATGTTCCAGGATAGTTGTGGTGTGACTATTAAATTGTGAATTATGCAAAGTTTTAAATGTTGGTTTAATAAATAAAAAAAATTGGAAAGTAATGTCTAAATGGTTTTGACACTTAGCTTAATTATTTAGGGTGTTTAAATTGGAAAAAAGTATTTTCGACAGTGATGCTAAGAATGAACCAACTGTTCACCTTGATTTTAATTTAATAAAGGAGTGATTGCCGGGTATTTAATTAGGCGGGGTGTTACAAAAAGTTATAACCAAAACGTGAAGTGATTTACAAATTTCGTTGGCAGCGCACTAATAATAATTGGAATCATTTCTTCAATAAGTCTAGGCCTCATGTTAACAAGAACACATTTTCGAAAAATAAATTTTGTCCTAAATTCCAAATGGCACAAAAACCTTTGAAAACTTTGACTATTTGGATTAGGAATTATGACTTGAGACCTCAAATGGTTTTTTTAAAGTCAAAGAAATGCCCAACTAATGTATGTGACGCTTGCGAGAGTGAGAAAATCATTAAGTCTCCTCATGAGAAGGTTAAGGACTTAAACACCGCCAAACCCTTAGAATTATTCAATGATGGGGGAGGTGAGTTTAATCAAAATGGAGTTACCAAGTATTGTGATGCTAATGGATATTCGTACAAGTTTAATGCTCCAAAAAATCATATAGGAGTTATAGTAGTTCCTTCTATTGCTTGTGATTTCCAGCTTGCTGATATGCTTTATATGCCTTATGATGACTCTTGTTTAGAAGTAACTTTAACATTTGATTGAAAAGATTGTACTTGAATTTTTTTCTTGTGTTTATTCTGCATACTTTGATTACTAGATCTCCTAGGTTTTAGGATAAAGATATCTACTAATAACCGGTATCTCTTAAATCCATATTCGATGTAGGAGACGCTTATTTTGCAGATTATAAACACTTATTTTTCTTCTTCTTACCATTGTCTAATTTAGCCAAAATGGGGGAGAGTTGAGTACATTTTCTAGTTTTGTGTTGTTGATATTCTTCATACATATCCTATCTTATAATTTCCTGAACATTTAATTCTGTCATATTAATATTTTGGTAGAGCAAATGCTACTAACTTGATTTCTCGGCAGAAAGTGTATTTATGTTTTGCAGGTTTTCATCAACCGTGCCTCTGAGTCGTTGTGTCTTTTCACTTTCTAGGATGGCTGGGTAGTTAGATACTCTTTTGTCTAGGACATCTTAGGAATTATTTTACCTTAGTATATCATTTGATGTACTCAAGGATTTTGTCAAAATTAGTCCAATGGGGGAGTTTGAAGGTCCCTATATAGAGCACACATAGGGTTTGCTTTTCGTGCTTTAGCTATATAGGACTTCATCTAGTTGGACGTGAATTTTGACATAATATTTTTGTAATTTAGGTTTGTGGTCCCCCTATCGATGCCAAGCTCTCCTTGTTCATCTACATCAAATGAGCACTCGATTCAGTCCGCCCTAAGTAGGGTGGCCCCAACAATTTATACTTTAATATATAATAAACATATGTAAAAAAATTAATATGTGTATAATTCTAATTAATAAAAATTATACATGTACATGCACAATAAATTACGTACATGTATATATAATTAAATTATATAGTATAACAAGATTCATATGTTAAATAATATTATCAATACACACATGATACTTATATATAGTTTTATGCATGTATTATACAAGTATAAAATGATATACATATACTACATTGTATTAAATGATATTATCAATTCATATATGTATATCATTTTATTGTGGATTATACATGCAATATCATAACATGTGCATATACTCCCACCATCCCAAATTAAAAGTTTATGTATTTGTTTTTTATAAATTAAGGACAAAGTCCATTAACGAGCCAAATTAACTCTTGTTCACCATCTTGGAACTTGATTTGTTGATTATGTCCAAAGACAAAGTTGACTCTTAATTTGAGATGGACCAAAAATGAATAATAGACTCTTAACTTGGGACGGAGGGAGTATAATACAATAAATCAATCATATTATTTAATGCGACGTACCTCATTAAACATACTTGCAGAACACATGATATATTTGTACATTTATATATGTATTTATATGTACATTTATGTCTTATGCATGTATGAAAGTATTTTATATATATATATATATATATATATATATATATATATATATATATATATATATATATAGAGAGAGAGAGAGAGAGAGAGACATTCACACATTTATCAATTTTGTGTGTGGTAGTTTTTAATTTTTGAGAAAACTGAATTTAAAAATAAGTTTATCGAACGCACTCCAATATTTATAAACATGAAAAAATGAATAGAAAAATTGTATTTAAAATATTTTTTAAATCGAGTTTTCTAAATACATAACCAAATGGCCCCTAAAAATTTTCGTTGGTTATATTATTTTTGTCGAGATTTTTTTTTATCCATTCTAGTATAATATATTTACATAAACCAAACCACTTTCTTAATTTTTCGCTAATTTTTCAACTTCTCGTAACAATGAACTATTTTTCAATAAATTTTTAACTTTGTAATCAAACTCACTCGTAAGGTTATATTTTACCCAAAAAATTCAACTCTAAGAGCTCGTTTGGTTTGAGGTTTGAAAAGGGAATTTAGGATTCCTGGAATTTAGAATTTTCCTCATCTAAAATTACAATGTTTGGTTGGAAATTTGGTGGAAACTTACAATTGCTAGAATTTAAAATTTTCACAACTTTGAAATTCTCCTTTCCCCTTTAAAATGGGATAAATCTTATATTCCCAAGAGTTCTAACTTACTTTTATGGTGAGAAAAAATACCCCCTCATATAAATTCTCACATGCACTCTCTCTCTCTCACACACACATGCACACACACATACTCTCTCTCTCTCTCTCTCTCTCGCGCGCGCGCGCGCACACACACACATATACACTCTATATCTCTCTCTCTCTCTCTCTCACACACACACCACATATATAAACATACAGACGCAAACCCATTCTCATACCACACTTACACACTTACATTCAAACACACTCATACATAATAACACACACCCACGCTCAAATCAAGTAGAAAGGTGTTTTAGTTAAATGATATTTATTTCTAATGTGAGGAAGTAATTTTAAATGTTCGAAAAAGAGTTCCTGATTAAAACAAATAATGGAAAAGAATTTAAGATTCCAGGGACTTAGAAATCCTATAATCAAGAATTCTCATTCCATTTCTAAATCTCAAATCAAACGAGCCCTAAAAGAATTTTCAAAACAATCCACGGTATATGATCATTAAGCAATCCTATATTATGAACGATTTTTTAAATAAAATTTTAAATATGATATTCAAAGGAGAGTATCACATTTTAATAAATATATTGCAAATGTTATAAAAAAAATTATCCACCTTTCACCATTAGTATAGAGAGCATCAATAATAAGTTAATTTTAATAAAATAATTACATTCTATTTTTTGGGATAAGTGGAGTCTATAGAACAAATATATCCCACCATCTTGAAATGGACTAAATAGTTATTAATACTGAAAAGGGTCCTATTTTCAATTTATTTACATTAAATAAAATGCAAGTAAGAAATTATCTCATTATCTTGAATTGAATTACATTAAATAAAATCGTTTTGGGGACTAAATATTTATTAACACTAAAAAGGGTCAAATTTTAAAGTAAATCCAAAACTGTCAACCAGGTGGCATGCCAATAGATTGAATACAAAACCAAACCATTGAACTGGAAAAATGAATAAACATTGGATTAACTCGGCGAAAAAACTAGAATCACAGTAGGGTGGTCATGGTCCAAAATCGTGACCCTTCCTTTTTAACCGTGATCCGTCTGTGACCTCATCTAGGGGTGATCTGCATCAGTAGTTGGTCACGATCCAAAATCGTGATCCTAATAGAGAAAAAATGGCGCCAAGTTGGTCACATAATGGGTCATGGTCCACAACCGTGACCACTAATAAACGATCTTGACCAATTAGTGTGAAATACGATCATGATTCACAATCGTGACTCGCAACCGTGACAACTATTGAATTCAAAACGGTCACAGAACTAGAGTCGGGTTTAGGATTGTGACCCAGTATCAAGGATTTTTTAAGGTCACAGTTCTGGACCGTGATCACGTTAACTGATCGTGACCATTTAAATTAATTCAAAATGGACACATATCAGGTTATAATCCTGAATTGCGACCCCATTTTAGCTATAAATACAACCCTAACTGGTTTTATTTACATTTTATTTCCCCTATAGCTCGTAATTGTCTCCCTCTCTGTATGCGATTGAGTCTCTCTCTCTCTCTCTCTCTCTCTCTCTCTCTCTCTCTCTCTCTCTCTCTCTCTCTCTATCTATCTATCTATCTATCTATCTATCTATCTATCTATCTATCTATCTATCTATCCCCACCCCCTATATATATATATATATAGTGAGGCTCTCCAATATACATCATTAAACATACCTATTTTTTTTAAATAGTAAAAAAATAATTTTGATTTAATATTTTTTATACGGGTTCATGATATTTCAGTATGCCCCTATAAAAATATTCAACTCAAAATATTTTTTTTTGTTATTTTTAAAAAATAGTTAAAAAAAACTGATAGTTTAAAGGTAAAAACTGTCATTTTTTTTACCTATTTTTTAAAAATAACAAAAAACATTATTTTCAGTTGATTTTTTTTATAGGGGCACACTGAAATATCATGAACCCTTATAAAAATATCATCAAAATTATTTTTTTTTACTATTTTAAAAAATGGATATGTTCGTAGGTATATTGCTAGGAGGTATGTTAGAGAGCTTGACTGTATATATATTTTTATATAAAGAGTTTTGGGAGGTTTTGTCCCGTGTTCAAAATTTTATTAGGCTCCGCTCCCATGTATTTTTTAAATTGTATTAAGTCTCGTAATCACTCAAAAACGCATCTAACCACCTCTCTTCCTTTCCGCAGAGAATGGCATTTGTTCCATTGTTGTTACAATAAGACTAACAACTAAAAAAATAAAAATATGGGAGTGGATACAAATGATTATTGAAAAGTGGGACTAAATACATGTGATCCCATATATATATGTGTGTGTGTGTGTGTGTGTGTGTGTGTGTGTGTTGTTTATGTATATATCCGTATGTTTATGTATATGGATTCAACCTTTAAAATGTATTTAATTAGAGCTTTCATGGATTGAAACCTAAACATTTTTAAAAAGGAAAATTTTTATTTCTCAAAATGTGAGGCAACACAACAGTTTTTAATTAGGGCTTTCATGTAATTATTTTGTAATGGTTGAAATAACTTTGATCCATTAGTGTTCATTTTTTGTGTGAAACAATTTTTAATAAACTTAAAATTAGCATCTTGTTATCAGACCTTAACTTTCATTTATTTTAGAATTGCAATTTTGTTAATAGATATTATTAAACTATTTTTTTATTTGTGTCTGAATTTTTTTTAAAAAATATGATTAACTAGGGTATTTAAAAAACTTTTAACATATGTTTATTTAACAATTATTTTTTATTTTATTATGATGGAATTTAATGTTTGTACCCATCATTTATTTTAGAGCAAAAAGTCATTCAGGGTCAATATGTATGCAAACTTTATGCATATGGTTGTGTATATCAGAAAGAGTTATTCAGAGGTAAATAATTAAAAAAGTTTTTTCTATTTTTTTAATAATTATTGTAGATGCAATTGTTATGAAACACAGATAAATATGAGAGAAAGATTATCAAGAAGAGAACAAGGAATAGAATATGCCAATCACACAACAAATGATGTACGTGGTTCAGCCAAAATGTGCCTACGTCCACGGTGGTGCAGTCGATGTTATTTCTATATACTCCGGAGAGTGATTACTGAGAATACAACTTGTCCCTTTGCCCCGGACCTAGGGTTCAATATATACATGTGCATGTAAATGAGTGGAGGTGATGGTTTCCTCCACGTTTTCCATTTCCCCTATAACTTCCCTTCATGGGATCGTGGGGGGAGACCGGATCAAATATAAGGATCAATTATAAAAGAGGAGGGGTCTGGACTTTGGGCCTCCAGAACTGGGCTACTCGTCCAGGCCCATAGTTCTAAATTTCGGGTACCCATAATTGCCCCTAAATTTGTTGGGCCCAGTTTACGGATCCAATGGATTTAAACGATCAGCCATTATGGCTGATTTGTGATTCTTCGAAAGCTGTGACGTTGCTTTGGCGGCACCTGCTTCGCTATCCGTGCGCTATGATTAGAATTGAAGGCTTGTTGGGATAACCTCTTTTTTATTCGTCGTTTAAGCCTTTCTTCCTTCTTCTGAGAACTCTAACGCCTCGTACCTTCTTCTCTGAACCCCCATTCCCATTGCTTCTTAGTCGTTTTGATCTCGTTCTTCGTCATCACTCGAACCAACCTTCTGTTTTGTAAGTTTCTCGTGCCCTTTCTCTGCACTTTCTCTTTGGTTTGTAGAGTTTCTTTGAGTTTTTCAATGGCAAAGATTGGAAATAGGTCAATCCCTGAGTTCAGGAAGTTCTACAATATTCCTGAGTGGGTAGATATTGAATGTTGTGCCTCCCCTCCTAGGAATGTTAGGGATATAGAGGATGCCCACTGGATCCATGTTTTGTTGCTCTCCCAGGGGGACTTACTTTTCCCCCAAATGATCTATTTCTGCACTTTTTTGGTTATTTCGGTATTATTCCCGCACAGTGCTCGTCCAATGTGTGGAAGATAGTAAATGGCGTCCATAGAATAAACCAGTTGTATGGTACTAGGTTAGGACTTGCTGAGATCTGTTTCTGCTATTCCTTCTCTCGAACTAGCTCAGGTGTCTTATACCTCAAAGCTAGGAGTCCTGATAGGGTATTGGTAGTAAACCTACTTGATTCCCATATGGACTACTGGTAAGAGAGTTTACTTGTTAGGAATTGGCAGTTCCCTCCCCAGTTTGAAGGATCGAGGTCTGAGAGGTTCACTGTCCCTTTTTATAGGGAAGAATATATAGGTAGACATTGTACTGTTCTTTCAACTTTTGCTAACTTGCGACTTTTCTAACCTCTCTTTGCTTTTTCTTTTACAGCGAGGACAAAGAATTTGGAGCCTGCTCGTTGGTGAAAGCTTGGAATATTAGGGAGCCTCTGGGTGACGGCGAGCATCCCAGATCTGCTGCCTTTTTGCTCGAGTATAAGAACACAGGCTCCAGCTTCATAGCACGACCTGTGGATAGTGTTCCAGAGTTTGATTCTTTTGGAGAGGTTACAGCTGAGCCTATCCAGTTAGACGAAGAGGAGAGCAGCTCTAAGGGTGAGCCTGCAGGTGCTGTGAGTGGTGTAGGGAGTTCTGACAGTAGTAGTTCCTCTGTAGAGGATTCCAAAGCTCATGACTCGTCGAGCACTACCAGCAGTTCAGGCGAAGGTATGACTCCAAGGAAGAACCTGATTAGAGACGATGATGATGAGGACCATGTGCTTATTGCACAGAGGTCGAAGAAATAAAAGTCTTCTTCTGGGGCCGTGGCTACTGGTTCTCGGTCTTCCACTCAGGAGCAAGAGAGGAAGAGGAGAGAATAAGAGCAGGTGAGAGAGAGGGAGAGAAAGAAGGAGGAGGAGAGGAAGAAGGTGGAGGAAAAGAAGAAGATGAAGGAGAGGAAAAGGATGGAGAGGGAGAGAGAGGAAGAGAGGAGGAAGATGGAGTCGAGGACGAAGGCTGGGCACGCCTTGGTCCCGGTGTCAGCTTTGCCCGAGGGGGCCTCGGTTGCCACTTCCCCTCAGCTGGCTCCTGCACTGCTTGAGAGGGCAGTTCTTCCTGCAGATCGCTAAAGGGCACTGGGGTCTGATCAATTAGCCCTCTAAGCTAACCAGAGACTGACCTTGGTAAGGTTCTTTCCCTTTTCAATTCCTTAACAAGTTTGAATTATTTCTCCCTCTTGATTCCTTCTTTATTTTTGGCAGTTTGTGACGGACTTTGCTGTGCTCTACCGTTCTCGTGACGAGTTGGTGAGGATGAATGGCGATCTGGAGCAGCAGAAGTCCGCTCTGGAAGTTAGGGGTTCTTGGCTGGAGGCTGACCTGAAGGCTGCTGATGCCGCCCGAGCTTCCTCTGATCTGGCCCTTATTAATTCTAACCGAGAGAGGGATGCGGCGATCAAGGAGCTGAGCGAGTTGAGGCAGGCCTATGACCTAGTCTGCTCGAGCAAGCTGGGTGTGGTGTAGGAGAATAAGGCCTTGATCGATCAGCTGAAGGAGAAGGAGTCCATGGTAGCCACCATCAAGGAGGATTCATACAACTCCGGATGGGCTGCGACTTATGAAGATGCCAAAGTTCAAATAGGCTATATCAGCCGTTTGAACTTCAAGAAGGGCTGGAACAAGGCCCTCCTAGCTGCTGGTGTTGATGCTGAGTCTCCGGTGTTCGACGAGCACGACCCGGGTCCAAGGCCAACCGTGGACGAAGAATCCCCTGCCCCAGCTATCGAGGATGTTGATCTTACTTCTCAGATAACTCCTACCGATGCTGGTCCTGTCCAGGCGAACGAGGGTATCTCTATAGAGGGGGATGCCTCTGCTGCTTCTGATAAGGGGAAGTAGCCAGCATCGGCAGCCTGAGGTTGCTAGTTAATCCTTCCTTAGGACTTCTTTTGTACTTCTGTTTTGTAATTTTCCGTTTCCTGCTCGATGTACTTTGACCTTCAATGATGAAATAAAAAGGCTTCTTTTTCCAATGCATTGATTGATTTCTCTTTCCTTTGCACTTTTATGTCTTTTAGTTGACTGATGTAGAAGACTATATTCCTGCCACATCTCAATTGGGCAGGACCCTTGGTCCCAATGCCAGTCCTCAGGTTCGCTAGGCCTTTATTAGGCTTTGCAAGTTTGTTAAGTCAAGGAACCAAAAATATAAGGATCAGTCCGAGCTGGTGGCTAAGCTGAAGGACAGGCTCCAGGAGATGGAAGAAATTGGTGCTTCTGTACAAGAGGAAGTCAATGTTCTGAGAGCAAGATTGCTAGAGGCCACCGAGATAAATCAAGTTGGGGAATTCCTACAGCAGGAGAATGAAAATCTGAGGAGGGAAGTCCTGTAACTTAGAGAGCATGCGCCGAGCACTGCTTCAATGATTCTGCAAGGCTCCTCGTCTTCGCGAGCTGGACATGCTCCTCCTATGTCACGAAGTTCCACTCGTCCTCCCCTCCCGCGAGCTGGTAGGAGCACCAGGGGCAGGAACAGGGAGGCAGAAGAACAGCGGTGTAAGGAGATAGAGGAGCTCCGCGATGATATCCGCCGAGCATATGTAACTGTTGCTGGTCTTCAGAGGGACATTACTCGACTTCGGCATTTATTCAAGAAGGGTCCTCGACAAGCCTGGGCTGATGGTTATGACCAAGGCTGGCTAGATGCTCCCACGCGACTATCGGAGTTTGAAGAACTTTCTTTTATCAGAGGGTGGTTGAGTGCCTTGAAAGAACTTCAAGTCCCGAGGAACTCAGTGTTGTGGCATCGTCACGAGATGTCCTCCTCCACTCTGATGCCCAATCCATTCAGGAGGGATGATAAATGGATCCCTATTGATGCCATTCCTCGGTAACTGTTAGAGTCGGACGCATATGAGGTTGTGGAAGAGCTGGTCCCTGCTCCTGATGATGGACGAAGAGCTAGGGTGGCAGATTATCTTGTTCGGAGGCTTCCTCCTTCTTGAATGTTTTTGCAAGTTGTTATTCTTTTATCTTTTTTGATAATGTAAATACTTTGGGCGAACTTCGCCGACTAAACAAGTATTATCATTGTTATAAATATAACAAGTTGTTATTCTTTTGTCTTTTTTGATAATGTAAATGCTTTGGGCGAAGTTCGCCGACTAAACATGTATTATCATTGTTGTAAATATAAGAGATTAATGAAAAGTTCGTGTTTTGGGCAATTTTGCCGACTAAACGTGTTCATCCAGTCTTTTTATATTTTCGCTGCTTCATAATCCTTTTTATTTTGTCATGCAAGTGTCCCCCCAGTCCAATATAATACCAAAATACCATTATGCCCCATTTTACCTTTTAGGTTGTGTCATCACACTCCCTTAGGCCTAAGTAGGGCAATTGGTGAGGACACACCTGCTATTGGATGTCTTCATCCGATCAGGATTTTGCTCAACCAAAGTAGGTTTGATGGCCAGTATAAAATCTGGTCGCATTGCCTAAGAATCCTCTGTAGGGCTTTATATATTGCCAAGGGCAAGTCTAAGAGGTCTTTCGTGCTTCATGACGATGACCTGAGGAGGGGTATTCCCCTGCTATATCGACCATTATGCTTGTGATTTGGAAAAAGATGTGTGATAAAATGCAGTTTACTGATTTCATTAGTAATAAGGGGAATGAACTATTCCTTTCACATAACAGATACCAGAAAAAGATTCAACAATAGAATTCCATGAGAATTTAAAAATAGAATTTCTTGAGATTGGCTGCATTCCATGCTCGTGGTATCTCTCTGCCCTCCATTGTTTCCAAATGATATGCACCTTGCAGGTCGTCCCTAGTTACTTTAAATGGTCCTTCCTAGTTTGGGCCTAGCTTGCCGTCTGATGGCCTTACTGTGCTGCCCAGGACCTTCCTTAGAACATAGTCCCCAATTTGGAATCTTCTTGGGTTAACCCTTTTGTGGTAATTCCTTGCGAGCTGTTGTTGATAGCTCGCAAGCTTTACCAGGGCTAGTTCTCTACGCTCGTCGGCGAGGTCGAGTTCAGCGATTAACGCCCCATTATTCTGGCCTTGGTCGACAAGGTTGGACCTCATTGTTGGCAAGCCCGCTTCTAGTGGAATGACTGCTTCCATGCCATATGTTAGCGAAAATGGGGTTTCTCCTGTTGCTCGTCGAGGAGTTGTTCGGTATGCCCACAGAACATGGGGTAGCTCGGTTACCCATGCGCCATTGGCTCGCTCTAGTCGCTTCTTCAATCCATCGATCACAGTTTTATTGGAAGCTTTTGCTTGCTCATTGCTCTATGGGTAGGTCACCGAACTAAAGTTGTGCCTGATCCCGTGCTCGTTACAGAAGTCCTGAAAGGGGCCACTCTCGAATTGTGTCCCATTATCAGTGATGATGGTTCTGGGGATTCCGAATCGAGTGATTATATTCCTCCATATGAATATTATCATGTCAGCGTCTCAGATGTTTGCCAATGGTTCTGCCTCGATCCATTTGGTGAAGTAGTCAGTTGCAACCAACAGGTATTTGCGATTGCCGGCAGCAGTGGGTAGTGGTCCCACGATGTCCATCCCCCATTGGGCGAAGGGCCACGGGCTGGTCAGGGATTTTAGGTCGCTGGATGGTTGGTGGACCATTGGAGCATGAAGCTGGCATTTGGGGCATTTACGAACATATACTGCGGAGTCCTTTTGTATATACGACCACCAATAGCCTTCCTTCATTGCTCGAAAGGCTAGAGACCTTCCTCCGACATAACTTCCACAGATTCCTTCGTGAAGCTCGCGCAGCACTTGCTCGACATCGCCTGGGTGGACATATCTAAGGTAGGGACCGGAGAAGGACTTCTTATACAAGTCGCCTCCTGTGGATAAGTGAAAGCGAGCAGCTTTGACTCTTATCTGGTGGGCGATTTTCTTATCCTCGGGGAGAGTGCCCTCCTTTAAATAGTCTCTTAAGGGGTCCATCCAGCTGGGGGTTAATCCCACCTGGAGTATTTATTCCACGTTTGGCAGCTTACTGTCGTGGTTAATGCTTGGACGAATGAGGAAATCGATGGGAATGACCCTTTTAAGACTAGAATCAACTGTCGAGCTTAGGGCTGCTAAGGCGTCGACATGACTGTTTTACCCTTTGGGAAACTGCTGGATGTTGATCTCCTTAAAGATCGTTATTAGTTTCCTCACCAGGGCGAGGTAGGCTGCCATCCTTTCATCCTTCGCGTTGTAATCTCCACTTATCTGATTGGAGACTAGTTGAGAATTTCCGAACACCTGTAAACGTTTTGCTCCCAGAATTTGCGCCTTTTGGAGACCGACTATTAGAGCTTCGTACTCTACTTCGTTGTTGGAGGCTACAAATCCAAGCCTGATCCCTTGCTCAAGCATGGTGTTTTCTGGGGTGATGAGGACGATGCCTACGCCTGCCCCCTTTGAGTTGGAGGCTCCATAAATGAATAGTTTCCAGGTTTCCACTGTTGCTGGGTTCTCTTCTTGCTTTGTTGGTTGAGGTTGGTCGAGGAGTTCTTCGCCAGTGAATTCGACTATGAAATCAGTGAGGATCTGACCCTTGATAGCGGTCCTTGGTTGAAATTAGATGTCGAACTGGCCGAGCTCGACTGACCATTTAGACAATCTGCCCGATAAATCCGCTTTCCTCAGGATCGCTTTAAGGGGGTGCGAAGTAAGGACGATGATAGTATGAGCTTCAAAATAATGCTTCAGTTTCCTCGAGGCTATCACTAGTGCAAAGGCGAGCTTCTCTAATGGCAAGTACCTCTGCTCGGCGTCTAATAAGGTCTTGCTCGCGTAGTAAATAGGGTATTAGATTCCTTTGACCTTGCATATTAATGTCGAGCTGGCAGTGTGTCTAGATACCGAGAGGTATAGGTACAAAGAATCCATTGGTTGTGGTATGACAAGCAGCGGTGGAGAGCTTAAGTAAGACTTGAGCTCGTCCAATGCTCGCGAGCAATCAGGGCTCCATTCTATTCGTTTATTTCCTTTTAGAAACTGGAAAAAAGGCTTGCACTTCTCGGAGGATTTGGAAATGAAGCGATTTAAGGAAACGAGCATTCCAGTGAGCTTCTACACGTCCCTGATTGTTCGAGGTGGTTGTACCCTGTTGATTGCATCGATCTGGTCCGGATTAGCTTCTATGACTCTCTTGCTGACTAAGTATCCAAGAAATTTTCCTCACTGGACACCGAAGGAACACTTGCTCGCATTAAGCTTCATTCGGTTCTTCCTGAGGATTTCGAAGGTTTTTGACAGGTCTGAGAGGTGATTTTCCTTCTTCTTGCTCTTAACGAGCATATCATCGATGTAGACCTCCATTATATCTCCCATTTGATCCTTGAACATTTTTGTGACCAGTCGCTGGTAGGTTACCCCTGCATTCTTGAGCCCAAATGGCATGACTTTGTAGTAATATAACCCAACCGTCGTGATGAACGCCGTTTTGTCTTGGTCTGGGGCATATAAGGGGATCTGGTGATATCCTGAGTATGCGTCCAGGAAACTCATTCGCTCGTGAGCTGCAGTGGCATCTACTAGTTGGTCTATCTTTGGGAGGGGGAAACTATCCTTTGGGCATGATCTGTTGAGGTCAGTGAAGTCGATGCAAACTCTCCACTTCCCGTTGTTCTTCGGAACTACTACTGGGTTGGACAACCACTTTGGGAATTATGCTTCCCATATGGATCCTGCATCCAACAGTTTTTCGACCTTCTTTTCGATCGCTTTAGCCTTCTCAGGTGTAGCTCTTCGTGCTTTCTGCGTGACTGGCTTGAATGTGGGGTCGACGTGCAGCTGATGACAGACCATACCAGGATCAATGACAGGAATCTCGCATGGTTCCCATGCGAAGACATCTACGTTGTGTCTCAGCATGGTCGTCAACTCCTTCTGTTCTCGATCGGTGAGAGATGCTCCAATCAGGAAGACTCTGCTATTGTTACCAACTTCGGCTATAACTTTTACCAGGTCTTTGATGACACGCTCGGAGGGGAGGAGCCTGGTCTCCTCTACTCCTGGTCTTCCATACTTTAGTTGCTATTTAGAAGGTATCACACCCTCTTCAACTTTCTCGCTGGGTTGACCGACCTTCTTCTCTGGCTTTGGTCGGATGGCTGCTATGAAGCACTTCTTTGCCATTGCTTGGTCACCGTGGATCTCCATTACTCCTCGCTCGATTACATACTTGAGCTTCTGATGGTAGGTCGAGGAGACCGCCTTCATTGCATGAAGCCATCCTCTGTCGAGGATGGCCTGGTACGGCGATTCGATGTCAACTACCCAAAACTCAATCATTTTAGAGATGTTCCCAGCATGAACTGGCAGCACTATCTTGACTAGAGGCATGGTCATTTTCTCGGCGAAGCCGACCAAAGGAACAGTAGATTCCTTTAGGTCGGAGACACTCAACTTCAATTTTATGAACAGGTCGAGGTACATTACTTCGGATGAGCTTCCTTGATCGACGGGCAGCTTGTCGATGTCAAAGTTGGCTATCCTGAGTGTAATGACTAGAGCATCATGATGTGGGGTCCTTACTCCCATCATATCTTCATCCGTGAAAATAATATGCTTGTTATAGTTGATGTCCTCTGCTCATCGACGTTTTCCCGACTGTGATTTTGCTGGATCGATTTGAAAGGCCTGCATTATCGCTGTAAGTTTTTTCAGCTCCATCCGAGCTGAGTTCTCTTGTATCTGTTTGACGTCAGATACTCCGTGAATTACGGCGAACTCGTGTCCAGCATCATCCTCCAGCACATTGTCGGGTCTCATCTCTCTGTTGGCAGTCACTTTCTCTGCCCTTTTCTCCACAAAGTCGTTCAAATGCCCGAACTGGGCCAACTCTTCGAGGTGAGACTTAAGAGCTTTGCAGTGCTCGGTCTTGTGCCCTCCCTCTTTGTGAAAAGCGCACCTCAACGCATTGTTTCTCTTCGAGGGATCTCCCCATCTTCCTGGGCCACTTGATGAATGGCTCATCCTTGATCTTCGCGAGAACCTTATAAATTAGTTCTTTGAAGACGGTGTTGACCGCCTGGAATGCTTTCAATGCGTCCTGGTTCCTTCCGTTTTTGGAGCCATTTTTGCCCCCGTTCTTTCCTCCTTTCCCCTGGTTCTTAGCTTTCTCACCTACCTTGGTAGTGAGCTTAGCTCGACCGTTTTCTCCTGTATTAGAGCGGGTGACATCTTCCACCTTTGCATATTTCTCGATTCGGGCCATAAGGTCGTCAATGGTCATAGCTTCCTTCTTTGTCAGGGATTGGTAGAGGAGGGAAGAATTAGGGAGCCCAATTTTGAAAGAGGCCACTGCCACCTCCTCCGCGCAGTCTTCGATCTCATTGAATAACTCCCAGTACCTCTTCGCGTATTCTCGGAGGGCTTCCTGAGGCATTTTCTTCATTATCAGTAGAGAATCCATCCTTTTGGGATGGGAGCTACTGGTAATGAATCGGGCTGTAAAGAGTTCGGCTAGGGATTTGAAATTCTTAATCGACCGGTGGGGGAGCCTTTCGAACCACTTCTGTGCTACATCATGAAGGCTCGAAGGGAAAATACGGCACATCAGGGCATCACGGTGACTCCAGAGGGACATTGCCTGTCGGTATTGCCTGATGTGATCGATGGGATCAGTCTTTCCGTCGTAAACCTTGAACCTTGGAATGGCAAATTTCTTGGGAGCTTCCTCCTCTTCGATTTCTTTCGTGAAAGGTGACTTCATCTGGGTTTTGAGAGCTCGCCTCGGGAGTTCTCTATTTGATCTTGTCCCGTGGTGAGCGGGATGCTGGTCCATCTCCTTGCGGACCATGTTTCGTATGAGCTCGTCGCTGTGAGCAGGGCTCTAGTGGAGATGAGCTCTTCGCGGCTGTTCGCGGAGGTCGTCGTCTGACTCGCCTCCTTCATCCCTTTGAGATTCTCGCCTAGGGCTCCTTCCTCGGCTGCGAGACTTGCTCGCCTAAGGGCTAGGAGTACGATATGGGCGTCTCTGGTTATCAGGACGAAGCTCCCTTTCTAGTCTTGCCAGTCTTCTTTTCAAACGAGCATTCTCAGCCTCGTACCTGTGAGAATACTCTCTCTGCTCGTGGAGCCTTGCCTCGTACGCATCAATCAACCTGGATATCTGCGTGGACCTCGCTGGTCCCTGACTTTCTTCTGAGGCTGGTCTTTCCAGGCGAGCTCTCTGATTTGAATGCCGGACTTCAGACCTAATCCTGCGAGGAGCAGGTGGCTCTTGAATATCTCCTGCTTGGGGGGGCATTATTGTTGTGACCAGACATCTTAAACTCCTTTCTTGATGTGGGATCTTCTCAGGGAAAGATGAACGTTTCCCACAGACAGCGCCAATTATAGATGCAATTGTTATGCAACATAAATAAATATGAGAGAGTGATTATCAAGAAGAGAACAAGGAATAGAAGATGCCAATCACACAACAAATGATGTACGTGGTTCAGCCAAAATGTGCCTACGTCCACGGTGGTGCAGTCGATGTTATTTCTATATACTCCGAAGAGTGATTACAGAGAATACAACTTATCCCTTTGCCCCGGACCTAGGGTTCAATATATACATGTGCATGTAAATGAGTGGAGGTGATGGGTTCCTCCACATTTTCCATTTCCCCTATAACTTCCCTTCATGGGATCGTGGGGGGAGACCGGATCAAATATAAGGATCAATTATAAGGATCAATTATAAAAGAGGAGGGGCCTGGACTTTGGGCCGCCAGAACTGGGCTACTCGTCCAGGCCCATAGTTCTAAATTTCGGGTACCCACAATTATAGTTTCAATTATTTATGTATATGGTTATGTATGTTGGGAATATGAACAATACAATTGCAGTGTTTACTTCTAATTGAATAATATGTTAACATTTTTTCTTTTCGTTCAATGTGTGTATGTAATTAAAGAACAATTATTGAAGCTCGGGTGATTCTAGATGCTTTCTTTATTTAAGTAATTTTATTTACATTTTCTTTTTATATAAAATAGTCTTATGTAAAACATGTTAACTTTTGTGGCCATGTTCACCCATTCCTCAAGTGGTTATTATTTGGGTGAAAACAAATTAGTAGAAGGGCTCGCACATTAGTGGACACGTAGTGATTTTACGATTGATTTAATTAAAATTGAACTAAAATTTGACTTGTTGTGTTTGATTGATTAATTGAAAAATATTAATTAGTTGATGTTGATATTGCGAGGATGAAGGATATCTTCACTTGAAGGATGATCCTTCATTTCATTAAGAGCTCGTATATTGTTTTATTTTTTATTAGTGAATATATCTTCTTAGTTAACTATGGTGGACATGTTCACCCCTTCCTTAAGTGGTTATTGTTTGGGTGAACACAAATTGGTATAAGGGCTTGTATATTGGTGGACACATGGCATTTCTCGGATTAATTAAATTAAAATTGGACTTGTTGTGTTTGATTAATTAAATGAAAAATATTAATTACTCGGTGGACTCATAGTAATTTTAGAATCAATTGGAGGCTTTACTCACAATATTACATTTTTTATACCTTTTTAGTATTCTCATTTACGTTAAAAATTATTGGTCTTTTTGAAACCCCTCCCTTTATATATCTTTTCAAGAAAAACGAGTCATTGTAGTAATTACTTTCAATGAAAAATCGAGAGGTTATAATTAGCCCACACAAAAATCGATTTTATTAGTGCATGCCCTATAGAGGGGACTCCTATTTACCACTATGGGAATATAAAAATTAAACAGTTTAATTACATTATAAATCGTGGAGTTGGTCTCCTGCAACCGCTATTCGATCATATACAATTTTCCGTACCATAATGCTAGGATAAGGAAATAGAGCATATATTTCATATTCATAATTTCGACTGTGCGCTGAAATTAGTGACACTGTTAGAAAAGGCAGAAAAAATATTCATCCATTATGGATACAATTTCTTAAACGGATCATTCATCCATATCGGGACGTCTCATAACATATGCACATTAAATGCGAACTTGCAAAAAACTTGGAAAAAAAAAAGAATTTCGAGTTCCTACCATGGACATATATATATCAATCATAGATACACATTCGCTTAGTTGGCCACGTGCATCTTTTCACAAATACTTAAGAAAATAATACCATGTGGATGGAAATCAAATAGATTTAGCATGTTTTAAAAGATATTGCTGAGGTATATATATATATATAGTCTTAAACACGATCGCCATACATTTTTCACTTATTTTTATTTAATTATTTATAGAATATTTCGAATGAGAGCATAAACAATCAACCAAAACACGACACTCATCCACCATATTAATCCTCTCTAAATCCACCACTTGAATTCTCGACCCCTGTGGATTCTTCACACTGTACTCTATTGCAAGTTCATTATACTTCTCCATCTACACTATCTCTGAGTTAATGAACTCCATAAATCCTTGTTAATCTAACTCCTCCAACTCCCATTACCGATAAATCCCAAGCACAAGATAAGATGCAATGCGAGTTCTCCCTTATCGAAAACAAAAATGTCATATAGATTTTTAAAGCTCGTTATTTGGCTCAAAAAAAGATGACTGTGGGCACCGAGGGGTAGACAACTGGAAGAATGTTGATCGTGTCGTGAAGGATGACCTTTGAAATCAACTTAGTAAAAATTTTACATTCTCACCCGATTTGAAGTAAATTGTTCATTATCAAGTAGGTGATTAATTGAAAATCTATTGAAAGAACCTTCAGAAGCACTACTTCCCGGTGGGGAAATCAAGTTATGACAAAGATGAAGTTTCACAAAATATTAAACTACTCATCATTGGAACGTCTTTTTGGAGAAAGAGATGAGGGGAAAAAAAACTTGCTGACGCGATTAAGAATGTGTCTCAGAAGTGCGTACTCTCTAGGCTCAAGTGCAAGCTTATCGCTCAAGTAATAATCCGACAAGTCGGGTATCGATCCTCAGGGAAAAAGGACAACGGAGTTGTAACGACGGGAAAAAACGAAGGAACCCTAACTCTGACTCTAAAAAGAAAGGAAAAAATGATTTGGTTTTGAAAATTGATTACAACTAAATGCAAGTATGAAATTATAAAAAGATGCAATTATATTAAATTGCCTAGAATACTAATGAAAACTGGTTTAAAATTTTAAACTATGAATGAGAAAAACAGGACGGGAATACAATCCCCCAACCCTAGTGAATTGCTGTTATAATATTAATCATAAATTTAACTGATTGATTTGACCCAGAATTTAGTACTCCCAAGCATTACGTATATGAGGTTCAAGCCCGCGTCATACTTAATCTGAGGACGAGTAAATCGGTATCGCGATAGTAACACTCGAATTATATTCTAAATCATCCCGGTTACCCAGAGGCAAACGAGATATAAAGACCTACAATTGTTATGTTCCTACGCAATACGGTCGAATTCAATCAATAAATTCAGAGGATTAAGGTTATACACATACAATTAACACATCAGGCTGGGTTCATGTATCCCGGCCTTAGAAAATCTAGCCTAGCATGATGAAGGTAATGAAAACAGTGTTTGATATGCAGAAATTCATGATTAATCTAAAGCAAACTTATAAATTGATGTAGAATAGAATTGACAAGAGCGAATTACTCACTGATTTTTAGCAAGGCACTAACAACAGCAATGAATAAAACTGGTAATCAAAGAAATTCTGAATAAAGCTTCAATCTTGGAATTAAAATGGAAATTGTATCTAAACTAGGGTTTGCTGGAAAAGAAAGGAAAAATCTATTATTCTCCTTAAAATCTCCGTGTCAAATAACAATAATAAATCGGGTTTTTATAACCTCCATGAATTTAGGAATTTCAGCTGCACTAGGATTCTTTGGAAGAAGTTTAGATTTTCAAATCTCGATACCCGGACTGGTCCGGGTCTTAGGCGAACCGGTCTGCCTCTGAAGCGGATCGGTTCTTTTTATTTTGGGACGGACCGATTATTTTAATTTTTGCCTTCTTCGATTTGCTTGTTATCCGAGGTCTTCTGGAGTTTGGCAAAGCAGACCGATCCGGGGTAGGGGCGGACCGGTCTGCCTGTTGACTTTTTGCTCAATCTTTGACTGCTCATAACTTTTGTTTCGGGACTCCAAATGAGGTTCCGTTTCTTCCCATGTGCTCATAAATGTGATATCTTCAACTTCTCTTTAGGTACCTCATCCTAATTCCGGGTGGAAATTATGCTTTTGCCCATTTTACTTTCCTTCTTTCTTTCTTGACTCTTCCAGTTCCTTCTTCCGTTTCTTGACATCAAATACCTGTAAAATCACTACGAAATACTAGAAACTCGGTGTACTCATTAAGATCAGTCAGTAGCGTTATTATAAGATAAAGTCAACTCAATTATGTTGTTCGAGGTGCTAAAAGTAACTAAATCAAGGGATAAATTAGGAAGAATTTATGCCTAATCAAACCCCCCTAACTTAGAACTTTGGGCATCCCGAGCAATGTAAAAGAATCCTAGCAAGGCTCAATTCTTAAAAATAATTTTATTGGGATAAAATACCTTTTTCGCGGGCAAGCGGTTGCATTTAGCGTATGCAACAAGCCTTGAAACCCCTAGTTCACCCTAGTAGGACGAGTTGTGTCTCGTGAGGGTTTGCAGAGAATATACCCACAAAATGCGACTCAAAGAAAATTCAAAACACGTAAAAATTGTGCAATTCAAACTTTTCCAGAAAATAGTCATCATCAATTCATATTTACAAGTCTCAAATCATAGTGCGTGTGTTCGAAGTCGGAAATATAACCTCGAATTTCCACCGATTGATCATTACGTTACTTATCCGAAAATTCGTTTTGATTTCAATTTCTCACGAAATTCTCTCACAAATGAATCTCTTGGATTATGTCTATTCTCTTGTTATGCGTGATATAAAGAGTAAATGTAATGGATGCAAAATCACGCATACAATTAGAAGGACGAAAATTTCATGGTGAAAGGATCTCATCAACGGATTACGGTTTTAAAAACGGAAACATTGCCTCTTTTTCCACGCATTCGATCTCTTTTATTATCTTTTGGTGTATTAGTTCTCCACGAGGTAACCAATTTCGCAACTTAGACTCGGTTATGACTTTTTCGGGTTTTAAGGTATATTGGGTAAAATCACTGTTCTAAAAAACACGCCTAGGCTCCGCCTAGGCTTGAGGGTTCGGAGAAACGCCTCGCCGTAAGATTTTGACGCCTTATGCTTGGTAAAACCCTTAAGGCGTACTTTTTCTCTAAAAACAACAATGTTTTAGTAAAACGATATCGCCTTTTAAAGATTTTTTTACAAACCGGACCATTATCTCATCCAAAATAATTAAATAGTATTTTTATTTGCAAATATTCAGACATATTTTTATGATATGTACAATTTTAGTACTTTAATAGCCTTGTTATGATTAAAAAATATTAAAATATATTAAAAAGGCCTAAACGCCTTTTCACGCCTTTTTACGCCTAGGCCCGTTTAGGCTTCTAAGGTTTAAGGCTTGGCCTCCACGCCTCAATTACGCCTCGCGTTTTTTAGAACCTTGGGTAAAATGAAAGAGGTAGGGAAGGTTGGAATTGGAAAATTATTATATAATGTCCATTTGTGCTTTTTCCGGGCTTTTGCTCATTTTTTTCTTCTTTTTCTCTATTTTTTTCTGTTTGTTCACTTCTTTTTCTTTCCTCACTATTTTTGTTGAGCATATTTAATTTTCTTCTCTTGGCCATTTTTATGCACTTTCCGGTCTTAAATTCTGAATTTTTCTCATTTTTCACAATTCCGGGCTATTTGGGTTTTTCGGGTTATCAAACGAAAGGACAAATTTATTCGGCTCAATTTGGGTTACAAAAAGGATAATTTTTCGCTACTTTTTCTGGCCAATATTTTTGGGTGACAAACGAGGGCCTACTTCATTGTCCAAAATACCAATTGCGTTACCATATGCGTTTCGAGATGAATTTAAGTTTAGAGATCAATTTTGGCACGTTTTTCAAAGCAATATCACACACGTTTTTCATAACCGATCAAATTATAAGGATTGAGATCTCCAACTACTTTTTATACGCTGAAAAGAACTTTGAGTTAACAATTAACTCAGATTGATTTAAAAACTCGCAAAAAGTGAGAGGTTCGAATCTCCCCGGGTTTGTTAATCTCCACACTTATTCGTTAAGTCGTCAATTTTCGCTCAATTTTCATCTTTGGTCAATTTCGGCTTTGTGTATGTTGAATTTTTACAACTTGAGACTTTAAACCGACTTTTAATGATATTTTTGAAAAATTTGAATTCCAATTTTTATTTATTTTGAACAAAAATATTTTTGGATTTTTCAAAATTTTATGATTTTTTTTTTGGAAATTTCTGGGCATTTTTGAAAATTTGTGAAGTTTTAGAAATACGGACTTGTGACCCCCCTAACTTAGACTTTTGCATTGTCCTCAAGCAAAAAGGACTAAAATCTAAATAAGGCAAAATAATAAGTGCGATAAATAAAACAAACAAATGGAGAAAAATGCAGTTTTTATTACAAACAGGACTGTGGGACAAGTACAAGGAAAAACATACAACTGTGAACATGAAAAATAAATAAAAATCTGCCGACACCATATCAAGCTTCACCGGGGCGGGGGATGGGAAGAACCGGGCGCGTTGGGGTCATAGGGGTTATGGTAGTAGGATGGCAGTGGCTTATTACGATCCCCTTGGCGTCGATAGATATCCGCTTGGAAGCGGAGAACTAAGTTCATGTCGCGCCGGTAGTCGATCATAAATTTGTCGAAGTTTGTTTCATGTGCCGACATGCGGTCTGATAGGTCAATTCTCGCCCACTCAGAATCTGGATTGTCCTCCTCGTCCGCCGACTCCTCGTTCGGATCGATATCCCCATCTCGACATCCTCACCTGCTGCCCCTTCTTCTTCCTCGCTCTCGCTCGAGGCAGTCTCCTCTTCACTATCACCACCCCACCTAGCCCGTAGGACAGCTAGCTGTTTGGCGCTCTTGGTACGGGTCCCTTGTCCAAAAGGATAAGGAATGCAAGTATGATCGATCGGCGCCACTATTCCCGCATCCTTAAGGATGGAAGTGATCAAACGGGCATCGGGAAGGGGGTGGTGCCCTTTTCATCCAAGGACGCATTAATGATATCCGCGTATAAAGTGCGGCCCAAATGGAGGGAAGTGTGGGGGTCAAAGAGGTGATAGGTCAAAGTGGCTTGCCGAGGCCGCATGGCGGAATCGTTGGATGTTTGCAGTATGTTGGCGCACACAATTTGAAATGTGAGGCACGCCTTCTCGTTAAGGCGTCTAACGGCGACGGTTTACCCCGCCCAAGCCACATTTGGTGCAATGCGGGCCATGATAGTATCCTTGTCGATCGGGGGGACGTTTCGTGGATATGTGAATTCTTGAACGTTCGGAACATCAAACTCGGACATGAGAAGAGCCAAAGAAAATGGGATGACGTTCCCATCCACGTAAGCTTGGGCCTCGAATTGGCCCGTCCGAACTAAGGTGCCATAAAAGGAGCGGACTTCGGTTGCTCAAACCGCATCGTAGGGTTCGTTAAGGAATCGACACCAGCCCCGAGCCATGAATAGGGCGGTGACGGAGTTGGGCAGCCCTTCCCATTGGATAGCGCGCTCCATATGGAGTTTGCGGCCCAAACCAAAAAACTGATTGCACCATCGATCCTCTTGGCGGGAGCGGAACTCGTCGTGACCGGAGGATTGGATATCGGTGGAGTCGTACTTGGTGGGGGAAACACGGGGAGCCATGGAAGCAGAAGGGATTTTTTCTAGGAAAGCTAGATAGGGAGAAGAGAGGATTTGTGTTGGAGGAATGAAGAGAAAGGGAGGGATTGAGGTGTATTTATAGTGGAAGGGGTGAGGGGAGGGGTTGGAATTGGAGGTAAAGGGTTTGGAGGGAAAAGGGGGTGGATTTGGGAGGGAAAGGTTGGGATTGGGAGGAGGGAAAAAGGATTGGAGGGAATGAATGGGATTGGGGAGAAGGGGGGTGAATCTTGGGAAGGGGATAAGTCAAATCTGCAGAAGGCGGACCGGTTCGGGGTAGGGGCGGATCGGTCCGGGTATTTAAATATCCAAAAATTCGATAAGCGAACCGATCCTTTTTAAAATTAAAGGAACCGGTCCGGCCCAGAGCTTTTTGGGCTGGATTTTCCCTGAACATGGTTTCGATCTCTCTTCTCCGAAAATTTTCACTTTCACAACATACTCCCTATCAATTTGGACTAAAACCCTCTCGATTTCGCTGGTCAATGCCCTTTGACTCAAAATTCCTGAAACACACGAATGCTTTTCCCGATTGAACCTTGGCCTAACGACTCTCACAACGCACATGACTCTCACAGCACACACGACTCTCACCCCATACGAGTCGGGGGTACGACGACCTCACTGCAACAACTCACTCTACCCCGTAAACGGGGTCCGATAACCAGACGGTGTCGACTTCTTTCGCACACGCCTCTAGATATGGCTTTAGGCGTTGTCCATTCACTTTGAATATATTTCCCCCTTTTAAATCGTTTAATTCAACAGCTCCATGGGGGAAAACATTCTTCACAATGAACGGGCCAGACCATCGTGACCGCAACTTTCCCGGAAAGAGATGAAGCTGAGAGTTGTAGAGAAGAACTTTTTGCCCGGGAAGAAACTCTTTTCATCGAATGATGCTATCATGAGCGAGTTTCATTCTTTCTTTAGAAATTTTGGCATTCTCATACGCATCATTGCGTAGTTCTTCTAACTCATTCAATTGGAGCTTGCGGGCTTCACCGGCCTTATCCATGGCATAATTCAATTGTTTAATCTCCCAATACGCCTTGTGTTCAAGCTCAACGGGAAGATGGCAAGGTTTTCCATATACAAAGCGGAAATGGGACATGCCGAGTTGATTATTGTATGCGGTACGATAGTCCCAGAGCGAATCGTTCAATCTAAGTGACCAATCTTTCCAGGTAGGATTGACGGTCTTTTCGAGAATGTTCTTGATTTCTCGATTCGCTAGTTCGGCCTGCCCATTCGTTTGCGGGTGATAAGTCGTTCTAACCTTGTGAACGACGCCATACTTTCTCATGAGCTTCGCGAATGGCCTGTTGCAAAAGTGCGTGCCATTATCACTAATTATTGCCTTCGGAGCATCGAAGCGGGAAAGTATGTGTTCCTGCAGGAACTTTATCACCACTTTGTTGTCATTCGTCTTGGTAGCTATAGCTTCCACCCATTTAGAACGTAGTCTACCGCGACAAGGATGTATAGGAAACCAAAGGACGGGAGGAAGGGACCCATGAAGTCAATACCCCAACAGTCAAAGATCTCAATGATGAGTATGGGGGTAAGAGGCATCATGTCTCGTCGAGTAATGGCTCCCATCCGTTAGCACCTATTACAAGATTTATAAGCATCATTTGCATCCCGGAATATTATGGGCCAATAGAGGCCGCATTACAGAATTTTAGCGGCCGTCGTTTTCGTCTAAAAGTGGCCTCCACAAGCTTTCGAAAGACAAAACTGGATGACTTTCTGGATCTCGTCATCCGGTACGCATCGTCGGATGATTTGGTCGACGCAATATTTAAAAATGAATGGATCATCGTAAAAGAACATGCGCGACCAAGTAATAAACCTCTTCTTATCTTGCGGTGTCCAATCGAGAGGGACGACTCCCGTGACAAGGTAGTTCACTATATTCGCAAACCAAGGTAAAGGAGAGGTGGAAAAAAGTTGCTCATTCGAAAAGTATTCATCTATGGGTACGGGATCACTAGGTACGTCGGACGAAAGCCATGATAAGTGGTCGGCAATGACGTTTTCTACTCCTTTTTTATCTTTGATGGAGAAATTGAACTCTTGTAGGAGTAGGATCCACCTTATGAGGCGCGACTTGGCATCTTTCTTTACAAGTAGGTATTTCAAAGCCGCGTGGTCGGTGAAACAAGTAATGGGAGAAGCGATGAGATATGACCATAATTTATCAAGGGCAAAGACTACCGCTAACAACTCCTTCTCCGTGGTAGAGTAGTTGAGTTGAGGTCCGGTAAGAGTCTGGCTAGCGTAGTAGATGACATGAGCTTTCTTATCTTTTCTTTGGCCCAAAACAGCCCCAATTGCATAATCGCTTGCATCACACATAAGTTCGAATGGTAAGGACCAATTCGAAACTTGCATGATGGGAGCGGACACGAGCATGACTTTTAGTTTTTCAAAAGAGCTTTGGCATACTTTCGTCCACTCGAATGGGTTGTCTTTCATGAGTAGGTTGCTTAAGGGTCTAGCGATGGCACTAAAGTCCTTAATGAACCTTCGATAAAACCCCGCGTGGCCCAAGAAGGAGCGCACGTCCTTAAGCGATTTTGGTGGGGGAAGATCAACTATGACATCTATCTTTGCCCTATCAACTTCTATTCCTTTGGATGATACTATGTGGCCAAGAACTATTCCCTCGATGACCATAAAATGGCATTTCTCCCAATTCAACACTAAGTTCTTTTCCAAATACCGGGCGAGTACTTTTTCTAGTTTTTCTAAACAATGATCGAAAGAGGTGCCAAAAACGCTGAAATCGTCCATGAACACCTCGAGTCCTCTCTCGACCATATCGCTAAATAAGCTCAACATACATTTTTGAAAGGTCGCGGGTGCATGACACAAGCCAAATAGCATACGTTTGTAGGCAAACTTACCAAAAGGGCAAGTGAAGGTCGTCTTCTCCTGGTCAAGTACATCTACCTCAATTTGGTTATATCCGGAATAACCATCAAGGAAGCAATAGTAAGGGTGGACCGCTACTCTCTCAAGCATTTAATCAATAAATGTCAAGGGGAAATGGTCTTTCCTACTTCCGCGTTGAGTTTTCGGTAATCAATGCAAATGCGCCACCCAGTGGTGGTACGTTGGGGAACTAGCTCTCCTTTAGCATTCTCAATCACAGTCATACCCGACTTCTTCGGGATGACTTGAATAGGGCTCACCCATTTGCTATCCGAGTTTGGGTAGATAATTCCGGCATCCAATAATTTGATAATCTCAGTTCTCACAACTTCTTTCATGTTGGGATTTAGTCTTCTTTGCATTTCTCTAGAGGGCTTGACATCCTCTTCGAGATGGATCTTGTGAGTGCAAATCAAAGGACTTATCCCCTTCAAATCAGCAATGCACCAACCAAAAGCACTTTGGTGCTTCCTCAAAATTTTCAATAATTTACCCTCCTGCCCTTCATCTAGGCTAGAGGAGACAACAACAGGAAATGTCTAATCCTCTCCTAGGTATGCATATTTAATATGGGAGGTGAGTTTCTTTAATTCTAGGGTTATAAATTTATCACTGGAGGGAACCATGCGTGTATCCCTCGGAGGTAACTCCTCGAATCTAGAAACCTAATTAACATCTCTCATGTCCTCGTCCAACGTACTCTCATCGAGTAGCTCTATCAACTCCCTAGCCTCCCTCTCGAAGTCGGTGTACATCCCCTCACTCTCGTATCTCACCGCTAAATAGGACTCTAAAGCGTCGCCACAGTAATTCTCCTCAAAATACTCCTCTACTATCTCATTTATGAGGCTCACCGCGTGAAGATCATCTTCCTCCTCCGTATGTTGGGCTATGTAGAAGATGTTGGTTTCCAAGGTCATGTTCCCAAAAGTGAGTTGCATTCACCCATTCTGAGTATTGATGATTGTGTTATCCGTAGCTAAGAATGGACGCCCAAGGATGATGGGAACATGGTTGCTCGAATTGAAGGAGGGCTCCGTGTCCCAAATGACAAAGTCTACCGGGAAGTAGAACGTGTCAACTTGGATGATCACGTCCTCGACTATGCCTCGTGGGATCTTCACTGTTCGATCCGCTAATTGGAGAGTGACCTTTGTGGGCTTGTGGTCGCCCAAGTCAAGTTGCCTATAGATGGAGTAAGGGGGGATATTTACGCTTGCTCCCAAGTCAAGTAAGGCTTTTTCGATTTTATTCTCTCCAATAATGCAGGATATGGTGGGTGCACCGGGATCTTTGAATTTAGGCGGGAGATCATTTAGTAGAATGGAGCTCATGTTTTGTGCTAGAAAGATATTTTTCTTTACCTTCATCTTTCTCTTTACAGTCAACAAGTCCTTAATGACTTTTGCATAAGTTGGAATTTGCTTAATGGCATCGAGGAAAGGTAAATTCAGCTTTACCTGCTTTAGCACTTCTAGCACGTCTTCACGTGGGTTTCCTTTATGGGAGGGAATCAACCTTTAAGGAAACAGTGCCACGGAGGGTGGTTTCACTACCATCTCTGGCTCACTAGCGTCGTCTTTGTCACTCTCATTCAAGGGGGCATCTTCGGCCTCTTTCGTGCCGAGAAAAATCTCCTTATCTTTTATCGTGTCGTGTGGGGGAGGTGATAAATCAACGACTCTCCCACTACCAAGAGTGGTCACATCTTGACATTGCTCCTGATGCTCAGTGTAGGTGGAGCTAACACTAGTTTGACCTTGGGGAGGTCTTTGGTCTTGGGCGGAAAACTTGCCCTTCTCTTGGACACTCAATGAGGATTGTATCTTTAATATACTTACATTTATGTCGCCAATTAGACGATCATATTTGGCATTAGTTGCGGTATGGCTTGCGATGAATTGATTCATGGTATCCTCGAGAGTTCTTCGCGGTGGCAGAATATATGCTCCTTGAGGTGGTGGTGCTTGCACATGTCCTTGCATGTGTGGATCTTATTAAAAGTGTTGTGGTGGAGGAGGGGCAACATATGAAGGAGGTTTCATTGCAGCATGTTGTTGCCCATAGCTAAAACCGGGATGGTTTTTCCATGAAGGGTTGTATGAATTCTCGTGCAGGGCACCAAAATTACCTTTAAATCCTCCTATACCACTAACTTGCTCCTGAAGTATTACTTTGTAGGCGGGTATCGTCGGGCATTCCTCAGTTGAATGGCCCGCCTCACAAATAGCACACACCTTCTCGACGGGTGTTGGTATGGGTCCAGCTGGTCCTTTGCCATATATCTCGCATAGGTCTCGAAATCCTTTCTCAAGGGTATCCAATCGGCTGTCCGTCATAGAATTCTTATCTACGTAAAATAGGACGGACGCCGATGGAGTGGTGGTCACTTACCGATTTCGATTTTGAGCAGTAGGGTCAGATGTATCCCAGGATTCGGTCGTCTCGGTGACATACCTCAGGTGAAGCTCAGCATCGTGGGCATATAAGTCGACAAAAGGACCACTTCCCATAGTTTTAACAAGTTGCTTGGAGTTAAGATTCAGCCCGTTATAGATAAAAGAGATGATTTGCGCTGAATCAAATCCATGATGGGGGCATGAAGTAACTAACTCATTGAAACGCTCATAACATCGATGAAATGGCTCATTTTCAGCTTGTCTGAACGCTTAAATTTGAGCCTTTATAGAGATTGTTCGATGTGTTGGGAAGAACTTCTTGAGAAATCTCGACTGCAACTCGTTCCATGATGGAATCGAGCTCGGAGGTAAACACCATAGCCAGGTCTTAGCTTTATCTTTGAGCGAGAAAGGGAAGAGTTTGAGGCGGATCACCTCTTAGGTGAAAGTTTGATCATTGAGCGTATCGCACACATCCTCAAATTCCCTAATGTGGAGGTATGACTTTTCAGAATCCATACCATGGTAATGTGGTAGCATCTGGATCATCCCATTTTTGAAACGGAATTGCCCGGCATTATACAGAAGTATAATGCATCCCGGAGTGACAGTGCGCTCGGGATATAAGAATTCTCTCAGCGGGCGGTATGGGAGCTCTTCCTCACCGGCGGGTGCACTGTCGTGTTACAACATATCTTCCTCACTTAACGACTCGGTGCTCTCACTTGGTGTGCTCGGAGTGTGTCCTAAGAAGGAAAACGGAGTGTTATTAGAGATTGAGTGCGACGGTGTGGGAGGTGGGATCCAGAACTGTGGGGCGTTAGGAGTGCGGGGACTATCGGGATTATACTCAACAATTGGATTTTCGTGAATGCTGGTTGGAGTATTATGGGGTGTGGGAGTGAGTTCAGAATTTTGCATTAAAAACTTGTGAGAGATGATTGTGAATCCTTTTGTGCTTTTTGAATTTTTTTATGTTTTTGGATTTTTGGAAATTTTTGGTCAAAGCTTTGGATTTACTCGATCTAATCCTAAGTCTACCTAATTCCCCGGCAACGGCGCCAAAATGCTGACGCGACTAAGAATGTGTCTCAGAAGTGCGTACTCTCTAGGCTCAAGTGCAAGCCTATCGCTCAAGTAATAATCCGACAAGTCGGGTATCGATCCTCAGGGAAAAAGGACAACGGAGTTGTAACGACGGGAAAAAATGAAGGAACCCTAACTCTGACTCTAAAAAGAAAGGAAAAAATGATTTGGTTTTGAAAATTGATTACAACTAACGCAAGTATGAAATTATAAAAAGATGGAATTATATTAAATTACCTAGAATACTAATGAAAACTGGTTTAAAATTTTAAACTATGAATGAGAAAAACAGGACGGGAATACAATCCCCCAACCCTAGTGAATTGCTGTTATAATATTAATTATAAATTTAACTGATGGATTTGACCCAGAATTTAGTACTCCCAAGCATTATGTATACGAGGTTCAAGCCCGCGTCATACTTAATCCGAGGACGAGTAAATCGGTATCGCGATAGTAACACTCGAATTGTATTCTAAATCATCCCGGTTACCCAGAGGCAAACGAGATATAAAGACCTATAATTGTTATGTTCCTACGCAGTACGGTCGTATTCAATCAATAAATTCAGAGGATTAAGGTTATACACGTACAATTAACACATCAGGCTGGGTTCATGTATCCCGGCCTTAGATAATCTAGCCTAGCATGATGAAGGTAATGAAAACAGTGTTTGATATGCAGAAATTCATGATTAATCTAAAGCAAACTTGTAAATTGATGTAGAATAGAATTGACAAGAGAGAATTACTCACTAATTTTTACCAAGGCTGTAACAACAGCAATGAATAAAACTGGTAATCAAATAAATTCTGAATAAAGCTTCAATCTTGGAATTAAAATGGAAATTGTATATAAACTAGGGTTTGCTGGAAAAGAAAGGAAAAATCTATTATTATCCCTAAAATCTCCGTGTCAAATAACAACAATAAATCGGGTTTTTATACCCTCCATGAATTTAGGAATTTCAGCTGCACTAGGATTCTTTGGAAGAAGATTAGATTTGCAAATCTTGATACCCGGACCGGTCCGGGTCTTTGGCGGACCGATCTGCCTCTGAAGCGGATCGGTTCTTTTTATTTTGGGGCGGACCGGTTATTTTAAATTTTGCCTTCTTTGGTTTGCTTGTGATCCGGGGTCTTCTGGAGTTTGGCAAAGCGGACCGGTCCGGGGTAGGGGCGGACCGGTCTGCCTGTTGACTTTTTTCTCAATCTTTGACTGCTCATAACTTTTGTTCCGGGACCCCGAATGAGGTACCATTTCTTCCTATGTGCTCATGAATGTGATATCTTCAACTTCTCTTTAGGTACCTCATCCGAATTCCGAGTGGAAATTATGCTTTTGCCCATTTTACTTTCCTTCTTTCTTTCTTGATTCTTCCGGTTTCCGTCTTCCGTTTCTTGACATCAAATACCTGTAAAATCACTACGAAATACCAGAAACTCGGTGTACTCATTAAGACCAGTCAGTAGCAAGATTATGGGATAAAGTCAACTCAATTATGTTGTTTGAGATGCTAAAAGTAACTAAATCAAGGGATAAATTAGGAAGAATTTATGCCTAATCACTTACCCAGAGCGAGGAAAATAAACAAGACATGACCAATATAAAGTTGATGTACACGAACTTGGGTCCAAATTATATGATGATATGAAGGATGAATGTGTGGAAAATATCAAGGGGACTCCATAAGAAGGGACTAATCACAATCAGATAAACTTGTACTTGCATTCTTGACGGGATAAATAGACCAATTAATTCATAGACAAGATCGCTCCAATTTTAGTGAGTTTAAATTTAATGATCATATACATGCGATAATGAAATATTGTTGAAATTATAGTCTTAAGTATATTATTATACTACATGAGATGATAAAAGGCATGAGGAGTTGTCAGTCGGAGTCTAACCCCTATGACATTGACTCAGATGTCATATCCAAGATACTCATGAATGATAAAAGGGGGATGACAAGAGGTGTGTAATCTAAGATTTTGAGGACCAAATTATTGCACATTGCACTTGTATTGGACGAGATTTCTTTATGTGGGGTCACATGTCAACACACGAATAAAAAATGGGGAATATGAAAGAGGAAGTGTCAGGTCTTAAGAATGACATGAGATTTGTTAATAATACCTTGGTACATGTGACGAACGAAATCAAGGGATTGTGCCTACAACTTAGTCGACCAAAGGTTTTACTTATCCAACACTTCAAGGATTCCCTTCACAAATAGCTCCTCCAATATTCCCCTCTCAGCCACATATTGCACCCTATTCCGAGCATCATCACCATCCATGCACAATGACTATGCTGAGGAGTATCGTATTTGGAATTCAGCTAATACCAGGTACATTCTATGACTACGAAAATACCTATGCACAGTCACTATTTGCAAATAGTTTAGGCTAAGATATTGGTGGATTTAATCTACTCAGATTATGAACAGCGGGATGTGCATGTTGACCACTTGGGGGTGAGGGATCCGTTTATTGAGTATAAGAGGGAATATGGGGATATATGGCTTGTCCAATTTATTTTTTGTTGAAGATTATACAATAAACAATGTTTTATTTTGGGACAGCTTTATCTTTCATATTTTGGGACAAGTTTATAATTATTTTAATTTTGTGGGAAATGTAATGACATCTTAATTTGTTTTAATTTTAATTTTTTGGGGGCTTGTGACATTTTAATTTATTTAATTTTATTTCATATTTATTTAATGTTTGGATTTAATAAATTTAAATAAAATATTCTTGAATTATTAACTAAGAGTTCTTATATGCAATATGACCTTCATTTAAACCTATTTATATAAGTGAATTGACTTTTGAAGAATTATTTAACGGATTTCTTACAATATAAATAGTAAATGGGAGAAAGTCGTAGAGTCTCCGATAAGCATGTAAATGGCGTTCGTGAATTTATTAAATATACAAATATAAATTTTAACAGTTATAAGATCCCGTGTCCGTCACCCGTCGTATGAATGATAAATTTAAGTCTTTAGAAAATGTTACGTTGCATTTGTTAAGGTGGAGTATGTTGCAAGACTATAAGATATGGGAATTTCATGGAGAAAAAATGTACCATATGTTCCAAAAGAATTATCGGTACCTGACCAGGTAATGAAATCCAACCGAATAAAACTGGTGAATGATTTCCCAACACATCGTACTTTGACCGACCTAATTGATGATGCTTACGAAGACTACCACCATCAAAATACCTGTCTATGGATTCGAATAATATTCATTATGACCAAGTTAATGTTGAATTACTTGAGGATCGATAATAAATATAGCTGAAAGTCGATGCAACTAAACCTTTCTATAAAAAACTATAATAAAGATCACCCGTTATTATATGCAATGATCGATTTGCATAAGTGAAGAGCCAGTATGGTTTGTCGGGATATAGTGTAACTGTAATTCTTAAGTGGGATAAATAAATTCTCCAAATGAGAACATGTTACTAGATAATTATCTGACCATGAAGAAGAGCTTGAAGGGTTTGAGTTTGAAGTACAAATTTATTCATACATGCAAGTATGATTGCATATTATACCCTAACGAAAAGGAACTGAAGTATAAGTGTCCTGTATGCAATAAGCTAAGATATACTGTTCGTGAGAGTGAAAATAACAAACACACTAAATTTCACATATTCTCACAAATTCCACAGAAGGTATTAAAATATTTTCTCCTCACACTATGGTTAAAAGGATTGTTTACTATACCTTGGATAGAAGAGGCCATGATATGGCATGCTCGAGTCGAGGTGGATAGAAATCTCATACAGTATCCTATTAATTTAATAATATAGAAACTTTTAAATGGAAGACACCCTAAATTTGCAAAGGAAGCTCACAATGTCTGCCTTGGATTATCAACCGAAGGGTTTAACCCTTTCTATAATTTAAGCACTAATAAAATTTAATGGCTAATTCTCTTGTCTCTTTTAGGTCTCCCCTAAATATTTTGCATGAGAAAATAGTTTACATTATTATCATTTTTTATACGTGGGCCAAAGTCTCCCAGTGAAGATATTGATATTTTTTAGCCTCGTTAATTACTACACCAAATTAGGCGAATGGTCGCGAACTTAGACCATAACCAGACCCAAGGGTCACAAACCTAGGCCGTGACTATACCTCGTGTGACCAAATTTATAGGTCACAGACTAAGTTCGCGACCAGACGATGTGGTCACGGATCATGGCATAAGGGGAAATGGTTGAGGACGAGGACCATGATTAGCTGGTCACAGACCAAATTTGTAACCATGCCTGACTAGCCTCTAAAGCTAGTCATAGCCTAAAGCCATGACCAAGACTTAAACTTTCCACAAACTGGTCACGAACAAAAGTCGTGACGAAGCCCTTGACTTTCACGAGGTCATGGGCCACAGTCGTGACCAATAATTTCCCCTTTAAATTGGGTCACGACCAAGAGCCTTGACCATATTTAGTTGTGAAAAAATAACATATCACGGTTAGGGACTAGATCCATGACCATATTTAACTAGTAATAAAAATATAGGTTATTTGGGTCCCATTCCTAAACGTGGAGTCCCGCGACAATGTGGACGGTTGCTACGTATTTCATCGGATGTGCACGAGGTGTTCGTGGCACTTGCGCTGCTGTTTGGGGGTGGTTGGAGGTGTCCGCCCCCTTGTGAAACATTTTCAAGCCCAAGTATCAAGAGTTTCGCAACTACGCGACTGATTGCTACGTGTTACGTTGGACACACTCGAGGTGTTCATGCCACTCGTGGTATCATTTGGGGATAATTGTGGGTGTTCGGCCCCCCACGGCACATTTTCAAGTCCAAGTGTGTTTGTTTTCAAATTCATGTACTATTCCCAAATCGTGAGTTCCGTGACTAGCGACCGGTTGCTATGTGTTACGTTGGACGTGCATGATGTGTTCGTACCACTCACGGTGCCATTTGGGGATGGTTGTGGGTGTATGTCCCCTCGCGGAACATTTTTAAGCCCAAGTGTTCATGTTTTCAAATTAGTGTCATATTCTCAAATCAGGAGACACGCGATTATGCGGCCAGTTTCTATGTGTTACATTGGACGCGCTCGAGGTGTTCACGCCACTCACGATTTCATTTGGGGGAGGTTAAGGGTTTTTGCCACCTCGCGGCACATTTTTAAGTCCAAGTGTGCACGTTTTCAAATTAGTGTCCTATTCCCAAGCTGGGAGTCCCACGACTACACAACCTATTGCTACGTGTTACATTGAATGCACTCGAGGTGTTCATGCCACTCGCGGTGTCGTTTGGGGGCAGTTGAGAGTGTCTGCTAACTCGTAGCACGTTTTCAAACCCAAGTATTCCTAATTTCAAATTTGTGTCCTATTCCCAAATCGGGAGTCCCGCGACTACGCGATCGGTTGCTACGTATTACATTGGATGCACACGAGGTGTTCGTGCCACTCGCGTTGCCATTTGGGAGAGATTGGAGGAGTGTCCTCCCCTTAGCCACACATTTTTATGCTCAAGTGTTCCCGTTTTCAAATTCGTGTCCTATTCCTATACCAGAAGTTTCATGACTACGCGGTTGGTTGCTACTTGTTATATTGAACACTTACGAGGCATTCGTGACACTCGTAGTGACGTTTGGGGGTAGTTGGGGGTGTTCTCCCCCTCGCGACACATTTTCACGATCAAGTGTGTTTGTTTTCAAATTCATGTCCTATTTTCAAAGTGGGAGTCTTGTGACTACGCGACTGGTTGCTACATGTTACGTTGAAAATGAACGAGGTTTTCGTGTAATTCGTGGTGCCATTGGGGGTGTCCATCCCCTCGCGATAGGTTTTCAAGACCAAGTGTACTTGGTTTCAAATTCGTGTCCTATTCCCTAACTGTGACTTCCGTGACTACGCGGTCGGTTGCAACGTGTTACGTTGGATGCGCTTGCAGTGCCTTTTGGAGGTGTCCACCCCCTCACGACGCATTTTTAAGCCCAAGTGTGCCCGTGTTTCAAATTCGTGTCCTATTCCCAAACCAGGAGCCCTGTGGCTACGCGGTCGGTTGCTACAGGTTACGTTGGATGTGCACAAGGTGGTCGTGTCGCCCACTATGCTGTTTGGGGGGAGTTGGTGGCATTCTCCCCCTTATAGCACGTTTTCAAGCCTAAGTGCTACGTGTAAGTGTTATGACAACCATAGATTATCCAACAACCAAACCAATAATTATCCCGAAGTCCTTCTAATTATCTTGTACTCCTTCTAACATACCATTTAACAACAAACCAACAACCAATAATTATCCAACACCCAAACCTAACAAAACCAATAATTATCCCGTACTCCTTCTAACATACTATCCAACAACAAACCAATAACCAACAATTATCCAACAACTAAACTAAATAAAACCAATAATTATCCTATACTCCTTTAACATTTAAAAGATTTAAAAGATAATGCATATCAATTATACAAAAATGTTAGTTAAAGTAAAGAATACATGGTTACTGCGATCCAAGAAGGCCATTAAATAGAGTCTTCTGAACGTGTGATTAGACCAATTTAATCCTGGAGCCCCCGGTGTATTCTTGTACATATACAATTGCTCATTATTTCTTTGATACAATCTTCATAAAATAAAGCTTAAATTAATGTCTTACAAGGGACAAAAATCAACATTACCGATATTCTTAAAATTTGGAAACTCTAAGTTGGCGACGAGGTTCCTTTATGAAAATTACCCTTGATGAAACTTGAGTTGATCGGTGGATAGACAATTTTTGAAAATTGAAATTGCCTATCTCCTGATCTGCTTGTGTTTGATAAAGGATAATTTTTAAAACAGAACAACCTCATTAAAAAAAATTAGAATTTCCACAATTTGAGAAAATCGGTAATGTTGATTTTTATCCCACGCGGGACGTTAATTTACCTTCATTTTATGAAGATTATTTCAATGAAACTAATGAGCTAATGTATATGCACAAGAACACATGAAATTTGAGTTGGGTTAATTTGGTCCGATCACAAGCTTAGGAGACTCTATTCTCAAATCGAGCATCTCATGAAAAGTGTTTGTGCCCCCAACATTCGATTAAACATAACATATTATCGAAGGTTAACTTAATAACTCCAAATCAATATTTCTTGTCAGGAAAATGAAAATTGCTCCTTAAATAAGATTAGGGACTCTCCATAATTATTTCACATGGATATTCCAGAGTTATTCCTTACACGATAATCTTTCCAATATGACAAGTCAAAAAATATTGATCGTTTGGACCATGGCTTCGCTTTAATAAGGTGGTTAGGATACCCCCTAGATGTACGCTCCCGATTTACAAACTTAAGGTGTTTGCCTACATACCTATATTCCCGAGTCATAAACATCGCCTTTTCCTCGATTTGCTGACCAAAAAGTCGAGCAGGTGGCATCTTACACTCGTGATCGACAGGTAAAAAGTTAGACTAGTCAGAAAAAATCTTTGATGACCCGTATAATTCACCTTACCACTATGATATATCCCATTGGCTTCAATTTCCTCCCCACATATGGGACATCTATAATAACAATGAACATTACAATCGGATAAGGTCCCGTGAGTAAGAAGGTCGTGGAGCTCCCATATCACCATTGCTTTAAATGTGACTTCTTCACCCTTATGAGAGTCAAACCTCATCACACCTTTATCCCATAACTCTTTAAGTTCTTCAATTCATGGGAGTAAGAATATATCAATATCAGCACCGGGATCCTTCGGCCCGGGTATCAACATAGATAATAATGTGAACTCCTTTCTCATGCAAAGTGTTAGAGGGAGACTTAAAGGTTCCATGAGAACTGACCAATAACTCTGATTAGTACTTAAATTACCTAAAGAGTTAAACCCATTGGTTAAGATTGCAAGACGGACGTTACGTGGTTCCTTTTTAACTTCATGGTGTCGTGCTTTAGAAATTTTCCAAATGAGTGAATCAACTGGATGACACATCAGATTCCCACCCACCTTGCATCGAGTGTGCCATGTCATGGCCTCCACTATCCGCGGTATAATGGAAAAACTATTTTAACCATGGCCCAAGTGGAAAATACTTCAAAACCATTTGTGGGACTTGCGATAACTTGCGATATTTTTCACCTTTGTCCTTTCTGTTCTCACAAAACACATATCAAGGCTTACTGCATACATAAAACTCATCCTTCTCTTAGTTCTTGTTGAGGTACAATATGCAATTTTACTTGCATACATGAATAGATTTATATTTCAAACCCAAACCCTTCAAGCTTTTCTTTATGGTAGGATAATTATTTGGTAAATTGTTCTCTTTTTCTTTAACCCATTTAAGAATTTTAGTTATGTTGTTGCCAGACAAACAAAATTAACTCTTCAAATTATGAAAACCAATCACTGCATATAATATCGAGTGATCTTCATCAAAATCTTTATACAATGGTCAACCACATCAACTTAGGTATTCTGGATCTCCTGGTGGTTCAGAAACAAATTGTTCATTTACTTGGTCATAATGCGCATTATCCATATCCATGTGTTGGTGATTTTGATGGTTGTGGCCTCTGTAAGCATCATCAACTAAGTCGATCAATGGATGATGTGTTGGTGAATTATGTACCACTTCCACTTGTTGGGGTTCCATTACGCAGTCGGGTACATACAATTCTTTCGAAACATAAGGTACATTTTTTCACCATGGTATGTCCATATTATATAGTCTTGACAAATTCCCCACTTTAACTATAACTCAACATCTTCAAATGAATTGTATTTTTTATTCATACAACGGATGCACGACACATGGAATCTTGCCACTTTTAAAATTCTTGTAAGCTTGTTTAACATATTCTTCAACCCCCTTTACATAATTATTTGTTATTCGGTTAGTCTCCCTTATCCACGCTTTGTATTGTTGGAAATCCATTTAATAATATTTAAATTTAAGTCCTGTATTGATAGATTAAAACCAATGTCATGTTTCATTCAGGAAGTTTATATGATTACGTAAATGTCATGTTCCATTCAAGTGATATTATTACAACTGAAATGAAAAACATATTATTAAAATTAAAAAAAATATTCTTATAACTGAAATAAAAAATTGTTATTACAAATAAAACAAAAAATATATTAAAAGACATTTTTAGATTTTGACCAACAGATTAACTGACCAATTAGTAAAAGAATTTGCATAATGCTTTAATTCTCTTCCTTCCTTGTTGTTAACGTGCACATGTTCATCTTCCCAAATGTTGTATATTTCATCAACCATTAATTGAGACTCGCCCTTCTATAAAAATAGGCTGTGTACTTTAGTTTTGACAGCTACGAAGACGAGTACACACACACTAATAATCCTACTATTGCATAGGTCCTTGAAATATAATTGTTCTCCATAGTCACCGTGAGTGGTTAACGATCATCTAAGACCTGTGACAGGCAGAGGTACTGGGAAGGGAAATATTGTAGGAGGCGGAATTAGGGAGGGAATGTCAAAAGAGACGACATTGGGGAGGGGAATGTTGAAGGAGATGGCATCTGGCACGGGTTACTTCCAGAAGGAGGAAAGGGAAAACCTTAAGGATGAGGGTAAGGGACACCTTGAGGCATCATTGGAGGTCGATAACCTTCAGTAAAAAGAGCCAAAAGTTTCCCAATTTGATTCGTCAAGAGTCCTAAGTTAATTTTAATCTGCTGGACATCCCTATCGGTCCTGGATTGTTGTTCCTCTTGGGATGATAAACGACTCCTGACCGAAGAAAGTTCATCCAGGAGGTGCGATGTGTTGTAATTTTATTTTTGTCATATGTGATCCAACGCCTCTCATTCTCCCTCTTTTGTCATTTCCAAAGTTCTGGGTCAGGGCATCATTATCCCAATCATCGGAAGGGATCGAACTTGAATGGCTTCTAATGGCCTCTATTGATTCCAGAGTCTTAGTTAAGTGCAACGGGAATTTATTATCTTTATCCCGTCGAGCATGAACATATAAGTTGGACCAATTTGGTTGTTTACTATCATTTGGATCATCCTTTGTCCTACTCGACCATTCAATTTTCAAATCTTCATAAGATTTGGAGCTCAACTTCTGGACATCAATTTTTTTTGCCCTGTTTTGTTTATTCTTCTCCCTCTGGACAAGTTTTTTATCCTTCAACTCATTCTCCAAAAAATCATTCCACTGCTCCATCGACATTTGAAAATTACGAGGCACCCTATCTTTCAGAGCCAAAATATCAGAGCTCGATGCATCCTTTAAGTAATGTCTCTAATAAAGGTTTCCCCGGTATGTCCTTAATTGTTCAATAACTCGAGAGAGAAACTTTTGCTTTGACTTGTTGGGAAATGTAAACTGCATTCAGAGTTGATTTTAGATGTCATCTTTGATGGCTTGATCAACAAGGTTCTAGGTGTTTGCTCCCCTGACTCCCACATTCATTTTTTCCAGTGACAAACAATGGTCTTTAAGGTTCATCGGGTCATTTTTATCACCCTGGGTTATTTTTTAAAAGGGAGAACCCAATGGACTTCTTTTCATTTGAGTGGGAGGTTCCGGAGCGCTAAATGGGGGCGTTGAAAAAACTGGGGTTTGTTGCATACTCGTACATGTAATAGGGGAATGAACTAGAGGTGGAATTATGAATCGCTCAGTGATTGGTGATGAGATTTTTAGTTGTTGTACAAGAGATGAGGACCCTCGTGGGGGTGTCACCTCGTCACATGGTACATTTTGGTTGTTACCTCCCGACATTATCTATAGAAATGAAAAATCATAAGTGACTTAATAGTTATAATAATATGAAATTATAACTAACTAATAAAGTTTTTATATATATAAAGTTTTTAACTAATAAGTGACTAAAGTTTTTAACTAATTATAACTAACTAATAAAATCATAAGTGACTAAATAGTTATAATAAAGTTTTTAACTAATAAAGTTTATATATATATATATATATATATATGAAAATGCGGGGTGGTCCCTATGTGTGTTTCAAATCAAACCAATTTTTACCAAAAATTTTTAACTTTTAATTAGCACGAAACCAAGTTGTGAAAAATCAATTCTTACTTTAAACCAATTTTATCTTGATTAATCCTAAACATGCATCTAGTGATTAAAGCAAGTAAAGTAAAGTAAAGAATACTCACAATGCCGGATGTACGAGGAAAAAAACCAAAATGGGAAAATAACCTTGGACGGCCCAAGCCAGACAATCACTATGAACAAAGGTTTTACAAAGACATATTAGCCTTACTCAATGACTCGATCCCCGCGGGTCTTGACGCTCCTTCTGATCTTCTACTGTTCTTCAATAGTGTCCACGCAGAAATTCCGTCTTCCACGATACTCGTCCACAACACGCGCGTCCACGTATGTCTCGGTGTCCATCTAATGGCTTTGATTCGTCTACGATGTCGAACAAGAAGTCCTTCTCTTTTCTTCACCGTAAAACCCTGATGTTTAATTGTCGAACAAACCTTCTTGGTGCGACAAGGCCACATAAACATATAATAATGATAACTCGGATCTTTGCAAACTCTAAGGATGTGTTTATGCTTTGAAACCTTAGAAAAACATGTGCAAAACTCGTACTAGAACGTAAACTATTTTTCCAGAATGCACACCTTAACTCTGACGAAAACACGCTTTAAATAGGCATTAAGCGCCGCCTCGAAAACAGTGTCGCTTGAACGAGATAGCCACGTCATTCGCGCGACATGATCATCTAGCTCGAATGAAGGACAGATGTCGTTCGAACGACAGTCCTTTCAGTTTGACTTTTTGACTTTATGTTTAAAACGTCTCTTCCAAAAGAGATCCAAATAAGTCAAACTCCTTTTCGAGCTTATCAGAATAAAACGCAGTGTAAACATTTAAAACACTTTTAAAAACATTTTAAAATATTTTCCTTTATAAAATTACATCCTTATCTTTTATAAAAATAATTTCGAGCACCATTAATTATACGCATTCATACATGTGTGATCTCAGAATGAAATTAACTTGAAGACGAATAAACTTGCACCAATTTAAACTTCGGCATGATTAATTCTTTGAAGATTTACCGCAACGTCTTCAATTTCTTCAATACGTCATAGACCAAGTGGGATCATAACAAAATAAAATCTCCCTATGACATATTACAAACACAGTTTTGTTCACGGAATTAAGTTAAAACAATAGAGGGACTTAATTAGAAATTTATGGCCTTACAATATATATATATATATATATATATATGTGTGTGTGTGTGTGTGTGTGTGTGTGTATACACATACCTACCTTTTCAGAGTAAGACTTTGGAATATGTTCGACGTGCCTGATCTCCATCCATTCGGTATTAATTCTTAAAAATTTATGGATTTTTGCGCATGGAAAACTAGGAGGAAGTGTTTCTATGATTGATGTATATATATCCGTGACATGAACTTGAAATCCCATCATTTTCAACTTGTTGGCAATATTCAATTTTACGTGCATATGGCGCGAGACATCACAATCTATGTCAATGCTCTATGTATGCTCTTGTAGCCATAACGGGTGAATTTTTTTATCTATCTTATCTAATAACGTAAATAAGGTCAAGGATATATCGAGATTATATGTGTGGAATATATCCTTTATTGCGTCATCCCAACTTTCTAGTAAGGAAAATAGAATACGTCCGAACAGGTACTCTTATCACAGATCAACTCCATGATTTGCAAGGTAGTTAAATTGTTCGATCTTCTTATTCTCACACCAATATATAGGAGTACCATCTACATGGCGCACACTAATAAAAAAGGTATATGTGCAGTACAATTACAACCTCTCGTAATCTTGTTGCCAGTGATTATCACCATGTCTAATTTTTCCTAAGAAAAATATACGAGGGCGTGAATATGAATCCTAAAATAAGGGCTCTAATTAATTAATAACTATTAATTCAAACATATGAGGTATAAGGGTATATTAGTTCGATTAAGGTTTTGATTCATCACTACCTGATAAGCACCCAAAACTGTACAATTTATACCCCAAATAGACGTACTTTAGTTGCTATTTCTCGACAATATGGGTCTTATGCGCTTAATTGTTTAATATACAGGCTTAATGTATGTTGCGGTGTTCAAACGCGTATTTCAAGGCAATTGTGCATTTTTTGGAGCTAATTAACCCTTATCTCGTACCCTAACCCGAGCCTAAACCTAGCCCAAACTATCCCAAACCGTGTGTGTGTTGAGTTTGTGCCATTTTATATTTTTTATATTTTTACTTTGAGTCATTTTTATTTTTTTTAGAATTTATTTTAGAATTATTTAGAATTTGTAGGTTTTATTTACTATTTTTATATTTTATTTTTTATTTTATCTTTATTTTTTATTAGTTTTATTTTATTAGAATTAATTTTTTTTAGGATTTCATTTATTTTTAGATTTATTAGATTTTATTTTTTTAGACTTTTAGTTTTTAGTCTTATTGATTTCTATTTTTATTTTTATTTCTTTTTAGATTTATCTTTTTATTTTCGTGTCCTTTATTTTATAGAATTTTATATTTTTAGTAGTTATTAATTAATTTTTAGTTATTAATTTTTATTCTTAGTTGTTATTTTAGTTGTGTTTAATTTTTTTTAGAGTTTGTTTAGTGTGTTGTGTCGTGTCTATTTTATTTTTAGTTTAGTTTAATTTTCAATTTAGATTAATTTTAATTTTAATTTTTAAGGGGTCATAAATTAAACACACACATAAACACACACCCTATACCCACATAAACTTATCCTAAACCCACACACACCAAAACAAATCCTTAACTCTCACCCCTGCGACTCCACCTCCGGCCAGCCGCTGGTATTACCCCAAAAACGGTGTCTAACCCAACCGGCCCATCTCTTTCTCTCTTCCCCGGCGTTAAAACCCCAAGCCAGCCTCCAGACATCGCGACCTCTCCTTCCCTCTTTCTCTCCTCACCGGCGACCCAAGAATCAGTCGCACTCACCTCCATCTCCGACGGCGAGAACCTCTCTCTCGAACCCTCTCTCTCCTGCCGCCGCGACCCTCTTCCCCTCTAGCCATGACCGACCCTCTCTCTCTCTCCTACAACTTGCCCTTACCTCCATCTCTCTCCATATCCGGCGGCGACCCTCTGCTGCCCGGAGCTCAAATCGGCAGCAACCAACATGCCCCATTTCTCTCTCTCCTCGATCACACCTCCCATGTTCAACCCATTTCCTCTTCAAGCCAATACCCATTTCAAGACCCATGCCCAAGCTCCACTGCCATACCCGAAAAACCTCCAAAACCCAACCCATATCCTTGAAACCCATTTTCCAAACCAGGAATCAAAACCCAAACCCATTTCCCATTTACCTTTATTTCCAAGGCCAAGCAAGCCACGACATTCATCTGCCAAATTCCAAAACCAAATAACCCCCATGTGCCTAATTAAACCTTTTAAGTTCCAATACCCATTATACCCCCAAATAAACACTTTTTATCCGATACCCAACCCCAACAACCTTCTTTACCTATTACCCAAAAATACCCTTTCACCAAATCAGTTTTTATTCTCAAATCACCTCACTCCCTCTACCCCCATGACCTCACCCAAAACACATGCACCTCTAGCCATTTTCCAATTATGCCCCTTAGCTCCATTTGGATATAAAATAAGACCATGCTCTTTCAAAGAGGATGATCAACTAGAGAGAGAGATAGTTTAGTTTAGAAAATAAATTAGGTAGAATATTTTTGTAAATAATTTTGTTTTTATTTTTTTAGATATTTGTGAGAAATTAATTGTTGAGTGATTCAAATGAGTGTTTGTATGTAATTGAAAATTGTGGAAAGCTCATTTTGAATGGAAGTTGCTCAATTTCAATGGAGGATTAGAGTCCAATTTTGCAAATCAAGGAGACTTGTTTAAAGATTTGTCCTCTTACCCTTCTATTTTATTTGTTTATGCCTTGATTACTAATTTGTCATGTTTAATATCATGTTAGGCTAAATCCCCTTTCAAGGGGTGGGGTGAAACCTTTATTTGATATTATTTTAGTTTAATTAGTTTGCCTACTTGAAATTTCCCTTTGAATGTTAAATTTGATCCCTCACCCTTAGATTTACGCCTCGAGAGAGGGTAAATGATTTTCGAGAGAAAATCGAAATTCTAGTGATAATACCCATTTTAGATTCGAACTAGAGATAGGGGTCTCTTAAGTGGGGTATTATCATTTGAATTTCAACTCTAAATTTAATTTCTAAGATTGACATAAATTCTAATTGATCGATCCTAGCGGGTTATTAATTAAAAGGAGTGTAGATCTAATTTTCTAGAGTTGTGGGGTGTTAATTTTAACTTTCTAAAAGATTACTATTCTAATTATACTTGCAACGAGAGTTGGTTTGTAATTTTAATATTAATTTGGGAGAATTCAAATAATTAAATTAATTAATTAGAATAACTAAAATTTGTGGTGTAATCCCACTCCTTGATTGTTCTCACAATTATTTTCCTCACTTTATCTCTTATTTTTAGTGTTAGACTTTATTTTTCATTTTAGTAAATTTCTAGTTAGTTATTTTCATTTAGTTTAGTTTAGTTTAGATCTCACCTCACCCTTTTGTTTTAATATTGAAAAAGCTAAAAAAAATAGAAAAGTGAAAAAGCACAAAAAGAAAATAAAAAGTGAATTACAATTGAATTTGTCTCTAGCTTACTCCCTAGAAAGTGGATTGATACCCTTACTTACCTCTACACTTGAGTTTATTATTATTTGTAGGTATTTGAGGTTTTGACTAACTTGGCTTTCAACAACAACGACATAAATATATACGCAAAAGTCACGTTATCACTACCCATCTCTTAATTCCGTGCATGTTGGATCACACCGATGTGAAATCCAAACAACAACCTGTCGTAAGTGTTAAGACACATTTTGTTAGGGTTTATTATGAGAAAGTTTAAAAGTTCCAATATGCCTAAGCAACTTTAACTTCAAAACCATTTCAAAAATTCTTAATTCAAGGCTTTAAACTTTTTTTCATTCCATTGCATCTCCTAACCAAAGTGGATTTGTCAGAGGTAGAAATATTTAAGACAGTATTCTCCTTGCTCATGAAATTACCTCTTCTTTACATAAGAAATGTCATGGTTCTAATGTCATTATCAAATTGGATATGGAAAAATATTATGATAGGGTCTATTGTCTTTTTCTCATTAAAGTCCTAAGACAATTCAACTTTAGTGAGGTATTCATAGATTTCATTTAGAGGATAATGTCTAACAATTGGTTTTTAATTAATGTTAATGGTTCGGGTTTTTTCAATTCTACTAGAGGACTGAAGCAAGGAGATCCTCTATCTCCTTCATTATTTTTCATCATGGATGAAGTTTTAAGCATGGGCATTGATCATTTATACAAGGCTAGCAAAGCTACTCCTTTCTCTCATCCCTCTGGAAGTCCTCTCATTTTACATATTTTTTTTGTAGATGATATCATTATATTCAACAATGGTTGTAAAATAAGCCTAGTTAATCTTTCTAATTTTGTTGCTTTGTATAGAAAAAGCATTAGGTCAATTGATCAATAAGGTCAAAAGTTTATTCACTATTAATCCTAAACTCCCTCTTAAAAGAACATTGACTATTTCAGGCTTCTTACAACTTAAGTACAAACTTATGCCATTTAGATATCTTGGATGTCCTCTATTCAAAGGAAGAAGAAAGATTAGCTACTTTTCTAATCTTGTTGAGGTCATTAGAAGAAAACTTAAAGGGTGGAAGACTAGATTCCTATTTGCAACTAGCAAGTTGATTTTAATTAAGCATGTGTTAACTTCTATTCCTATTTTCACCCTAAAGGCTCTCAGACCTCCAAAAGAAATCATTCAAAGAATTTAGAGAATTTTTAGACATTTTTTAGGGATCTTCTAAAAATGGTGGTCACAAACATGCTTGGGGCAAGTGGGAAGAGGTCAACAGACCTAAAGAGGAAGGTGGTCTTGGTGTATCAAATTTGAAAGGCATTTATAATGCTTTTGGTATCAAAATAGCTTGGGGAAGTCAAGTTTCAATTGGTTTGTGGGCTTAATTCATGAGGAGTAAATACAAGAATATGGATGTTGGATTAAGGGGAACTGCTACCATAAAAAAAATTAGAGATACTTTTCGTTATTTTGAAGATAATACCATCAAAAATCAACATGAAGTTATATGGAAACCATCAAATTCAGGGGAATTCACCTTAAAATCTACTTATCTGATTATCAGGCCTCAAAATTTCTCAAGTTCTTTATGGTCAAATGGTCTAATCTTTGGCATGACCATATTCCTCCTAAAATTTCTATTGCCATATGGAAGATCCTTAAGGAAGCTATCCCTTTGGATTCTTTTATTAGAGATTTGGGTATTCAATTGGCATCTAAATGTTAATATCGCCTCAAGCAGGTAGAAACGGCTGACCATTTATTTTTGTCAGGTTTTATTTCCAAGAGCATTTGTTCTTATTTTTCTAATTTTTAGGATGTAAATCCATGTTTCTCTGCTATTCCTGATATTATTATATCTTAGTGGTTTCTCAAAACCAATAAAGACGGCCTAAAATTTATTCAGAGATTGCTACCTTTGGCCATTCTATGGGAGATATGAAAGAAGGAGGTGCTAGTTTATTTGAAGGTATTCCAATGAATATTTCAAGCATTATTAATAATGTCTATAAGTTGGTTGGTTCTAAGTCGAGTTCAATGAAGTTCAGCAATTTTCCATCTTCTTTTCATCAATTTCTCATTTCATCTTTCAATCTTAATATTATTCCTCATATGCCTGACATCATAATTACAAGATGTATTATACCTCCTAATTCATCTACTAAGATTAATGTGGATGGCTTTAGAAGGGGAAACCCATGAGATAATAGCATTGGAGGTATTATTAGAGGGCACAAAGGGGAGTTCATATTTGCTTTTCAAGAATATACAGACAATTCGACCAGTTTACAAGCTAAGTTATTTGTTATTTCTAGAGGTATTCAAGAGTGTTTGATTGGTTTTATGGATCTTTTCATAGAATTTGATTCCCTAGCACCTGTTAATATGATTAGAAGACAGTGGGTAGTGCCTTGATTTCTCAAGTCTTATATTCAAGAAATTTCAAGCTTTATTGACTATCATCCCATTCACATACAACACATTTGGAGGAAAAACAATTTTGTTGTAGATGATCTAGCTACTCAATCTTCCAGTTTAAGACTTTCAATATCATTCAATAGCTTTTATGATCTTCCTTTCTCTGTTAAAGGTATGTTTAACATGGATAGGTTTTCTTTTGCAAACATTAGAGTATGTTAAGTTGGTTTGCCATGTCATTTCTTGAAGTTTGCTTTCAGTTGTTAAGCCACTTGGAGAGGCTATTTCTCCTCATGTTAATAAATAGGGCTTAGTTCTTTTCCAAAAAAGAAAGAAAGTTTAAAGTATATATGTATTATCAATCCAAGAAATCCAACATACTATCCAATAACCAAACCAACAACTAATAATTATTTCGTACTCCTTCTATCATCTACGTGATAAAACACATACCCATAATCACAATATCTCACTAAAGTAGGATCATTTCTCATTACACATATACATTAAGATTAGGGTTTTAATTTTAATTAGGGTTAAAATAAATACGCATATTATACATAAAGATTAGGGCTTCAATTTTAATCAGGATTAAAATAAATAAACATAAGCATATACATAAAGATAAGGGTTTTTAATTTTAACTAGGGTTAAAATAAATAAACATAATCATATAAATGTGTGTGCGTGTGTGTGTGTTAAAATAAACACACATGAAGATTAGGGACAAAGCCAATACACATGAAGATTGGGGACAAAGCCAGGAATCCTAATGAGTGGGGGATGAGTTCATAATGAACATTGGATATTCAGGGATTTCTTACTATATATCTCAAAATTCCTCATATATTCAATAGTAATGTTAAACGCACACCAATTACTAATAACAAAAAAAAATTAAAATACATTAGTCTAAAATTTTACAACAAAAATTGAACCGTATGACCATGATGACCAAACTCGAAGTTTTCAAGATAAATGTTCATTTTCTTATGGGAAATTTTTATTTTTCACCTTATGTTTTGACCGTATTTTATATTTTTAGACACTATTTCAAAGCTTCAGAAATTTTAAGTTTGCAAGTTGCACCCTAGATTTTACAGTACGACTGGAGTTTGCATCCCAGATTTTATACCCTTCAAGTTTGAAAGAAACTAAATAAAAAAAATCAATTTAACATATACACAAATACACACACACATACACAGTACACACACATATACAAATACTCGAATACACGAATACACACATATATACACATACACACATATACATACATAAATAAACACATATACACACAGTACACATACACATATACAAATACAGAAAAACACACATATAAATACATAAATACAAAATGTTACGGTTTGAGAGTTACCTTTTATGGATTGAGAGAGAGATTAAGCCGAAAAATGAAATTGAGAGAGGGATTGGTCCGAAAATGAGAGAGAGAGAATGGTTAAGGTTTGAGAGATTGAGAGAGATTATTTTCATGTGAAATGAAAAAATGGCCTCTGAGTTTTAATATGAAGAAATGGGTCATGGCTTGGGGTCGTGATCCATCCGCGTGACCATATTTTGTACACATAATCATATGTGACCATAGCATTGAAATAGTTATGGTCACAGATTAAGGCTGTGACCCATATGCGATACCATTTTGAACTGGCCGCGACCCAAATCCGTGACATTATTGGATCAATTTTTGGCTTCGATCATGGATGTGGTCACGACCTAGGTCAGTGACCACACTTAGAGGGAAATTTAACGCGATTTTCACGCCATCGTCACAGCTAGGGTCTACAACCCATATGGTTGGGGATGATGGTCATGACCAACTCCAAGTTCATCTATGACCATACTTGGTCATGGAACTAGTCACTCCTATGTTGTATATGGTCACAACTTTGTGTCATGGACTAAATCTGTGACCACCCTGCCGTGACTATGCGCCTAATTTGGTGCAATGAATTGAAGAAGTGAAAGTGTTATGGGATAATGGCATGAGGGCATTTGAAACTCATAATAGTGAAGAGTTCACACTTAAAGTAAAGGTGTTATTATTAATCCATGACTTTATTACCTATGGGACCTTAGATGTGTGTAATCTTCATAATTATTATGGGTTTCCCATCTATAGGGAGAAAATGTATTCCACTTGTCTACAATATAGTGGTATGATATGTTATGTCAATTATAATAGATTTTTATCGAATATTAACTCTTTTAAAACAACAAGTGTAACTTTATGCCTATTGCTCAACAGTATAGAACGCAACCTATTTGGATTTCTGGTTATCAAATTGAGGAGAATTTGAAGGCTAAGACGTTGGGGAATAAATTTGTGGGCAAATAACATCAGTTTGCAAGACGAAAGCAAAAAGCTAGGGAGGATCCAAAAGATCCTAGTAAAATGAAAGTATGGTCTAGATGGTTAATTTTATTTGACTTGTCATATTTGAAAGACCACCGTATATGACATGTAGTTGATGTGATGCACATAGGAAAGAATTTTGTGTAAGATATGGTAGGAACATGCTTGGGTGGGTCTCATTCAAAAGATAGATAAAAGGCCCGTCGCGATCTAAAGGAGGTGAAAAACAAATTTTGGTTAAAAATTAAAACACTAATAAGGGGAAATTTGATTTTCTAGGGTGCCTTCACTTTCACTAGTAGTGAGAAAAAGATCCTTATAGACACATTGTCCAACTTCAAGACTCCAATTAATTATTTCAATAATTTAAGTAGGTTTGTAAACTATCAAACAAATGATTTGAACTGTGAAAGTCTTATGACTAGCACATCATCATTCAGTTAGTCCCTTTATTGTTTAGGCATTACTTTTATGAGCATAAAGATATCCACATGGAAATTATGCAGATTAGTTTATGCTTAACCTTACTGTGTGAAAAAGTTGTAAACAAAAATCACATTAAGGATACGAAAGAAACTTTAGCTGAGGCGACTTGTGTCTTAGGGAAATATTTTTCCTTATTGTTCTTTGACATCAATGTCCACCTTTTTTGTGCATTTATATGATGAGACGTTGTTGTGTGGACCTATCAGGTATCTCTAGATGTATCTTTTCGAGAACTTGACGAAAACCTTCAAAGATTACGTCAAGAATATAATATACATTAAAGGGTTAATGGGGGAAGAGTATATAACAGAAGAATCATCATTATATGCTCAGGAACATTAGCCTAAACAAATGTTTAGGAGGTCCAATCCTCGTGGTGAATGAGTGGTAGAATAACTTAATGAGTTTGATGATGAATTGCCTTTTGAGAACCTTAAAGAGGTGATACTCACCAATTTTCACTAAGATTAACTGGCTCATTATGTCTTTGAATCGCAAGATGAAGTTGATGATTGGAGCGAGTAAGTACTTACATATAATGTATTTTGTTTAATTATCAATATTCTCTATTTCACCATATGGGTTCTAAAATTTCATGAACACTTATAAGAAGTATGAGAGTGAAAATACCCACAAATATAAGGGAAAAGGTTTAATGGATGTGATGAATGATTTTAGGAAATGGGTACTGTGGGGTCCAAACCATAATGGCTTAAATTTTGGCAACCCAAACAAGCCCAAGTTGAAAATATGAGGCGTGTTGCTCAAGTCAGGATTAAAGTAACATGGGATAAATGTGAAAGGTTCATTCTTGTTCTTTATAATCTTATAGAAGATTAACATAGATCAGCAAACGAGTCAATCAGCACCTGGGAGAGTTCGAATGAGCCTCAAACACTCCTATCATTAAAAATAAAACCCTTTCCCCGAGGAAAAGGTGAATGTAATTCTTTATTATGAAACTCTTAAAGAATTAATACACACTGAAAAATGCCCTGCGAAGGTAGGCAGGTGCTAAACCATGTAAATCATTTGCATCGTGATATTATTTTAATCATTAATTTTTTCTCTATTGCTTAAAACCATTTATTGTGATTATCTGCACTCACAATTGGTGCTATCTATGGGACCTAATTATTTTTTTTAAAGAAAATAAAAACCAATGAGTTAAGCAATGTCTCACCCTCACAGTGCACCTGTTGTAGATGATCTGCAAGATGGGCTCCCATTACATAGCGTCAGATATGAGATTCATCGAGAAAAAAGTTAGGCTATCAACCATACATGATTTCCCCCATAATAGTAGCCTTCTGAGCAGAGCAATGATTAACCCAAATCAACGCAGATCTCACGGCTGGTCGATGCCTATGAGGAAAGACTCCATCAACAGGAGGAAGCAACACGCCTCTAGGTGGAGGAAAATACACATATCCAGCAACGTCTAAAAAAATGGGGTGAGAGCCTTGTGGAGATAACCGCAAGCGTCGTGGTTAGATGCCTAACCCTCAAGCAAGCAAAACTAGCAACTAAGGAAGAAGTTCGAGTCGCAAAAATGATAACTCTGATCATGAAAACCGTCTGACAAGGCAAATCCAAGACGAAGGACATTATAAACATGATATACGAAGTCTGGTCCGGAGAGAAATGGACCAACCCCCATCTAGTTACAGGGCTAAATCAACCAAGAAGCTGGTAAAAATGAAAATCATTACTTAGGTACAGTCTCGCTTTTCAAGGGCAATAGAGGAGGGAGATTCCCCAAAGAAGTTCACAACCCTAAGGTTAAAGATATATGGTGGAAAGACCGATCCTATAGATCATGTACATCAATATAGGCAAGCGATGACCCCATGAGATAATAACGATTCCTTTATGTGTCATAAAGATTAGTCACGCTTTAAAGCTGTTACAAATTATCTGAAGCGAGATTTTTATTTTAGCCTTATTTTTTTAGCCAAAAGAGTTTTAAAGTTTAGGGACTCTTTTAAACGAGTTCTAACCTATATATTTCATCATTAGGGTTCTTTTAACATAGATTTCATTCATGTAAAAGCTCCAAAATAAAGAGGAACATCTAGGACAATAATTTAATATTTTGCAGCTTTATTATTCTTTCCTTATTTTCTCATGCTTGTTAATGAATTCTTGCGTTAACACCATCATGTTTAGTGGCTAGTTCAAAGGTTAGGATCATGTTTTCGCTATTGATGGGCGCTGACCTTTGAAAGTTAGATTTTGGATAGAAATACAATGAACTGAAACCCCATGTATTAAAGTTAGAATTTGACGTTTAACTTTCTTTGTCATGCAATGTTAGTGATTATAATGATATTCCAAAATTAATCCACTTGTGACCATATTCGAGCGAAAGTTTAATCTTTCATTGTTGAATTAAATTTCTTCATGTTTGATGTTTAAATAAATTGAATATGCTTGGTTAAATGTTTTTGAACCAAAATCCTTTATATGTATTGTTTAGCCCATGGCAGGGATGTGATCCTAATCCCGTTTTCTTATTCTTTGCTTAAGTTTTAATTAGTTTTAGTTAACTTATTTATTTTTCCATTTTTTCCTTTCTCACCCCACCATCATCTTTTACACTTTATTTTAGAAGTAATAAATCAATTAAAATCTATCAAACATTCCATGTGAATTCAATACCTAGACAAGCCGCTATACTCCATAAGAATGTAGTTAAAGTTTAGGTTTTTTTGTATTGCGGTCGAAAGTCGATAACAACGATTAGCGTATTACACGGACGCTCGGTTATCGCTCGACCAACCAGCAATTCCTTAAGTGGCTGAAGAAGATAGGCGGTGATCCAATAAAGAGGAATAATTCTCTTAGGTGTGCCTACTACAAGGAGAACGAACACAAAAAAAAAGAATTACAAGGCCCTCATATCCCATCTGGAAGAGTTATCCTAAAAGGGTCATTTGAATGAATATGTTGAGAAGAAGGCTGACCAAGTCATCCCCAATACTAATCCAAAACTGGATAATGCTTTGAATGACGAGATGGGACTCGAGTTTGCTATTACCCATGGTTCTTCGAATCCTAAGAAAATCCAGGTAATGCAGTTTGAATGGAACTCAAGAAGGTCACTGCGGTAATGGAGGACTTTTAAATTGACCCTGCCAAAACCTAAGTTGGTAAGCACAACTGACCAGAAGATATGTATTAGAATAAAAATATGGTCTTCAGGGAAGACAATTTGATCGGAGTGAGAATCCCACATCATGATGTTCTAGTAATCATCCTCACGATTGAAAACTAGGAAGTGCATAAGCTACTAGTAAATCAAGGGATTTCCCTTGAAGTTATTTAGTGGTAACTTTTTCACAAGCTCAGATTGAAGATGGAAGACTTGAAGGCAACAACCGTTTCTTTGGTCGGATTCACTGTAAAAATGACTATGCTATTTGGGAAGGTGGTCCTACCTATTAGGGCCGATAATATCTTAAAATTGATTGAGTTTTTGGTGATTGACATTGACTTGCCTTATCATGTCATCCTTGAAAGAGGGGGGTTGCACGCCATAGAGTATGTTCCCTCCACTTATCATTAAGAACTCAAGTGCATTACAAAGTAAGTAATTATGGAGATCATAGGCAATCAAGCCATTACTTGGAAGTGTTTTATCACCACTATTAGGACTAAATAAGAAAAAAAGAAGAAAAGAAAGTCATCCCTAATACGTTCCAAGAAGGAGCTGCACCATCCAAATAGAAACTAAAGTACAAAAGACTGGGGATAGATTAAATGAGAGTTGACCCCGTAGATAGGGTCATGGAAAAATTAGAGGAGATAGCTTTTGATAAGACCCGGCTAGAAAAGAAATTTTTAGTCGACACCACATTATTAGAGCAGAAAAGGTAGGAACTAGTTTCTTTGCTTAAGCCGAATCAAGATGTATTTACATGGCATCCATACGATATGCGTGGGATTGATCCCAAAATCGCATGACACAAACTTCATGTTGACATCACATTTCCACCGATCACACAAAAGGCTCACCGCACTGCCCCAGAAAAAGCAAGCATAGTAGAGACAAAGGTTGGGAAACTTGTGGAAGCAAGGTCAATTAAAGAAGTTCAATTGTGAAATAGCTCTCAAACCCAGTAGTGGTACAAAAAAGTAATTATAATTGGAGAGTGTGCATGGAATTCATCGATCTCAACAAGGCCTATCCTAAAAATAATTTCCTTTTTCCCAAGATGAATTAGTTGGTCGACACCATAGCCAACCATGAATGGATATTTTTTTAGATGCATACTTGGTGGTTTCGATAAAGACAAAAATTCATTCATACGGGAGCAGATTCTTTAGAAGTTCATGAGAGTAGCCGACTAAGATAACTTGAGTTATTTGGCCCAACCCAAATCATAACTTAATTTCTACACGAGAAATTTAGTTAGAGGAGGATACTCGCAGATATGATCAAATCAGGTGCTAAGAATATCGGTCGAGATATTCAAGCACCTCATGGCCAATCCACGAACTATGATGGAATTCCTTAAACAACTCAAACTCTGTAACATACATATCTATTGTACTCCCTGACCCGGGACAAAGGGAGAAAACATTGTAGTCGTTGAGAGACACTTAATAAGAACAAGTAACATCTCCCTGGACGTAGATAAGTTACCGAACCACGTACATCATTGTTATGTGTGTTTCCATTTAATTTCTCCCCTTTGTGATTGCTTTCGTCGATCCTTTATTGTGAATATTTCTGCACTCACAATTGGCGCTATCTGTGGGAATCGACTTTTATTCCTACAAAAGCATTCAACACTGTCTCACTACAACAATAACATTCCATAAGCCAGTGATGTTAAAAAAGTGCCTACCCCCTAGGGTTAGGTCTAAAATTCTCCAACATACAAACCCATGGTTTTTCCTAGAAAAGAAACCTTCAGAAGAAAGCCATAGACCTCTAAGGTCCACTTAAATTTCTAGGCTGGTTGACACCTATGAAGCCCGACTTCAAGAATAGGAAGAGGCAACTCACCTCCAAGAAGAAGAAAATGCTTGCCCTAAGATATGACTTGAAAGAATAAAGAGATATCTCCCTAGAAACACAAGACGACGTCGAGATAGAACTCTTAGCCCTCAAGGGAGATTCCCCTAACCGAGGAAAGAGTACAAGACGTGACCAGGAAAGGACTGAACGTAACATATTAGAGAGAGCACGATCAGAGCATGACCACCAAGAGAGGCGCCACATAAACAATGATCGACCAAGTGAGGATTTGAGGATTCTGGTCCGTAGGGAAATAAACCAACATCCGGCGCACCGAGGAGCCAAATCGACTAGAGAGATTTTTATAAGATCTTTAAACTCTCAAATAAAGACCCCCTTTTCGAGGGAAATTGAACGTAATGAGCCCCCCCAAGAATTGTTCTGTCCCTATGTTCAAGGTCTATGACGGGAAAATAGATCCCATAGACCATGTCAGGCAGTATCGATATACAATGACCTTATGGAGGCACAACAACGCGCTAATGTGATGAATATTTCCTTCTATCCTACACGATATAGAACATAAGTGGTTTGAAAGGCTTCCCCATAGGTCGATCAAGAATTTTGTAGCACTGGCAGAGGCTTTCATGACACGGTTCATAACGAGCAGCTCCCATCCCAAGCGGATGGATGCATTGCTCACTATGAAGAAAAAGCCTCAGGAGAACCTTAGAGATTATGCCAAGAGATAATGGGAGATCTTTAATGATATCGAGGACTGCTCGGAGTAAGTTTCTGTAGCATCCTTTAAAATTGCCTTACCGACCACCTCTATGCTGCACCAATCTCTCACCAAGAAGGAAGCCATTGATGATCTTATAGCTCGTATCAAAAAGTACGCCAAGGTCGAAGATATGGTCCATCCTAATGGGGGAGACAATGGTCAAGCGAAGGTGAATAAGGGAACATAGAATAATTACACATAGAAAAAGGGAAGCAAGAACGGGGGCAAGAATGGCTTCAAAGGTGGAGTTAAGAATGACCCCTCCAAGGCGTTTTAGGTTGTTAACACAGTCTTTAAAGAACCCATTTACAAGATTCTCAATAAGATCAAGGATGAGCCTTTCATTAAATGGCCCAAGAAGATGGGTGGCTATCCAACCAAGAGAAATAACGCACTGAGGTGAGCATTCCACAAGGAGGGCAATCATCAAATCGAAAATTACAAAGCTCTTGACTCATATCTGGAAGAGTTAGTTCAGGCAAGGCACCTTAGCGAGTACGTTGATAAGAAGATAGAGAAGGTCACAACCAATGGCGACCAGAAGCCAGACAATGTCCTCGATGATAATACTGGACACGAGTTTGCAGTAACACATGGGGCATCATACCTCAAACAGATTTAGAGGAACGTCGTTAGAATGGAACTTAAGAAGGTGACTTCCGTAATGGAAGATTTTCAAATCGATCCAGCCAAGACTCAGACAGGAAAGTGTCGACGACCAGGAGATGTTGATTACGCGAAGCACATCATATTCATCTAAGAGGACTTGGTCGGGGTAAGGACCCCACATCACGACGCATTAGTAATCACGCTTAGGATTTCTAACTAGGACATTGACAAGCTACTGGTAGACCAGGGGAGTTCATCCAAAGTGATGTATCTGGACCTGCTCCATAAGATGAAACTGAATATTGTCGACCTCAAAGAAGCCACTGTTCCATTGGTCATCTTCGCAGGAAGGATTAGCATGCCAATGGGAAAGATTACCTTGCCAGTGAGGGCAGGGAACATCTCAAAGTTAATCGAGTTCTTAGTTGTGGACATTGAGTCCCCATACCATGTTATTTTGGGTAGAGGTTGACTCCACACCATGAAGGTCTTTCCATCCACTTATCATCAAAACCTAAAATGTATCACATATCGTGGAGTGGTTAAAATTCGCTGCGACTAGGCTACAACTCAAAAATGATTCATCACAGATATTCGCCTGAAGAAAGAGAAAAAGAAGGAGCCCGAGAACGCCAAAGAGAAATCCTAGGAAGGGGATGTTCTCTCCAAATAAAAACTACGTTATGGTTGACTAGGGGTGGAAGAGATCAGGGTCCACCCTGCGAACAGGGTCTTTGAAAGTCTGGAAGAAGTTATAGCCGATGGTAACTTGACATAAAGGAAGTTTTTGATTAGATCTGCTCTTACCGAACAGGAGAAAAGAGAACTGGTTACATTCTTTAAAGGAAATATATATGTTTTTGCATGGGAGCCTTACGAGTTGTCTGGAATTGACCCCATCTTAGCATGCCGCCGCCTACACATCGATCCAACTTTTAAGCCCATCACTCAGAAGGCTCATCGAACATCTCTCGAAAAGTCCAAGGCAGTGGAGAAAGAGGTAGGGAAGCTATTGGATGCAGGATCCATCAAGCAAGTTTAGTTCCCTGCATAGTTGTCTAACCTAGTGGTGGTTCTCAAGAGCAACGGCAATTGGAGGGTGTGCATCGATTTCACTGACTTGAACCGAGCATGTCCTAAAGATAGCTTTCCTTTCCCAAAAATAGACCAGTTGGTCGATGCCACAACGACACACGAAAGGATGAGCTTGCTTAACGCTTACTCAGGATATTATGATATCCCCCTACATGGTCCTGACCAAGATAAGACCTCCTTTATAACCTCAGTTGGCTTGTACTACTATAAAGTCATGCATTTTGGCCTCAGGAATGCAGGAAAAACTTACCAAAGATTAGTAACCAAAATGTTTAACAAACAGATGGGAGGGACGATGGAAGTATACATCGACGATATGCTCGTCAAAAGTAAGAACAAGGCCGATCACATCTCAGACCTTACAGAAACATTCGAAATCCTCAAGAAGTACCGAATGAAGCTTAATGCAAGTAAGTGTTCATTTGGGGTCCAATCAGGAAAATTCTTAGGCTACCTGGTGAGTAAAAGAAGAATTTCAGCTAATCCAGATCAAATCGATGCTATCACCAAGGTCCAGCCTCCTCAGTCATTGAGAGATGTTCAGAATCTTACTAAAATGCTCGCTGCGCTTAATCACTTTATATCCAAGTCTTCGAAATGCTGCCTAGCATTCTTCCGTCTTCTAAATAAAGGAAAAGTCCTAGTATGGAATGAAGACTACTCGGAAGCTTTAGAAGAGGTCAAGTCTTAGCTTAGCAAGACCTCACTGTTGGTTATTTCAAACGACGGAGAATATATGTACCTTTATTTGGAAGTATCAGACCATGCTGTGAGCTCTGCCTTAGTTTGTGAAAAGGAGTTAGAACAACATCCAGTCTACTACGTCAGTAAGACACTACTGGATGCTGAGCAATGGTACTTGCCTCTGGAAAAGCTTGCCTATGCCCCAGTGATCACTTCAAGGAAGTTGAAGCACTACTTCGAAACCCATTCCATAATAATAATCACCTCTTACCCACTCAAGGCCATTATACGAAGGGCTGACCTCTCTGAGAGTCTTTCAAAGTGGTCGGTCGATCTTGGTAGATTCGACATCCACTTCCATCCCGGAATGACGATTAAGGGATAGATCCTAACAAATTTTATTACTGAGTTCATAGGAGATCGACCAGCAGATCAGCTGAATGAAAAGCAATTGGTCACATATGATGTAACATACAAAGACTAGGGCTGGCAATTTTTGACACGATAACCCATTTATGGTAATAACCCGAACATGAACCGAATATGACACGATTAGCTTGTATAGATTTAAGATTACCTAAAACATATAATAAAATCAAAATCATCACGACCCGAAAATGACACGACTAACCCGAATTGCCACCCCTGACAAAGACTGAACACTGTATGTTGATAGAGCCTCAAATTCCAAGGGGCCGGGAGTAGGGATTTTTCTCGTCACTCCCGAAGACATAATAATCGAGCAGGGAATTAGGCTGGGATTTAAAGCCTCCAGCAATGAAGTTGAGTATGAAGAACTGATTGCCGATTTACAAAGAGCCAAACTACCGGGGGAAAGACACCTCAATGTATTTGGTGACTCCAAACTGGTCTCCAAGCAGGTAAGTGTAGACATCAATGCCAAAGACGATCGAAGGACAACATACCTCAATATAGTAAGAGGACTCATGGGAGACTTTGAACAGGTGTAAATTCAACAGTTCCCATGAGGATAAAATAGTCATGCTGATGTCTTAGCAGCACTAAGCTCATAAATTAACTCTGACCTCAAAAGGATAATACATATTGAGTTCCTTGCAAAGCCTAGTATCGATCATACAGTCATTGCCGAGTAAATCATCCTCATAGATAAAGCCCCAAGTTGGGTGGATCCCATCATCAATTATCTACAGAGTAATGTACTGCTAGACAAAAAAGGTTGACCCACCAAATCAAAGTTAAATCTGCTCATTTCTACCTTAATCCTGAAGGGAAACTGTATAAGAAGTCATATACAGGCCCTACCTCCAGTGCGTTCAGCCATAAGATGCCGAACAAGTACTTAGTGAACTTTATGATGGTATATGTGGGAGTCACACAGGTGGAAGATCGCTAGCCTTTCGAGCGATCAAGGAAGGATATTGGTTGCCTCACATGCAGAAAGACACCGAAGCATATGCTCGCAAATGTGAAAAGTGCCAAAATCACTCGCCTATGGTTCACCAGCCCGCCATCGACCTAAAGTCACTTACCAGTTCGTGGACATTCGACCAATTAGGGTTAGACATCGTGGGACCACTACCTACTACATCTTAAAATCACAAATACCTATTGGTTTCCACTGATTACTCCACTAAATGGGTTGAGGCAGAACCATTGGCGAACATCTGAGACTCCTAAATAACTAGGTTAATATGGAGAAACATCATAACTTGCTTTGGGATACTAAGAACCATCATCATCGACAACGGTACATAATTCAAAAGTGGTTTCTTTCAAGCTTTCTCTGATGAGCACGACATCAAGAACCACTTCAGTTCTGTGGCGTATCCCCAAAGCAATGGGAAAGCAGCGACTTCTAACAAAACTAAAATTAATGGGATAAATAATGATTATAAAAATCTAAGGGCGCTTGGGTGGATGAACTCCCTAATATTCTATGGTCCTATCACATAACGCCTAGGAGACCAACTTGGAAAACACCATTTTCCCTCGCTTACGACATGTAGTCTATCATCCCTCTAGAAGAAGGCTTCCCTATTATGAGAACCACGTTGGTCGACCAAAGCGTCAATGATGAAGCTTTATGCACTAAACTTGACCTAGCAGATGAGCGATGAGAGCTAGACTTGATCAAGTTGGCCTCCTACTAATAGCAACTAGCCAAGCAGTACAACAAAAGGGTCAATCTGAGAAAGTTTTTAATAAGAGACTATGTCCTGTGAAAAGTCCTCGGCAGTGCTATAAAACCATCAGATGGCAAACTGGGACCAAACAGGGAAGGATCATTTAGAGTGATCATAGACGATCTTCAAGGAGCATATTATCTGGAAATATTGGATGGAAAGGAGATACCAAGAGCATGGAACGCAACCAATCTCAAGAATTTCTACTTTTAGATCTTTTTTTTATCTTTTAAGTTAGCAGAATTATTAGTTTTTTATTGTTTGGAAATATAATTTATAATGAATTAAGGTAGGATTGGCCCATATTTTCTTAAAGTTTACATTGGCTGCTTGACTCATCTTGATTACATCTCATTAATTTGCATCTTTTATAATGATAACTCGTTTCTGCATGCCTAGAATGTTTGATGAACAGGATTACTAAGTTAAATACAAACACTTCGAATTATCCTCAATCCCTTATTGTTAACACAAGAGGCCTCATGAGTTACCTCTGCAATAAAAAAATCCATACTGGGGATCCTTAGGTAATAAAGCTAACTTTGGTTGGTCGCTAACATATGTTAGTCGCAAAAACCTGCTCGGATGGATTGCCCAACAACCAAGTACATTCTCTCCATCATCTCACTTAGGCCTAAGAAAGTGTGACGACAAGAACTAAAAGGTAAAGTGAATGGAATGATACTACTTATGCATATTGGACTGGGAGAATGTTCAAACATATGAATGGTAGAATGCTAACACTTAAACATCATTTAGTCGGATATAGAAAACCCAAAATGATTCAAACTAAGTATGAGTCTACCTAAAGCCTAGAATCGGTCAATCAATGTCATTTTGGTCAATATAAGTACCAAGTAACCTTTGAACAAACAAAATAAAAATATATTTAGTCGGCACACGCTCAAAACATAAGAAAGTTCTTTATTATGAATACAAGGTTACGATCAGAGACCAAAAATAAATACATAAGGGCCTATGAGGGGCCAGGGTGTTGAGCAATATGTTCTGCTATAATCGCCCTCTGACCATTGTCTAGCTTTAGGGCAAATTCTTCGACGTCTTCGCTAAGATCTTGATCTAAGAGTTGGGGAGGAATTGCATTGGCTGGGATCCAGTCATCATCCCTCGAGAAAGGATTATGGCAATATGCAGGAGATTCAACTAGGTACTTATACCAGAGCTTGGATTCTTTTGGAGTTCTCACCTCTTTAAGAGCACTCATCCATCCTCGAGAAAAAGCAATACTTTCAGCCTCTTTGAGTTTTACTGGGGCATCTACCCAACTAGCATTATAACCTTCTCCCTAGACCTCTCTGCGTCCCACCTTAAATTAGTATCTCAGCTTCTTGACATTATCTTTTAGCACCCCTATAAAAGATTTCAAGATCGCCACCTCTTTCCATAGAACAACATTTTTAAATTGCAAGACCTCGCCCATTTGGTCGACCTCAGTCCTCTCCAATAATTGGGCCCTCAGGGAATTAACTTCCTCCTGAATAGAGGCACCTATATCTTCCATCTCCTAGATATCATCTTTCAATTTTGTAATCACTTCAGTCTAGTTTTTATTTTTCGTTCCTCACTCTTAATGCCTTACAGATTTACACGAAGGCTTTACGAGCCTATAGGCTGAATTCAGGTCCAAGAATTCTCCCCAGTTGATAATTGGGAGAAATATAACGATCTAAATTAGTAGACTACAAATAATATGTGACACCCCGACTAATTAAATACCGGGTAGCTACTCCTTTATTAAATTAATTCAAAATGCCAAGTTGGTTCAGTTAATAGCATCACTGTCGAAAAAATTTAATGATTACTAACTACCTAGTATTTAAAAAGTAAGTTGTCAAATTTTAAATTAAATCTGATTAACATGCGATAAAAGAATTATGAAAGAATATCATAACCATACACCATAAAGTCTCAATAAAGTAACCAACAAATAATAATAAGTCCGGAGGAAAACTCCTCACAACAATCCCACCAATGAAATAAATAAAACAGTATATCCTGAATTAATTACATGTCAACAATCTGAATAACTGAAATATGAAATGTCTCTAATAGAAATGGGCGACATGCCCTACAAATGATGAAACTGAATAGAGTCAAGACCAAAGAAGCGTCTACTAGAAAGGCCCTGTAACTTCCACAAACAGCTACAACTCGTCACCTGAATGGAAATCCTATGCATGGTGTCCTTGTGGCTGGGCACCTAAAAGGTTTTTACAAAAATAGATTTGAAAGCAAACGGGTCAGAGCCCGAAAGTGGAGAGTATTTTAAAAACAGCAAGTGATTTAATAACATTAAAACAATGAATGCAAAATACATGTTAGGACGTGCACTCACATGAAATCCTCACCTCTCGACTAAGTGTTCACTCCTAACGTACCGTACCCATCTAAGTGATATTAATATCCAACTAAACTGTCATAAGTTCTAACCTTTCTAATCGATTCACAATTTGAATTCCCAGCGTTAACAATTAAATAGATGGCTTTACTCAAACTCGGATTCTCAATTATTAGCAAAACAATTCACAGCAGGTTATCCCTTTTTATCTTTATCAAGGCGTTCCTATAATTATTCTCGCATAACAATTCCTTTCCATTTAACCGTATTTTATTCACATCATAAATATACAATACAAGCACCCCGAGGCTAAGCTGCGGTGCACACATACTCTGCTATCCATCCCGGTACATCACGTACATAAGGATCACGCATTCCGAATCTCTCAGGAATCGTTCTCAGATAACAACAATCACAAACAATGGAGGCGAACACAGTCACATCACATGGGTCACGCACATACCTACGCTCCCATGATCAGCAGACTTATTAACTTCCCAATAAGTCCTTCTCTGACCTATGTTCTCGAGGTACCAATCTATATCCCCCCGTAGGCACATAAAGATTAGATGGTCCTAAACGAACGCAAACTTCCCGTGATAGCAAGTATGGTAGGTATGTCATACACATAAGTCATATACTAAGCATTCACACATCTTAGATATCTCATTATTAATAAAGGTATATTCTACATCCTTATACCATTATTCCAATTTTATACATTTTTAAATCTTTCGATAATATATAATGTAGACTGTCGACACATCTCACGTCATAGTTTCTTGTACTTAAAATCTATCTCAAAGGGGTTACTAAGTCTCCTATTATTCCCACATATAACATCATTATTCTTAAGATCCTTACTTCTGCCCCAAACCTCATTTCATCAAATTATTCAAATTTACTCTTTTAACCCTAATATTATCTCACTCATCGAATTTCATTAGATTTTAGAATAATTCCTCAAATTGAATTCTAATTAAGGTCCAAATTTTATAACCATACCTACTGGTCTTCCTTAAGTCTAAGGATATTCATAAAGTCTCCAATAATAATTTTCTAAGGGTTAACATCATTAAAATTTAACTAGGGAAAATTTTACTCATTCTGGGAAGGTCGATCGATCGACCTTGAACATCGATCGATCGACTAATGAATGTCGATCGATCGATTGCACCAGATAAGTTATGGACTGCTTCGTTTTGCAGTCCTCAAATCGCCCCAAGAATCCATTACAATGCTTGAAACTTCATTCTAACGTTATAATATCATCAAATAATCATCCTACAACATTGTTAACGTTCTAAAACTAATTAATCATCACCCAAAGGCCTTATTTAGATCAAAATATCATCAAGAACCCTAAAAATTTAAAGTCATCAATTTCCCTTAATAAATCCGTTTTTGTATCATCAAAGTTGTATTTCTATTAGTATAATCACCCAATAACAATTCTACATGCAATCCCTAGATCACAACCTGAATTTACAACTCCAATTTCATGGGTTTTTATAAATCTCTCAATACAATGCAATTATGTAGATTTCTAAGCATGGAAGAAACATTCGCTTGAAATTAACGTAATTAAACCACTTGCCTCGGATTTTTCTCCGAATTTGATGTTGGATGTTTCTCTCTTTTCCTCTACAATTTCTCCCAAGGTTGAAGGTTGAAGATGATGGTTATGGTTTTTCTCTTTTGGGAACCTCTCCTAACTTCTCCTATAACTCCCGTAGCCCTCTAATTAGTTAAGTGCTGGTAATGGGTTAGTGGGTTCCCAAATACCCTATTTTTAATTCCCAAAATTCGTTGGTCAAAATTCCCCAAATTTCAAAATTACCAAAATACCCTTTTAAGTTGCCGGTGTGGCCCAAAAATTCCCCGGGACCCAAACTAAACCCCCGGCTAGTGTTTTCTGACTATTTCGACCCTTTAGGACTCGTTGAAGCACTGAAAATGACCATACAGTTGATAACAAATAAAATTCACTTTTTAATTTAAATAGTTACCTTCCTGACGCGACTGTCACGCGTGTTCCAACAAAATTTTCCAAATTGCCGTATTTCAGTCTCGCGACAATTTTAATATTTTCAATATTCATATACTGCCATATATACACATTATAATCAAATGCCAACTCACATCTCGTTAGTATTTTATCCGGATTAATTCTCAATTAATTCACATTTAATTTAATTAATCCCATAAATAAATATCCATAAAAGTACGGGGTATTACATACTTCCCCCCTAATAATCGAATTTCGTCCCGAAATTCGGATAAGTAAGGCACACCTGGAAAAATTAGGTATCCTCCAGTATTCAAAACAATTATAAAGAAAATCCCAAATCACTAAAACCCTCGCTTCACAATAAGCTTGTTTAACATACTTGATACCTTATCAGAATAATCTTCGATAAATGCACCTCACGTTGTGCTCTTATTAAACAACATTCGAATAATAATAGCCTATACATCATTAGCCGCATTATTTTTATTAGTATTGTGAGTCCGCACCTCACTACTAGCTCCCGCGTTTATCAAAACTCCAAACTCCCATCCTGGGATGAATCAATAACACATCTGACTACGCTTGTCCATTCCTTGAAATATCCCGACATTGTGACTTTTACACAAGGGAAAACCGCTTCAGCTTGTTGGTGTCACACAAACCTTTGTAAGCACCTTGTCCACCATAAATAGATATGGGTGCTTTTCCCCCAATTCTACCATTAGGTAATATCTCCTCCTCATGATTACAATATACCTCACTAGTTATACCCGATTTGGAATTGAAAATATCGTAATGAATCCAAAATTTCTTTCATACAATCCATCAGTCGTTAGTCACCTTGCGCCTGCACCTCGGGTTATAGATGATACAACCCTCAGTTTGAATCGTTATTTCCCACTACTTATTGTCATCCCACCTAAATGTGGATTTCGGGGATTTCATCCCAGTTCTAAATAATACTACGTCGAACCACGTACCGGCGTGTTCACTATCTAATAGTGTAAATCATTCAAGTATATAACAATTTGTCTCCTTCTGAACAACATGACTCACGTATTTGAAGGAATTTGTTACCCCTCAAGGAATTTACTAACTTGACTCTTCCATCCCGGGTATCATCGGTTGGATACAAAATTAATTGGTTAATCATCTAACACCCAACCGTTCTACTACTTACTACACCCCTTTAAATGTTGACTTTCTTGTAAATGTTCCTTCCCGTTAAGTGATACTTAACGATCCTCTGCTTCTCTTGGCGTATGCCAAAGTTTCGACCCTTACACTTTCTCACCTCTTTGTGAAAATCTGGACTCCTTATACCTTATTAACATTCTCACTCTATTTACTCTTGAGTCACCCTCAACATTCGATTGATCGGAACTCTACTCCAAATTGCTCATAATAATTTATTCGCCTTCTCAAGAGATATCCTTTTATTAAATGGCTTTCTACTGCCTTTCCTCCAAATTTGAATGTGCTACACTGACTACACATGATATTCACTTACACCTTTTCTTATGACGTTTAATCTCATAAGTAATAATCTCACCCGTCTATGTTCCCTCTTCCTTTGATTTAGACTTTAACAAATCAAGATGTCTACGCCCCTTATAACCCAACCATATGGTTTTTAAACATTATATACACTTCATACAAATCCCAAACTCTTTATTGTCACTGTAAATACAACGGTGCTATACCACTTGGGCGTTCTCAATCGCTTCTGAATTAGAAATCCTAAATACTTCTTAACCTCAATGCATCCTTCAACCTGCCGAAATAAAACCAAAATTTTCAGTACTTCTTCACCACACCACTGGCTCTACTGACCTTATATCGTAATTTTACTAACTAACTATTTTCATAATTATCGAGGGATTCCAAATTATGGACGAATGGTTAAATATCCCCTACTACCAACCTTAAGCTAGGTTTCATGCGTGGGATGTCTCGCAAAGCGAAATCCAAACAAGGAACCCCCCCGATACACTACTACCTAACCTTGTCGGTCATCGAGATTTATTAAGCCCTCAGTCCATAACACGTACCCCTATGTTCCTGTCTCTTAACAACAAAGTTACATCTCCTTTCTCAATTTAACTTAAACAAGGAACTCTTTTCGAAAGACACTTTTTCTTGACATTGATGGTAATCACATTCCATATACACTATGCAATTATACTCGGGGCTCTCAAAATCCCGTCCCCAGGTACACAACTATGAGTATAAACTCCCAGATCTCTAAATGGCGATAAAATAATTCACTATACTTATTACGACATCCTGAGTGTTAATTACAATAACCAGCTAAACCGTTTTGCTAACTAGTAAATAAATTACATACTAATCATATCATTTTAATCTCCTCACATACTAGGATTAAGTATCCGAGACCATTATACCTTTGAAATCACAACAATATTTATATATATATATACATATATACAATAGTACAATTTTGAGCCCGACCCTCTCACACATGGGGCCTCTCCAGAACCAAAACATTCTACCCCAAGGTAGTAACTTCAATAAACTTGTAATACCAGCACACTATCGGTACAATTATATAAAAACACAATTTGGATAATATCATACTTGTATAATACAACACTAAAACGAGTAATTTCAATCAATCAATCATGTACTGCTATCAATATACCCATTCATCTTATACGGATAATAATACAAGGAACCCCACAGTGTCAGCGAAAAATGTTCACATAAACAAAATTGTCGATACTCACTAAACTCAACTCTCAAGCAAAAGTGACAATAACAACAATAACCATTGTAGTAACCTATTTATATCTCAACCAACATGCAACATCATCTGAGGATATAACTCCTACTTCCATCCTGATAATCGTCCTGGCTGCTCTAATGGTTTCTGGTCTTAACACCTGTCCGTACCACACCAAATATTTTAATAACTGTCACCCTTGCCAGGCCTAATACCTTTATCCCTACACTTGCATCGAGAAACATTTATAATGTACGGGTTTTCACTCCCACAAAGTACCTCTACACATACTCCACTTATTTCCGGTCACCCTGACCATGTTAAAGTGGTCCTTTCCTCGGACGTTGGTAGTCTCAGCTCTGAAGACTATCTCCATTGTTCCCTTAAGATGTACCTAAGGAACACACTACTAATTTTCCACCTCTCTTACTAAGATTACTATCGCTCGGTAGTAATTCCGCTATCGAATTATTTTAACGGTTTCTCCATTGGGTCTTCCTCCTTGTGGTGTTTCTCCAACACCCTTTTCCCAGTCTTATTCTATAAAATTTCTTCGATTTTTGTATCTCCTTACCCAAGGGAACATTTACCTCCAAATTTACACCACACGATATTATTACTATCTGTATTTATCATCCAACCAGAATTCCCCATAAGACCTAACAATTCTTCTTGTATGTAGATTCTCCCTTTAACATCCTCTTCTCCATACCACCTTCTCCACCCGGTGTAAGGTTCGCTACAACATTAAATTTCTCCTCACAAGTTGACCCCTGTTTGGCCCTCTTATGTGAGTTCAGAATAACATTCGCCTTTCAACCTGAACATCTGATGAAGGAACTTATAGTCAAACCATACGTGTACACCCTCTCGACATCACATTCCATTTTTAAGTGGGTTGCTTGTTTCTCACCATTGAATCTCCGCTCTTACGAGTCAAGGAAAAATTTCTCCAATTTTTTTTTTTACTCTCAATTGGTCATATCCTGACATATGTCCAAGCCTTTGGATACATTGCGTTCGTTTGGCTAGCACATGCTGTCTTCGCCTTTCGAGTATTGCTACTGCTGGTTCTCTTCAATGTTACACCTAACTCTTTCTCTCCCATTCCAACCTTGTTGGATGTGTCTAATTTGACCCCATTACTACTATAGCTGTACCCGGAAGTCTCAAGTCGCGCCTTAGCCTTCTATATTATCCAGGACTTCCGTGCCATAATATCGGTGACTTCAACTACGGTCATCCTTCTTTAAATAATTCAATTAACCTCAATATATATTTGCCTCCTGCTGTTCACCCAACTGTCTTCGCCTGACGTACTACATTGTTCGGCACACGAATACACCTGATCGCAATACGATTCGCTATCATATACATCATAGCAGGAGAACAAAATTTTACTAAAGGAATCAACAATCCTAAACATAGGGCTCTATATCAAAGAAAGTTACGCTGGAAGCATAATAGGCCGCACAGATCCTAAAGGACACTAGAACCTGATGCTCTGATACCACCTGTGACACCCCGACTAATTAAATACCGGGCAGCTACTCCTTTATTAAATTAATTCAAAATTCCAAGTTGGTTCAGTTAATAGCATCACTGTCGAAAACATTTAATGATTACTAACCACCTAGTATTTAAAAAGTAAGTTGTCAAATTTTAAATTAAATCTGATTAACATGTGATAAAAGAATTATGAAAGAATATCATAACCATACACCATAAAGTCTCAATAAAGTAACCAACAAATAATAATAAGTCCGGAGGAAAAATCCTCACAACAATCCCACCACTGAAAAAAATAAAACAGTATATCCTGAATTAATTACATGCCAACAATCTGAATAACTGAAATATGAAATGTCTCTAATAGAAATGGGCGACATGCCCTACAAATGATGAAACTGAATAGAGTCAAGACCAAAGAAGCGTCTACTAGCAAGGCCCTGTAACTTCCACAAACAGCTACAGCTCGTCACCTGAATGGAAATCCTATGCATGGTGTCCTTGTGGCTGGGCACCTAAAAGGTTTTTACAAAAATAGATTTGAAAGCAAACGGGTCAGAGCCCGAAAGTGGAGAGTATTTTAAAAACAGCAAGTGATTTAATAACATTAAAATAATGAATTCAAAATACATGTTAGGACGTGCACTCACATGAAATCCTCACCTCTCGACTAAGTGTGCACTCCTAACGTACCGTACCCATCTAAGTGATATTCATATCCAACTAAACCATCATAAGTTCTAACCTTTCTACTCGATTCACAATTTAAATTCCCAACGTTAACAATTAAATAGATGGCTTTACTCAAACTCGGATTCTCAATTATTAGCAAAATAATTCACAGCAGGTTATCCCTTTTTATCTTTATCAAGGCGTTACTATAATTATTCTCGCATAACAATTCCTTTCCATTTAACCGTATTTTATTCACATCATAAATATACAATACAAGCACCCCGAGGCTAAGCTGCGATGCACACATACTCTGCTATCCATCCCGGTACATCACGTACATAAGGATCACGCATTCCGAATCTCTCAGGAATCGTTCTCAGATAACAATAATCACAAACAATGGAGGCGAACACAATCACATCACATGGGCCACGCACATACCTACGCTCCCATGATCAGCAGACTTATTAACTTCCCAATAAGTCCTTCTCTGACCTATGTTCTCGAGGTACCAATCTATATCCCCCCGTAGGAACACAAAGAGTAGATGGTCCTAAACGAACGCAAACCTCTCGTGATAGCAAGTATGGTAGGTATGTCATACACATAAGTCATATACTAAGCATTCACACATCTTAGATATCTCATTATTAATAAAGGTATATTATACATCCTTATACCATTAATCCAATTTTATACGTTTTTAAATCTTCCGATAATATATAATGTAGACTGTTGACACATCTCACGTCATAGTTTCTTGTAATTAAAACCTATCTCAAAGGGGTTACTAAGTCTCCTATTATTCCCACATATAACATCATTATTCTTAAGATCCTTACTTCTGCCCCAAACCTCATTTCATCAAATTATTCAAATTTACTCTTTTAACCCTAATATTATCTCACTCATCGAATTTCATTAGATTTTAGAATAATTCCTCAAATTGAATTCTAATTAAGGTCCAAATTTTATAACCATACCTACTGGTCTTCCTTAAGTCTAAGGATATTCATAAAGTCTCCAATAATAATTTTCTAAGGGTTAACATCATTAAAATTTAACTAGGGAAAATTTTACTCATTCTGGGAAGGTCGATCGATCGACCTTAAACATTGATCGATCGATGGTGGTCGGTATCGATCGATTGCACCAGATAAGTTACGGACTGCTTCATTTTGCAGTCCTCAAATCATCCCAAAAATCCATTACAATGCATGAAACTTCATTCTAATGTTATAATATCATCAAATAATCATCCTACAACATTGTTAACGTTCTAAAACTAATTAATCATCACCTAAAGGCCTTATTTAGATCAAAATATCATCAAGAACCCTAGAAATTTAAAGTCATCAATTTCCCTTAATAAATCCGTTTTTGTATCATCAAAGTCGTATTTCTATTAGTATAATCACCCAATAACAATTCTACATGCAATCCCTATATCACAACCTGAATTTATAACTCCAATTTCATGGGTTTTTATAAATCTCTTAGTACAATGCAATTATGTAGATTTCTAAGCATGGAAGAAACATTCGCTTGAAATTAATGTAATTAAACCACTTGCCTCGAATTGTTCTCTGAATTTGATGTTGGATGTTGGATGTTGCTCTCTTTCCCTTTACAATTTCTCCCAAGGTTGAAGGTTGAAGATGATGGTTATGGTTTTTCTCTTTTGGGAACCTCTCCTAACTTCTCCTATAACTCCCGTAGCCCTCTAATTAGTTAAGTGCTGGTAATGGGTTAGTGGGTTCCCAAATATCCTATTTTTAATTCCCAAAATTCGTTGGTCAAAATTCCCCAAATTCCAAAGATACCAAAATACCCTTTTAAGTTGCCGGTGTGGCCCAAAAATGCCCTGGGACACAAACTAAACCCCCGGCTAGTGTTTTCTGACTATTTCGACCCTTCCGGACTCGTTGGCGCACTCAAAATGACCATACGGTTGATAAAATATAAAATTCACTTTTTAATTTAAATAGTTACCTTCTTGACGCGACTGTCACGAGCGTCCCAACAAAATTTCCCAAATTGTCGTATTTCAGTCTCGCGACAATTTTAATATTTTCAATATTCATATACTGCCATATATACACATTATAATCAAATGCTAACTCACATCTCTTTAGTATTTTATTCGGATTAATTCTCAATTAATTCACATTTAATTTAATTAATCCCATAAATAAATATCTATAAAAGTACGGGGTATTACATAATACACATCAAACTAGAAGCAAGTATATTAGCTTAAATAAAAACAGGCTAACACAAGAGCAAGGGGGAGAATTTCATTACCGTATAACATGAAAAAGGATAATAGCCAATACATAAAGTTCATAAAAATAAAGGTACAAATCAACAAGACTAAAATTATACAAGGGGAATAGAAACTCCTAGTTTACAGAGCCCTAGTCTTTCACCTGGTCTCCCTCAACTATTGCTTTCCCCTTGTCAACCACCTGTTGGTTTTGGCCAGCACCAGCACTCTTACCAATCGCAATAGGAATGATATCAGTGTTGCTAGCAGCCTGGTTACCACCTTATCCTTCTTCAATATAAGGTTCATGCCAGGAGAATGAAGACCTAAAAGTTCGGAATCTACAAGTGTTACAACAACCTTCAAGCCCGGGTCCCATCCCTTATTGAATGAAACCTTGCAAGCATACACCATATGACATTCAACATCCTTATAAGATTTATAAAAACCTTCACCATAGCTATCATCCTTGGCTTTAGGAAGGTTGCCATCCAGTTTGGCAACCTTGTCAGTCAAATTTTTGTTGGCCTCTTCTAGTTTAGACTTCTCAGCAATCAACACCTTCTGAGTAGCCCCCAGAGCACCATAGGCCTTGGACATCTCATTCTTCTCATGCTCCCATGCCTGGAGAGCATTACATGGTCAACCTTCTTGGCCTCCAGGGCTTTTTTCAGCTCTTTCTCCCTTTTGAAGTCATCATATTGATTGTCCCAAAGGGTAGTGAAATCAGACAACATCTACAAAAAGAAAAAGAACAACAGAGAATCATAATAGAACATAAAAGAGTAAAGGAAAAGAAACTGATATGAAAGACTTACCAGATCCATTCCCTGTGAAGTCTTGAGGGAAATTTGAGCTAGCCCCAACCTTGAGGAACACTCGTGATCAGTAGTGATCACCGACCTCTTCTGAAGGTCAGAGGCCAAAAAGGGGGAATCAACCACACTAGCCCCCTCAAGATTAGGGATAGTGGGAACTTCAGAAGATTGTAAGGCTAACTTCTTCTTAGCCTCAACCTTCTCTCTCTCTCTCTCTCTCTCTCTCTCTCTCTCTCTCATTCTCTTGCTCTCTTCCTTTTTCAAATGGTTCAAAACCAATGCCCTTGAAAGTGTCTGTTGTAGAAACCTTTAAAGCAGGAATCCTATCAGAAAAGATCACATGATTATCATCATCATCAGGAAGCCTTAACCTCCTTTTTTGAACTAGAGGAGATATTTCCTCTTCTTAATCTTCCTCTTGTTCTTAGTCTTGTTCTTATTCTTTTTCTTCTTCCCCTTCTTCCTCTATTTCCTCTGATTATCCTACTTTTACTCCTCCTATTTTCTCTTCTTCACTCTCTTCCTCTTATTCTTCTTCTTCTTCAGAACTTTCCTCCTAAAAAAATTAGATTAGAAGGACCCACCTTTGGAGCTCTTAAAATTGGGACCTTGTCGATTGGTCGAGCAATGAAGCTGGTACCTATGTTCTTGTATTCCAAAAGAAAATCTATCAACCTGGGATGATCACCTTTTGCCAATCACTTTTTTATGCTTTGGTCCTTCTCAAGCTCTTCAGTATTAATTTCACTGATGTTAGGCTCCTGGTTCTTGGCACGAGCTGCAATAACAAAGAAGAGGAATATCAGCCACAAGAATGAGAAGAATTCACAAGAAGTTGGCAAAAAGAAAAAAAAGAGGAATCGGCCTATTTCAACCTCTCCATAGTAAAAAATGGAAAGGTAATGTGGTTTATCCCCATCCAATAGTGGAGGGTGCTTTCATCTCCTTATAATGAACCCACTTTACTAGTAGTCTTTGTGGTAATCCGAAAGATTTACCACCATAACTCGCTCGATTTTTTTTGGTTTTCAGATACAAAAACCCTCTTTGGTCTTCGAGAACACATAACAGTAACATATATCGACAAGACCCAACTTTGTTCCATAAAGAGTATTTATCCTATGGACACTGTTTACTATCTTCCATATTTTAGGGGCACATTGAGCTGGAACAATGGCAAAGAACCTAAAAAATCTAACAAATAACTCATTTGGGGGAAATGTCAAACCCCCTTGAGTTATCAACAGGGTGTGAATCCAGTGCCCCCCATTAACTCTAGGAACATTATGAGGAAGGGGGACACAATTGATAATCACATAGTTAGGGATGTTATACTTGTACCTAAACTCTTCTACGGATTTACCATCTAACATCGCCATTACTGAACAAGAAGAAACCCTAACTATAGTAACTATCTAATACATGGAAAAATAACTAAGAAGAGGAAGAGACTATAACTTACATGCGGTAATGAGTCTTTGAGAAATCACAAAAGGAGGGAAACTACAATTTTTGAAGCAAAAAGGGATCTAAGGAACGGAGTAAGCACAGGAACGACCAGAAACAGTGAACAAACGCTTGAGTAAGTAACAACTGATCACCAGAACACTCAAATGATGAGTTTCGACTTCTTAGGAAGATTTTGGCGCTTCGATTTCTCTTTTAAGACAAACGTTCATTTGTTGCAAGCTTTGTTGTAATAAAGATGCCACCACGGACTCTCATTACATTTTAAGGCCTCGAACCTCCGACCCAGTTAAAATCTGTTGGCCCATGGTTATTAGCACAAAGATTTCAGGGGCAATTATGGGAGCCTATTTTTTACAAGTTCATGAGAGTGACCGACAAAGATAACTTAAGTTATATAGCCTATCCCAAATCATAACTTAATTTCTACATGGGCATTTTAGTTAGAGGGGGATACTCATAGATATTGTTAAATCAGGTACCAAGAATCTCGATCAAGATATTCAAACACCTCATGGCCAATCCACGAACTATGATGGAGTTCCTTAAATAACTCAAAATCTGTAACGGACATATCTATAAATTGTAGATCCGGACCCGGGGTAAAGGGAGTAAACATTATAATCATTCAGAGACATTTAATAAAAGCAAGTAACCTCTCAGTGGACGTAGGCAAGTTGTCGAATGATAACGCTGCTTTACGGTATATCGTTGTTGTTGAAAACCAAGTTAGTCAAAACCTCAAATACCTATAAAATAATATTAAACTAAAGTGTAGAGGTAAGTAAGGTAGAGACAAATTCAATTGTAATTCACTTTTTATTTTCTTTTTGTGCTTTTTCACTTTTCTAATTTTTTTAGCTTTTTCAATATTAAAACAATAGGGTGAGGTGAGGTGAAATAAGACTAAACTAAATTATGAGATGAAAATAACTAACTAGAAAGTGACTAAAATGAAAAATAAAGTCTAACACTAAAAATGAGAGATAAAGTGAGGTAAATAATTGTGAGAAGAATCAAGGAGTGGGATTACACCACAAATTTTAGCTATTCTAATCAATTAATTTAATTAAATGAATTCTCACAAATTAATATTAAAATTACAAACCAACTCTCATTGCAAGTGTAATTATAATAGTAATCTTTTAGAAAATTAAGTTTAACACCCCACAACTCTAGAAAAATAGATCTACACTCCTTTTAATTAATCACCCGCTAGGATCGATCGATTAAAACTCATGTAAATCTAAGAAAATAATTTTAGAGTTGAAATTCAAGTTATAATACCCCACTTAAGAAACCCCTATCTCTAGTTCGAATCTAAAATGGGTATTATAATTAGAATTTTGATTTTCTCTCGAAAATCGTTTACCCTCTCTCGAGGCATAATATAAGGGTGAGGGATCAAAATTATCATTCAAAGGGATTTTTCAAGTAATTAAACTAATTAAAATAAAATAACATCAAATAAGGGTTTTAACCCACCCCTTGAAAGGGGTTTAGCCTAACATGATATGAAACATGAAAAATTAATAATCAAGGCTACTAAAATAAAATAGAAGGGAATAGAACAAGCAAACCAAATCTCTTTGAGAAAGTTGAGCTCTACTCTTCCAAGTTGAAGCATACACCACTAAATTGAGCATCCAAATGATTTGAAATTAAAATATTCACTCAATTAACTCTCTTACAATATTTAATCTCACAAATATCCAACAAAAATAAAAATAATAAAATAAAACTATTTACAAATGGTATTTTTCTCTACAATTCTCTCTCTAGAATTTTCCAATCTCAAAACTCTTTTTCATGGGGTCTTCTATCTTCTTTTTATACAAGGCATGGATCTAGGGGTATATAGGGTAATTGGTATAAGTGTGCATGGAATTGGGGTGTGAAGTCATGTGGGAAGTGGGGGAATGAGGTAATGGGTTAAAACATATCAGAATTGTTGAAAGGGTATTTTTGGGTAAGAGGTTAAGTTGGTTAGTTGGGGGGTAATTGGGTAAAATAAAAAAAAAGGAATAAGTTGGGTTTATTTGGCACATGGGGTTTTTAGTTGGTTTTGGTCTTTGGTATGTGTTTAACAGGTCGTGGGTATGTATTTTTGAAATGGATAATGGGTTAAGTTTTTTAAAGAAGCATGTGGGTATTTGTTTTGTGTTTAGCTTGGAATTGTTTGTTGGCAGGTGATAAAAAAACGTGTATGGCTTTATAGGACAAATGGGTCAAAAGGTAAGGTGGGTAAAATGGAATTGAGTTTGGGTTTTGAAAATGGTTCGTGGGTCAGAAGTAGGGAGCGGGTTAAAGAGGGTTGGAGAGGGTTGCGCTGCCGGCGGTGGAGGTCGGAGGTGAGGACGGTTTGGGGCGCGGGTATGTGGCTGGTCCGCTGGGAATCGAAGGGAGAGGTTGCGTCGGGGCAGTCTCGGAGATGGCAGGGGGCTGGCCGAAATGGGGGAGGGAAGGGGCATGAGGGTCGCCAGCGACGGGGCTTCGACTGGAGTGGCAGGACGTGAGAGGATCGGAGGTGAGAGGTCGCACCGGCGGTAGCTCGCAGATATGGGGGGCAGGTCATATTGTTTAGGTGTAGGATAGTGTATGGGAGTAGGGTGTGTGTGTGTGTAATTTGGACCCTTAAAATAAAACTAACTAATAAAAATAATAAAATAAAATAAAAGCCAAAAAAAATAAAATCCTATTCTAAAATAAAACTAAAAAGAAATCAAAATAAAAATAAAAATAGAAATCTATTAAACTAAGACTAAAATCCTAAAAAGAAAATGTAAAATCAAAATAAACTAAAAATAAATGAATCCTAAAAAATCTAATCCAAATAAAATAAGACTAATAACTAATAAAAAATAAAGATGAAAAAAAAATATACTAATAAAAATAAAAATAGAAAATAAACCCTGAAAATATTAAATAAATCTAAAATAAATCCTAAAAATAAAAATGACTCAAACTAAAAATCTAAAAAATATAAAAAGACACAAACTAAACACACACAGGGTTTGGGACAGTTTAGTCTAGGTTTGGGTAGGTCGGAGCTAGGTTAGGGTTATGGGACAGGGTATTGAGTTGGTAATTAGCTCCATTTTAACTGCAAATTGCCTGGAAATATAGCTTTTGACACCACAACTGCAATTAAGCCTGCATAATGAACAATTAAGCACATAAGACTCAAATTGTTGAGAATTAGCAACAAAAGTACATCTATTCGGGGTATAAATTGTACAGTTTTGGGTGCTTATCATCGAACCACGTACATTGTTGTTGTGTGTGATTTTATTTATTTTTTTCCCCTTGTGATTATTTTCGTAGATACTTTATTGTGAATTTTTCTGCACTCATAATACATAACCACTTGAGGTTTGTATTGTTATAGGTTCATGCCTTTTGTCCTTAAAAATACAGGAGCCACGTACTAGATATTGGTCACAAAGATGTTCAAGAAACAGATAAGAGAGACAAACAAGGTGTCCATTAACGATACAATAATTAAGAGAAATGTCAAAATCGATCACTTGAAGGATTTACTGGAGACCTTTGAAGTCCTCAGGCATTACCAAATGAAGCTCAACTTAGTCAAATTATCCCTTGGGGTTCAATCAGGAAAGTTCGTAGGGTACCTGGTCAGTAAAGGGGTGTTAAAGTAAACCTCTACTAGATAGTTGCGATCAACAATGTTCTCCAACTAAAAACGTTACATGAGATTCATAAGTTGTAGGGAATGTTAACAGATCTTAATTGATGATGCTGTAAACAACACCACCAAATAAGGTGTTGACAAGCTCAAGCTAGCGATAACAATGGCAGCACAAGAGTAAATATCTAGTAGAAGGAGTTGAGGAGAAGAGGAGAAACACTCGTATATAAGTGGTTTAGCCAATCTGGCCTACATTCACCGTGAGTGTGTGAGTAAGAACCACTAAGATGAGGGATCTAATGGCCTGTGATACAATCTCTCACTTTCTCTCTCTATTGTGTATTTTTGCAGGGCTCCCGCTAGGGTTACAATTATGGATCCCCCTCCCCAAGGTAGGGGAAGACATGTATATATAGTGTTTGGGGGGTGTAGTGTACCCCCCAAGCATGTGATGAGCATGTACCTGAGGATCGAACCAGTATCCTGTTGATACCTGGCTAATCTCATGTAGATAATAATGACCAAATATTCCCTCACGTGAGGGGAATGATTCAGTTATAATTGATTTTCCACGCATTCCAAGTCTTCCATGTGCTTATGTGTGCTCGAACTTGTGATATTATCTTCCATAACCTCAGCCTGGCCGAGTACGAGGTAGGGGAAGTTCGATAGTGCTTTGTCCGGTCAATCATCAGCATGACCTTAGCCTGGGAGATGATCGAGATTAGCCATGAGGTAGGGTAGAAGGTCGACTGAGGCAGAGTATGATGTTGGCAATAGCTTGTACTTCATAAGATGCTGTTGGCCTCGGTCGTTGGCTAACCGAGGTTGGTGAATGAGAAGCTGACCTTATAAAAGATGATCTTTCTGATGATTGTTGTAAGCTTCCTATCAACTCGGTCGTGAGGCAGGCCGAGGTTAGTGACCCTAAGTATGATGGTACACTTTGGGCATATCAATCACCCCCTAGACCTTAGTATTATGTGTGAGTAGGTGACTGAGGGGGTATAAGAATCAGGTTAATGAAGGGACATTTTGATGTCTTGGGGTTTAGAGTGGCTTCTTGGACACATGTCATTCACTGAAGCGACTAGCATTTTCCCTAAGATATGACAGTTTTCGCGGCACCCTTTGGGTTTCCTAGGGTAATGACGTGGGTATTGGAAATTGTGCCCCATCATTGATAAGGTTTAAAAAGCCTTTTCTCTTTCTTCATTTCTCTTTCTTCTCCACACCTCTCTTGCCAAGGCTTTCTTTGCTGCAAAAACTCTCACAAACCCTCCATAGCCAAGCTTGATCACTTCTCTGGATCCCTGAACATCTTAGGCTTGTAAGCCTTTACTCTTCGATTTTCGTTACTCAGGTAACCTCTTTTGACCCTTGCTCTCCCTTTTCTGGGTATATTTGTGCATTGGTTCCTTTTTTGTTGGGTTTTTAGTTTTCCAGCGAGCAAAACCACCACTATCTAGTGGTTATTAGGCCAGGGTTGGTAGGGTTAGGTGTTTTAAGGGTTCTTCTAAGCTACTCCGAGGTTATTTTAGCCTAAAAACCTTTCTTTTCTGTCCTCTGGTGACCTTTCGATCTTCTTCTCTAGTGACCCATTTTCAAGTGTTCTTGGTGTTCTTGCTAGGAACCTTTTCATTTCCAAGATTTGATCTTTAATTTAGGTAGTATAAGTTGTGTACCTATTTGCAGTTTGAGTCTTTCCCACAAGTGTAGTGTCGTCCACCATATGCTCATACCTTTTTATAATCTTGCTGAAGAGTTTCTAACTCTGTGCGAGAAGACCTTTGAAAAGATTAGGCAGATAGATTTAGCCCAGGAGGAGGCTCGTAGGGCTGAGGCCTTTCCCCTTAGACCAATCTTCCCTCCACCCTTGAAGGTCATATACCCCAAGTCTACTGAACCTGTTGAAGTTCCTGAGGTACCTGAGCCATCTTCTCCACACCCTATGTCTACCTCTGAGGCTGTTGAGTCTGTAGAATCTTTCCAAGAGGCTATGGATTGCTCTCCCAAGGGAAGTGTACTCTATGAGGAAGCATAGGTTTCTGACCGTTTCTCATCCCACCAAGAGGATAACACCTCTCGTCGGTCTTCTTTAATTGAAATCTTAGGGCCCAGTGTGGAAATTCCCCCTACTATTGATGCCATTCCTCTATCGGCTGCTATCGGTGTTGAGTTTGCCAAGAGGTTTCCTGGTGGTGCCCCCTCTGAGGTTCAGACTCAGACTCAGACTGTTGATGATGATGATGATGATGATGATGATGATGATGAAGGGAGTGAACTTGACACTTCTAAGGTTGATGGTCTTGAGACTTCTGTCACTGAATACGACCTTCTCATCTTTAGACATCTGTATGCCATTCTTTCATCCGTTACCTTAACAAAACCCATGAAGGATGAGAGGGCCTTCGATGGCCGAGAGGGAGAGCTCTGCGTTTATGAGAAGATGTTCAAATTAGATTTTGTCTCCCAATTCACCCCACTATTTGAGTTATTCTTTCTTATATTAACATTACTCCTTCTCGACTTTCCCCTAATGCCTGGAGGGTCTTGGTTGGGGCTAAAGTATTCTGGAAGGTGGTTCATCATACCGACCTTCCAGTTAGGGTATTCTTAGCTTGTTACATACATTTATCCGCTAAAAATCATCCTAGATACTCTCACTTTATAGATAGGAAGTCTGAGAAGAAGATGTTGTTGGTGACTCAGACCTCTAACCACAACTAAAAGCCTTGGTTCTTTGCCTCAGGGGCTTGGGAGTTTCTCCTAATGAGGCCTGCGGAATATCTGTTCCAAGGACTCCCCTGAGGTGGTCCAATGTATCTTTCTCGGCCAAAACAGACCCTGGATTGAGCCAAGATAACCGTAAGAATATTGAGGATCTTTGTAGTCAGGGTGAAGATGGAAACCTCATCAAATAATATAATCTGATGACCCCTTACTATTTGTCTCAGAAAGGTCTTGGTAGTGGAACCTTGGCCGAGCTTCGTAAGTATTCTAGAATTTTTTTTAAATGAAGTCTAGTCTCGTACTTTTCAAGTGTCTGATCTTCTGACTCCGATACTTATATTTTTACAGAGATACCATAGGGCGTTTCTAAAGACCTTTGGAATGTGTCTGCTCCCAGCATCACAAAACTACTGGAGAAGCAAGGCGACAAGACTGTGCCACCCCCTGCTTAAACAAAGAAGGGGAAGGCCCTTGCCAATATAACTAAGAAGATGAAGGCATCTGCAGACCCTTCCCACACGAGACCCATCAAAGCTTAACATGTTGAATGTGGTATCCCCATTTCCTCAGATGATGCTTTAGCTACTCAACTTTCTCAGCTGAAGATTAGTGACAACCACATTGGCAACATCATCCAGGCTTCTGATGCGCTCGACCATGCAATGATCGAGGATGATAAACACTTTCTTCATTCATTGGATGCCCCTCTGCTGGCAGAGTTTGCAGTCTATAAGGCGGTTCTGGTATTTTTTTGCTATTTTTCTCAAGTGTTACCTCTGATCTTAGCTATTCATTATTACTGATGTGTCCGATTCTTCATTCTTCAGAGTGATCTCTCTCTTCATCGTCTGGCTGACTATACTCTGAAGAGGCTGCCTCTGATCCAAAAAGGAAAGGATGCTAAGAAGCTTGAGGAGTATCTGAAGAAGTAGATTGATGACTTAAAGAAAGATCTGAAGGAAAGAGATGGCAAGATCTCCCACATGAAAACTGATCATGTCAAGCCTCTGAAGGCCAAAGATGATAGCCTTCAGTCTAAGGTTGATACAACTGTTAAGGCTGCCTTCGAAGATGCTTCAGAGATAATCATCAAGGAGTATCAAACCTCATATGAGTTTGTTAGCTTCAGCCTTGAGTGCCTAGAGAGGGACATCAAGGCAACCAGCCGATGGGCTGCCATGAAGCAAAAAAGTTCCAAAAGTCTGGCGATCGAGGACTTTATTAGCCTCAGCTTTGGAAATGCTCAGCTCGCTAAGGCCCTGTTGGAGGTTGAAGAGGGTGGACCAACCGAGATGAGGCATCTTGAGGTGACTGAGACCGAGGATGGTGGACATCAGGATGATGAGATTGAAGTTATCAATCAAGTCCCAGGGCCATACAACCCTAATGCTGGTGGGTCGGCTGAAGCCTGAGTGTCTGAGTGTCTTACCATCATGTTTGTTATTTTTGTGAAGCTTTTGTGTAGCCCTTTTATTTAATGAACTGTAACCTCTTACCTTAAATTGATGTACCACTTTTTGGTTCGAATGAATGCAATTTCATTTCTTTCACTTGTGTTGCTTTCCTTTATTTGTTACTTTGATAATTCACCAAATTAATGATGTTAGAAGGTATGAGGTCTCCAAGTTAACGATGTTCCACCTCATAATTCACCATATTAATGATGTTAAAAGGTCAGAGGTCACCAAGTTAATGGTGTTTCACGTCATAATTCACCAAATTAATGATGTTAAAGGTCTAAGGTCACCAAGTTAATGCTGTTTCACCCCATAATTCACCAAGTTAATGATGTTAAAAGGTCTGAGGTCACCAAGTTAATGATGTTTCACCTCATAATTCACCAATTTAATGATGTTAAAAGGTCCAAGATCACCAAGTTAGTGATGTTTTACCTCATATTTCACCAAATTAATGATGTTAAAGGTCTGAGGTCACCAAGTTAATGATGTTTCACCTCATAATTCACCAAGTTAATGATGTTAAAAGGTCTGAGGTCACCAAGTTAATGATGTTTCACCTCATATTTCACCAAATTAATGATGTTAAAGGTTTGAGGTCACTAAGTTACTGATGTTTTACCTCATATTTCACCAAATTAATGATGTTAAAGATCCGAGGTCACCAAGTTAATGATGTTTCACCTCATAATTCACCAAATTAATGATGCTAAAGGTCTGAGGTCACCAAGTTAATGATGTTTCACCTCATAGCCCATAAAATAAATGATGTTTAAAACATATACACTGTAACAAAAGTATCAGCACAACATCGTTATCTTTTTATTAACATCCTCTGTATAAATTGATTCATGTATTACAAAAAGATAAGAATGATTGCAACATCATAAGTAATATTTCTTTAAGTGATCGGCATTCTAAGGGTTGGAGAAAGGCCATCTTTCAAGGTTTTCTAGCCGATAAGTACCTGGCACAACCTCATCAATGACCCTATAAGGACCATGCTAATTGGGATGGAGCTTATTGGTTTTCTGGCACGTCTTCTTTAGGACTAGGTTACCTACAGCTACGGGCCTTGACTTTACCCTTTGATTGTAGAATCTCACAGTTCTCTGCTGATAGGCTGCCTGTCTTATCTTTGCATCATCTTTTCTTTATTTAATTAAATCAAGATCAAGTCTTCTCTCTTCCCCATTCCTCTGAGGATCATACATCTGAACTCTATGAGTGGGAAGTCCTATCTCTGTTGGGATGACAGCTTCTGAGCCATGGGCTAACATAAATGGAGTTTCTCTTGTGGGTGTCCTCACTGTCGTCCAGTAGGCCCAAAGCATAGCATATACCTCCTCTATCCATCTTCATTTGGCCTCTTGCAGCCTTTTTTTATCCCCTCAAGGATTGTTCAATTTGTGACCTCGATCTGACCGTTTGCCTGGGGTCGGCCAGGAAAAAAGAGAAAAACTGCTTGATCCCTACCCTTTCACAAAATTTTTCTAAGGAAACATTCTTGAATTGGGTTCCATTATCTGAGATGAGTGTGTTTGGAAGACCATACCTGCATATGATGTTCTTCCAGATGAACTGGAAGGTCTTTTGCTCAGTGATTATGATCATTAGTTCGACTTCTACCCGTTTGGAGAAATAATCAATTGCCACAATTAAGAACTGATAGTTGTTTACAACTCTCGGCAAGGGTCCTATAAATTCAATGCCCCATACTAAAAACGTCCAAGGGTAACTGATAGAAGTCAGAGGTTGGTGTGGCTGATGGGGGATGATGGAGAACCTTTGACACTTATCACATTTCTTCATATACGCAGCTGCATCGTTGGCCAGGGTCAGCCACCAGTACCCCTGAGTGATTATCATCTTAGACAACGTCCTCACTCCTATGTGACTTGAACAAGAGCCTTTGAAGGGTGGACACATCTAAGGAGAGGGAGAAGGAATCCATTTTTATACAAGACATATCCTATAATTGAGAATTTAGCAGCTCTGAACCTCAGCTTTCTTCTTTCTAACTTCGACTCTGGCAACGCTCCCTCTCTGATGTATTGATGCGACCAAAAATGTGTCTAGTGTGCGTACTATATAAGCTCAAGTGCAATCCTACCCCTCAAGTAATAATCTCGGTAAATCAGGCATCGATCCTCAGGGAAACAGAACGAACGAAGTCATAACGACGTTGGAAAGATTAAGAAATCCTAGCTTTGACTCTAAAAATAAAGAAAAGATGATTGGGAAGGCAAAACAATTATAACTAGATGCAAATTGCAAAATGATTACTAAAGAAACTACGATCGAATAAAATGCAATTACTCTAAGTAAACGAAACCTGATGACAATGAACTGAAAATTTAACTATGAGATGAGACAAATAGGTCGGGTTACAATCCCCCACACTCTAGTAATTCACTTCGTAAGATACTAGATTCATAATTAGAATTTTAAATGAACCCGATCTTTAATACTCCTAAGTATTACACATATGAGGGATCGTAGCCCGAACAGTATGTAAGCAATGGACGAGTAAAGCGGTGTCGCATTAACCAATACGCGCGTTGCAGTCTTAAGCATCCCGGTTACCTAGGGCAAACGAGATAAAAAGTTCTATGATGGTTGCACCAGTTATGCAACACGATTCATCTAAGATTTTAATTCAAAAGTCTATTTCCACTATCGTGAATTACATCGGGTGGGATTCATGCTCCCCAACCCTTAGAAGATTAGCTAAACATAATTTACTTTGAGAAAGTCATGATTTTTAAGGAAGAAAACATTAACTCTAAAGAAACTAAGTGAAAAGAGAATTTCATATTCAAAACCAACAATTATAACTATTGAGCAATCGAAAATTAAAGGAAAAGTGTTACTTGAATTGTAGAAATTAAACTTGAGTCCTTACAGCAATGGTTTTTATGGAAAACTAGGGTTTTTGACTACAAAAACTCTCTACTTCTAATTAGCTACCCTAAAAATCGAACTCATAATATTATGGAACTAATATGAATAAATAGCCACAAAATTTACAAGAGGTTGACTCCATTACAACTCTGAGAAAGAAATAAAAAATTTCGTAATAATCCAATGCGGTCCGGACCGGGTGCCCAGGGGCGGTCCGGATCGATCCCATATTTGAGCCAGTATTCCTTATCTAGAGGCGGTCCGAATCTTTTTTGGGCAAAAGGTCCGGATCACACCCTTTTTTTTACAGGGATTCTTTTACCAGGGCGGTCCGGATCGATCACCCAGGGGCGGTCCTGATCGCCTGGCTTTTCCATCTTGAGAGTTGTTTAGATCCCGGTCCGGATCCTTTTATGGAAAAAGGTGCGGATCACCTTGTATTTCTATGCAGGGATCTTTCTCTTGATTTTTCTCAACTTAAAATCCTCGTAACTTGTTCATCGTAGCTCGGATTATCTTGTCGTTTCTTCCAGTGTTCTTGAAATTAAATTCTATTCAACTTTCTAATGGCTTCAATTCTGGACGAAGGCCACAAATTTATGAAATCGCCCTTTGACCTTTCTCCTTTGACTTTATTCATCATTTTTTTTCCAGTTTCTTTCTTCCTCAATACTTCAAATGCCTGCAAACTCATGACAAATACACGAAACTAGATGTACTTATTTAGAAGGAGTATCAAATAAACGCGATAATTACACTCATCATACGTTACTCAAGATACTAAAAGTCTTTAAATGAAAGGAGTAAATTTGGATGAATTTGAGCCTAATCAAACCCCCCTAACTTATAACTTCGTGCGTCTTGAGTAATGTAAAAGAATGTAACTATGGGTCAACTCTTAAATATTTCATTTTATTTGGATAGAGTACCACTTTCGAAAGCAAGAGATTGCATTGAGCATATACAACAAGCCTTTAAACCCCTAGGTCACCCTAATAGGACGAGTTGTGTCTCGTGAGGGTTTGCAGTGAATATACCAACAAAATTCGACTCAAAGAAAACTCAAAATATGCAAAAATTGTATAATTCAAACTTTTCCAGAAAATAGTCATCATCAATTCATGTTCAAGAGTCTCAAATCGTAGTGCGTGTGTTCGAAGCCAGAAATTTAACCACGAATTTCCACCGATTGACCATTACGTTACTTACCCAAAAATTCGTTTTGATTTTAATATCTCACGGAATGCTCTCAAAATCAAATCTCTTGGAAGTGTGGCTATTTCTCTCGGTGTGCATGATATAGAGAGTAAATGCATTGGAACCAAGTTCACACACACAAATAAAAAGACGTAATTTTAGGGTAAATGGATCTCATCATCGGATTACGGTTATAGGAAAACGGGAACATCACCTTTAATTTACACCTTTAATCTCTTTTATTATTTTTTTATGTTTTCGCTCTCCACGCGGTAACCAGTTTCGCAAATTCGACCTCAATTAGGACTTTTTCGGGTTTTAAGGTGTAACAGGTACAAGGAATGGGGCTTGGGAATTTTGAAATTGGAAACTATGCTTAAGATATCCATTAGTGCTTTTTCGGGCTTTTGCTCATTTTTCTCTTATTTTTCTGTTTTTCACGCTTTTCTTTTCTTGCTATTTTTGTTGAGCATTGCTATTCTTTTTCCCCCTTTTATTGCACTTTTCGGACTTAATTTCTGAGATTATCAACTTTTACAATTCTCGGCCAATTTGGTGTTTCGAGTTGTCAAACGAAAGGGAAAAACTTATTCGGTGTAACACCCCGTAATTATATGCATTTAATATCTAATTAATTCGGGAATTCTAAATTACTTGTGTGTCGTAATTTTAATTGAATTAATTATGGTAATATTTATTTAAATATTAATCGGGGAGTGAATGATTAATATTTAGAGAAATTTAATTACTAACTGAATAGTAATAATTTATTTACGTCATTTAGGGTATTAGTGATGAGGTATGTACTTATCTCAGCCAGGAGTCGGTATAGACTAATTTGGGTGAGAGATAAGGATTTTTATAAATTAATTCAAACGCCAATTTTGAGGGTACGTTTGAGTCCGGATGGATCGAGATAGTCGGAAAAGTGTACCCGGGGGTAGTAAACGGGTCACGAGATGTTTTTAAGCATAGCCAAGCCCACACGGGGGCCATTTGGTCACTTGGGCTTGGTCCATTTGGCTAAAAACGAGATTAAGTCTATTTACTTAATTATAAGGAAAGGGGGAACGGTTTATTATAGATTAGAAAACACATAGTGGGAGAGAAAACTCTAAGGAGCAAGTAAAGGCACTAGGAACCAATTTGGGGGACAAAGGAAATAGCCAAAAGAGGAAAGTTACTCATCAACCTTGAGAATCAGAACTCCGAATCGGACCCTACGAAACTATAAGGCAAGTGGTTAACATGGTGTAGCATTAAATTATATTTCGATTCATATTTATGTGATGTGAGAATCAAAAATTTATTTTGGGGGTAAAGAGGGTACAAAAATGTTTTTTTTGTAATTCAATCTCCTGATTAGAATTTCTTGTAGAGATCTATGTGTAATCTGAGATTTTTGTATAACTGATCAGATGTGAAGGCCCAGACTAATTATGAACGAAATTGGGATAATAATTAGGTGTTGAGACAGGCTAACGATTTACACAGGTTTTTCCCCAATTCAGAAAAATAGTGGAGAACGGGAAATTAATTCATTTTGGGGACTTTATGGGGGTTCCTAATGATGTTCTTGATGTGTTATTTTGATGTTAAGACCTGGGTTGAACTGTAGAGGGAGTTGGAGGATTTAGGTTTTCGTCCATGGTAGAAACAAGATCTTGGAGAAAACGAAGACCTCGATCAATTATGAGGGAATTTAATTATATACGGGTTAATTAATAGAGGCAGTGAATTGTATTATATGTATAACGGGTGTGAAAGGGATATAAATTTAAAAAGGGAAAATGATTAATTAAGTTAAGGTTGATAATAAATTAGAAATCATAGCTATGACATACTCAATTAGAGTAGGGTAGTTGCAAGGAGTTATTTCGATTATCTAGTTATGGGATAAATAAATAAGGAAATTAATTAAGGCATTAGTAGTGCACATTAGAGGAGGGGGGAGGATGTTCTCAAGGGAGTGCGACATTAACTATAATATAAAGACCAAACATTCTTATTTATTACTGCAAGTTAATCATTTGCTAAATATTTTCCAAATGATTTGGGTTCTAACCCTTGCTATAAATATTTTTAAAAACCTTTTAGGTGTCCAGCCACAGGGACGCCAGGCTTGATTCATTCCAGGGATTCGTTGCTGCAGCATATGTGGATGTTGCGGGAGTTTGATAGGAGCCTCATTTCTTTCTATTTCTAGCATAGAGATTCCTATAAGTTACTCGAGCATGTCTCTCACAGCATTATTTAGTTTATGTCAGACTTGTTGAGATTTATCTTTATCTGTCTTTACTTTTGTTGGTTTTGAATCGATGGTTTAGTCGGTCATTTTATTTAAATTACGAATGTTGGATTTCAGTTAATTGTGATTGTTTAACTTATTTTGTTTCCGCATGAGTACTTCATTAAATTAATGAAAGATAAAATTTGACAGCAATCTAATTTTCTCACTTAGGTGGATAGTAATTAAAAAGGTGACAGTGATGCTAAGAATGAACCAACTGAGAAACCTGTTCTAATATAATTTAGGACTGATCACCAGGGGTTAATTAGGCGGGGTGTCACATTCGGCTCAAATTGGGTTGCAAAAAGGGACACTATTTCACGACTTTTTCTGGCTCGTATTTTTGGATAAACAAACGAGGCCTACTTCATTGTCCAAATGCAAGTTGTTTTACCATATGCGTCTTGAGATTAATTTAGTTTAGAGATATTTTAGCGCACTTTTCGAGGCAACATTACACACTATTCCCATAACCGATCAAAACAAGGGTATTGAGATCGCGATGACTTTCTTAAATACTGAATAGAGCTTTGAGTTAACCATTAACTCGGATTGATTTATAAACTCACAAAAATTATATGATTGATTCTCACCGGGTTGGTTAATCTCCACATTTATTCGTTAAGTCGTCTATATTCGATCAATTTTCATCTTTGGTTAATTTTGGCTTTGTGTACTATTTTATTACAATTTGAGACTTTAAATCGAATTTTAATGATATTTTGGAAAAATTTTAATTCCAAGTTTTTGTTTATTTTGAAGAAAAATATTTTTGGTTTTTTTCAAAATTTTTTGATTTTTTTGCAAATTTTGAAGTTTTCTAATTTTTTTTGGCATTTTAAAAATTTGTGAAGTTTTAGAAATACACACTCGCCCCCCTAACTTAGACTTTTGCATTGTCCCCAATCAAAAGGTCTAAAATCTAAATAAGGCAAAATAAGAGTGCAATAAATAAAACAAGCAAATAAAGAAAATGCAAATTTTCATAGATAAGGACTGTGGTGCATAACAAAGGAAAGAAAGCATATAATCATTAAAAATGATCCGACCAAATTACAAACGACATAGACAGCACACACATGATTCGCTAGGGCGGGGGATTGGAGCTTCCGGGTGCGCTTGGGTCGTATGGATCATAAAAGAAGCTAGGAGGCGGCCCACCGAAGTTGAGTTCGTACATGTGATCTTGAAGCCTATGCATCTTGCTCGTGTTCCTTTGGTATTGCGAGATGAACCCACCAACTTCGTTCTCCAATGCTGTTAGGGGTGCGTCCGTATCATTCTCGGGTAGCTAGAAGTCATAGTCCTCTTCGTCGGAATCGGATTGGTCGCCCATTTCCACGTCGGCCTCCTCATCCGAATCTGCCGCATCAGCTGCTCGTGCGCATAAAACGGCCCTTTGGCGCTCACTTTTGGACCGGGTTCCTTGCCCAAAAGGGGTTGGGAGGCAGAGGGAACCAACAGGTGGTGCAATGAGATAATTGACTAGAATGGAAGTAATAAGTCGGGCATAAGGAAGGGGAGTGATGCCCTTCTCATCCAACGCAGCAAAATGAACATCGCGGTAAATTATATGGGCCAGATTAATGGAGGAAGAGCGGTCAAAGAGGTGGTACACAAGTGTGGCCTACCGGGTCGCATGCCGAAATCATTAGAATTTTGAAGAATATTTGTGCACACGATTTGAAACGTGAGACGCACTTTTTGGCTCAACCGGCCGACCCGAAACACACTGTGCCCCAAACTTCCCCGGGGGCTATACGTTCAATGGGAATGTCTTTTTCGAGTGGCGGGGACACGTTGGGGTAGGCGAAATTGGGGGGATTTGGTACATCTTTTTCAGCGAGCTTCTCGGCATGAGTCTGTATGGTAAATGGGATGCGTTGGACTCACACACGCGCTTCGGCTACGATGTCCCTAGTGTGGACTAGTGTGCTGTAGAACTCGCGGACCTCGGATGCCCACACTTTGTTGTAGGGCTCATGAAGGAAGCGACGCCAACCTCTGGGAGTAAAGTGGGTTGTGACAGAATTGGGCAGCTTGTCCCAATTAATTGTTTGCTCTATTTGGAGGTTGCGTGCAGGCCCAAACAAGGTCTCGCACCATCGCGCTTCTTGGTCAGAGCGGTAGCCGTAGGGGTTGTTGCCGACGAAGTCGACGGAGTTGTATTTGGTGGGGCGGTCTTGGTCAACCATGGAGTGAGGGAGTTTGTGGGCAGAATTATTTGAGAGAGGAAGGAGGGGAAATTGCTTGAGAAAAATGGGTGTGGGAGCGATTGTGGGGGGGGGGGGGGGGAGGACTTGCATTTATAGGTAGGTGTGGAGGTGGGAAGGAATGGATTTGGAGGGAAAGGAGATGGTGGGAAAATGGGGGTGTATTTTGGGAGGGAAATGGTGGGGTGGACGATTTGGAGGGAAGTGTTGTCAATTTATAAAATACCGTAAGTGCACGGGCTAATATAGAATAGCAAGTGTAAGTACGGGTCGAACCCACAGAGATTTATCAATTTTTTCTTTAAAAATAATTGTGACTGTCCAACTAGAATAAATTGGGTTGGAGATGAGATGTAATATTAAACAAAGCAACACAACTAAGAAACAGGAGTACGAGAGATATAATCAAGGTAGCGTGAAAACTAGGATGTCGGATCCATTTATCACGTTAAACTAACACTGTGCAATAATTTAAATTCGTCATTCCCGATTTTATAACACAATTAAACTGACTCTCGTCGTATTTTATTCAGAAAAATAATACGTGAGAAGTCCAAAATAAAATTTAACGTCTTTAAATTTAGACGCCTAAAATCCCTATTCCCTTAAAAAGTTCACTTTTAAATTTCAAAATATAGTCTTTAAGCATGGGCTATCAATCAATTTAATAAAAGTATAACCCATCAAAAAGTACGCATAGTTAAAATATAAAATTGATTTTTTTCAAACAATGCCGAAGGTTTAAAACGCACTCTCATATCGTTTTAAATGAATACCGAATTTGATAAAAAGAAAAATTGCCTCTAATGTAGATTTATGTCGTTGTTGCAACTTCTCTATCCATCAAAAATTCCCTTGAACCTACAAAATTATAACAAAACTAGTGTAGAGGTAAGTAAGGGAGTCAATCCATATCTAAGGGTGAAACACAAAATTGGAGAGGACATATATAGATTCATTTGAATTTTATTATTATTTATTTATTTTTGCTTTTTATATTTTTTTTTATGGATTATTCAAGGGATTTTTTAGCTAACTAACTATACTAATTTTTATAACTACTAATTAAGAAGTAAAAGCTAATTTAAGAAAGGTGAGATAAACAAAATTGTCCTAGTAAGTAAACTAACAAAATTGGACTCATGAGGGCTTCAAAATTTCATCCCATAAATGGGAGATTAGCCCTCACTAATCATCATCCAAAAATATAAGATAAACAATTGAAAGCATGAGATGATTAAACTAAAAGTAAAAGAGAGGAATAGATCAAACCCATTTAAGCCTTGAATTGACATGAAATCTTCAATTACATCATCAATCTCTCAATTACAATTCTTCACTCATGTATTTATTGAAGCTAAACTAAAAATTACAAACTAAAAATTAAAAGGATAGTGGATGAATTCATAATGGACAATTAAATAATAAAAGAGATTTGCTAAAAATGCAAATCCTAAAATTATAAAATTGTACATTAGAATTCACCCAAAGAAATAAATTCTAGATCATTAATTTATATTGAGATAAATGCTAAAAATGCAAAATCTCAACATAAATGAATGGGTTAGAATTTATCTCCCATAAGGGATAAATTTCACTACATCAATCTATTATGAAATAATTGCTAAAAATGCAAAAATTCATAATAGATGGGTGGGGTGAAATTTATCCTAGAGATAATTTTCAACACACACCTCTATATTGAGGTATTTGCTAAAAATGCAAATAATCAACATAGAGGGGTGGGGAGAATTTTATCACACCTAGCTTAAAACTAATTTTGAGATCTCCTTCAAATGGCCTTGAGATTTTCTTTTATATGCAATTGGAGCTAAGGGGCATAATTGGAAATTGGCTAGAGGTGCATGTGTTTTGAGTGAGGTCATGGGGGTGAGGTTGGGGAGGATAAAATCTGATTTGTTAAATGGGGGTATAATGGGTATTGGGGTTAGAAAGGTACTTGGGGGGTATTTTGGGTAAAAGGTGGTAAGTTAGTTTTGGCACATGTGGGTATTAATTTGGCTTTTGGTTATTTGGTTTGTAACAGATCGGTTAAGGCTTCCAAAATGGCAAGTGGGTCTTTGGTTTCATGGAGAGATAAGGAAGGTTTGAAATGGGTATTGAAATGGTGAATGGGTTTTGAATATGGGTAATGGGGTACATGGGTAGGAAGATGGACGGGTCTTGCAAATGGGTTGAGAAGGTCCGATTGGAGATGGGGATCGGAGGTGGAAGGGTGCACGCCAGCGGCAGCAGGCGGGATAGGGGTCGGCGGTGTGAGATGCCGTCGCCGGATTGAGGGGAGAGAGAGGGAGGTCGCCGCTGGGTCGCGCCAGCCCGCCTGAGATGGTCGCCGGCGGGTGGCTTTGTTTTCAGGCCGGATTTGTGAATAGGTGGGTTAGGGTACTAAGGTAAAGGGTGAGAGTGATGTTGGGTTTATGGAGGTTTAGAGGAGAGAGAAAGAGATGGGTGGTTTGTTGGAGAAGATGAGTGTGGAGGGTTAATGTGTGTGTGAGGTGTAGGGTGTATGGTGGGGATAAGGGTAGGTAGTGTGTGGTGTATGGATAAGTTTGTGGGTATAGGATGAGGGGGTTGTGTGTGTGAGTGTTTAATTTGGCCTCTAAAAATATACCAAGACTCAATTAAAATTAATAAAATAAAAATTAAAAAAAATAAATAAAATTTAACTAGAAAAATAAAACAAACTAAAAATAATAAAAATATTAAAACTAAAAATAAAATCCTAAGCTATTAAAAACTAAAATAATAAAACAAAAGAAAATAAAAAAAATGAAAAATCTAATAAAAACTAAAGTCCTAAAAATATAAAATCTAATAAACTAAAAAATAAATGAAATCCTAAAAATTAAAATCTTAATAAAATAAAATAAAACTAGAAACTAATAAAAATCAAAATAAAATAAAATTATATTAATAAAAATAAAATAGAAAATAAAATTTAAAAATTCTAAAATAAATTTAAAATAAATCCTAAAAATAGAAAAGACTCAAACTAAAAATCTAAAAAATATAAAAAGACACAAACTAAACACACACAGGCTTGGGGTAAGTTGGGCTAGGATTAGGGCTCGGGTGAGGTTCTTGGGGTACAGGATAAGGGAGAGGTATTAGCTCCAAAAAATGCACAATTGCCTTGAAATACGCGTTTGAACACCGCAACGTACATTAAGCCTGCATATTAAACATTTAAGCGCATAAGACCCATATTGTCGAGAATTAGCAACTAAAGTACGTCTATTTGGGATATAAATTGTACAGTTTTGGGTGCTTATCACACCACCCCCAAACAGAGCGTTGCTAGTCCTCGAGCAATAAGATAGAGAGAAAGAGAAAGATAAGAAACCAAAAGTGTACCACTTTCGCGGGCACTTGCGATTGCACTTAGCATGTGCAACAAGCCTTTAAACCTATAGGTTGCCCTACAGGACGAGTTGTGTCTCGTGAGGGTTTGCAGGGAATATACCCACAAAATTCTTATTTTGCAAAAATTTATTGAAGGGCAGTCAATCTCTTATTAGATGTAGAATAATGGCACAATCCATCACAAGATAAATGATTTCAGAAATACAAGCTAGAATTTGTAAAAGTTTAGCTAAGTAAATACTCAAGGCACATCCTTCCTAGAACTCAACGTGTGTAGTGTGAATCAGTCAAAACGGGTCGAGTATCACAAGAGTAATTCCTAGATTGCCTTGTTGGAATCAACGCTTCAACTTCAAATCTCACTAGATATATCACTCTCAAACGAACTCTCGAGATATGGGTCAGTGTATCGCTCTTGTGTGTGAGGAGGTGAGTAAATGTAAGCAAGTTCAAACGTCTCACACACATATATGAAAGAACGAACATATAGAAAGAAAAATGATCTCATGAAAGAATGCTAATCACTATAGTGAGAACGTCGAGTTATTCACCACGTTGACTATCATTTGCCCGAACACCTAGGGGAATATATGGATGATATGGGTGAGGGGAAAATGAAATGGAAAGGATGGTATATGATGATGTGGGATGTTTGGGATGAGGTAGGTAGGATAGGATGGGATGATGATATGATGGATGGATGGTGGATATCTGAGAAGAGTGTATCACTCATAGACGAACAAATGTCTTTATTTCTTGACTGCAACTTTCTCTTTTTCTTCTTTTCCAAATACACATCAATGTATGAGATAAATCTGCTAAAAATACAAATAACCTCAACATAGATTTGTATTTAATTTTTCTCTATCTGAATCGGCTTTGGGAGAGATATTCGCTAAAAATGCAAACACTCTCTATGATAGATCATCTCCCTTTTTTTTTACTTTTTGTTTTCTTTTTTTTTTATATTTTTTTTTCTTTTCCAAATACGCATCAATGTATGAGATAAATCTGCTAAAAATACAAATAACCCCAACATAGATTTGTATCAAATTTTTCTCCATCTGAATCGGCTTTGGGAGAGATATTCGCTAAAAATGCAAACACTCTCTATGACGGATCTTCTCCTTTTACTTTCAACACTATTCTCTGTGGATATGGAAATGGGCGGTATGGTATATGGTGATGATATGGAAAATGGAAGGTGTATGAATGTATGATAAATGAAATTTGGTTGGTGTATGAGTGAAGGTGTGGTGAAAATCTAGTGATCGGGATAAATTTTAAGACACGCGTTTCTTACAACTCGAAAGTGATGTCGTTCTCGGTGATCAAACCAAAATTTTATGAAAGATAATGAGATCATACGACAATTAAAGTGCGGACCCAAAAGAAGTTGAATCAACTTGTGACTCGGAGATTGCGTAAAACACTCTAAAAGGGTGAAAGGCACAAATCTCACGGGCTAAAGTCTCTACTAGTGATCCTTAAGGTTCTCTTTAGAATTGTAGTACTCCTCAACTCTAAACGTAATGACGTGATAAGTGCGCAAATTTTGTTGAGTCTAGAAATTCATGGTGCAAAATGCCTTGTTATGTATTACATAAGCTATTTAGAAAAAATATTCTCTAGCTTGATTCCTAGATTTTAAAAGATGGATGATTGAAAATTCACATCAATGAGTGAGATGAAAGAAACTGCACGAAATTTTTAAAAATCAGGTTTAAAACTCAAAATTTTCCAAAAGAGGTATAATTTTGATAAAATTCCCCACCCCCAAACAAAAAGGAACATCGTCCTCGATGTTAAGTAAATGATTTTTAAAATGGAGAGCATAAGGTAGGAAAGAGATTACCAGAATGAACCGCTCATGAAGTGGACATGTGAATCCAAAAATAAACCTGAGTAAGTGATGTACAAGTCTATAAGCATGAGAAAGCATAGGGTGATGTGAAACACCACCCCCAAACAGGATAAGACTAGTACAAGAAACGCGGGCTGCCTCCCGGTAGCGCTAAGTTTAATGTCTTCAGCCAGACCGATCCATTCTCACCCTAAGGAAAAGAATAATGATGGCGCGGGGCGGCAGAAAATTGGGTGATGAGAATCACCCCCAAACAAGACTGAAGCGTCAGTCTTGTTCGATAATTTGACAAGGGTGAGGATGAAGAAACACCGAACACGACCTTTTTTTATTTTTTGGTTTTTTGGTTTTTTAGAGAATGAAAGGAAGAAAATATTTTTGAATTTTTATTAAAATAAAGGAAGAAGATATGTTTTGGATTTTTGTGAAGAAATAGAAGGAAAAAATTTTTGGATTTTTCTAAAAAGGAAAGAAAGAAAATATTTTTGTATTTTTTTTTTATAAAAATGAAAGAAAATATTTTTGATTTTTTTTTTTTTTTTAGAAGAAAAGGGTGGGGAAAATATGGACTCTTGAATGTGGACGGACTAACTAAAACCGACTACCGAAATTGGAATTGGACACACACAAGTCAAGAAAATGTCCTAACTAGCACATAGCCAACTTTTATCTTTGAATTTAGTGAAAGGGTAGTTAAATTTTAATTAAATCCGCGGGCGATAAAAATCACGAAAATATGAGTGATCGCCTTTGCAAAAATATTCTCCTATTGGGCTACCTAGTTGATTGATTTTAAATTTAGTGATGGCTAGGGTAGCACACAATGATAAGCGAGTGAGTCGGGTGATGAAATCCCTTCTCGTGAGTGACCGGGTGTAGGTCTTAGTTAATTAATTCATCACACCATTCGGAAATAAATGCGAGAATAAAATCAAATAAGAGCACACAAGAGCACACAAAAGAATTGACTCGCTAACAGGAGAGGCGCGAGGGTTTAGAAATGTACCTCCCACGATTTTTAGGCCGTGGGGTGCCGAAAAAGTTGAGTCGACCGGGGGGAGATCACGCCTATCTCAGTCGTCCCCAGGAGTCCTACCGACCCAAGGTAGAGAGGCTTCTAAATCCTCGCCTTTGGACGCCCTCTCTCTACCTTGTCCGGTTTCCCTATCACGCTTGGCTTCAATTATTACAATTTTAAATGGAAAATAAATGGTGTCCTATGCACCGCAATACAAGCCAAATAATAAAGTCCTAATACAATCCTTCTAAAGTAAAAAAAATGGTACTAAAAAAAATAAAAATAAAAGTGCAATACAAATGAATCATAAATAGGTAATCCTCGCAAGTGCTTCAAGCTCCAAAGACCGGCAACGGCGCCATTTGATAAAAAGGCTTTTTCAGTTCCCCGACAACGGCGCCATTTGATAAAAAGAAAAATTGCCTCTAATGTAGATTTATGTCGTTGTTGCAACTTCTCTATCCATCAAAAATTCCCTTGAACCTACAAAATTATAACAAAACTAGTGTAGAGGTAAGTAAGGGAGTCAATCCATATCTAAGGGTGAAACACAAAATCGGAGAGGACATATATAGATTCATTTGAATTTTATTATTATTTATTTATTTTTGCTTTTTATATTTTTTTTATGGATTATTCAAGGGATTTTTTAGCTAACTAACTATACTAATTTTTATAACTACTAATTAAGAAGTAAAAGCTAATTTAAGAAAGGTGAGATAAACAAAATTGTCCTAGTAAGTAAACTAACAAAATTGGACTCATGAGGGCTTCAAAATTTCATCCCATAAATGGGAGATTAGCCCTCACTAATCATCATCCAAAAATATAAGATAAACAATTGAAAGCATGAGATGATTAAACTAAAAGTAAAAGAGAGGAATAGATCAAACCCATTTAAGCCTTGAATTGACATGAAATCTTCAATTACATCATCAATCTCTCAATTACAATTCTTCACTCATGTATTTATTGAAGCTAAACTAAAAATTACAAACTAAAAATTAAAAGGATAGTGGATGAATTCATAATGGACAATTAAATAATAAAAGAGATTTGCTAAAAATGCAAATCCTAAAATTATAAAATTGTACATTAGAATTCACCCAAAGAAATAAATTCTAGATCATTAATTTATATTGAGATAAATGCTAAAAATGCAAAATCTCAACATAAATGAATGGGTTAGAATTTATCTCCCATAAGGGATAAATTTCACTACATCAATCTATTATGAAATAATTGCTAAAAATGCAAAAATTCATAATAGATGGGTGGGGTGAAATTTATCCTAGAGATAATTTTCAACACACACCTCTATATTGAGGTATTTGCTAAAAATGCAAATAATCAACATAGAGGGGTGGGGAGAATTTTATCACACCTAGCTTAAAACTAATTTTGAGATCTCCTTCAAATGGCCTTGAGATTTTCTTTTATATGCAATTGGAGCTAAGGGGCATAATTGGAAATTGGCTAGAGGTGCATGTGTTTTGAGTGAGGTCATGGGGGTGAGGTTGGGGAGGATAAAATCTGATTTGTTAAATGGGGGTATAATGGGTATTGGGGTTAGAAAGGTACTTGGGGGGTATTTTGGGTAAAAGGTGGTAAGTTAGTTTTGGCACATGTGGGTATTAATTTGGCTTTTGGTTATTTGGTTTGTAACAGATCGGTTAAGGCTTCCAAAATGGCAAGTGGGTCTTTGGTTTCATGGAGAGATAAGGAAGGTTTGAAATGGGTATTGAAATGGTGAATGGGTTTTGAATATGGGTAATGGGGTACATGGGTAGGAAGATGGACGGGTCTTGCAAATGGGTTGAGAAGGTCCGATTGGAGATGGGGATCGGAGGTGGAAGGGTGCACGCCAGCGGCAGCAGGCGGGATAGGGGTCGGCGGTGTGAGATGCCGTCGCCGGATTGAGGGGAGAGAGAGGGAGGTCGCCGCTGGGTCGCGCCAGCCCGCCTGAGATGGTCGCCGGCGGGTGGCTTTGTTTTCAGGCCGGATTTGTGAATAGGTGGGTTAGGGTACTAAGGTAAAGGGTGAGAGTGATGTTGGGTTTATGGAGGTTTAGAGGAGAGAGAAAGAGATGGGTGGTTTGTTGGAGAAGATGAGTGTGGAGGGTTAATGTGTGTGTGAGGTGTAGGGTGTATGGTGGGGATAAGGGTAGGTAGTGTGTGGTGTATGGATAAGTTTGTGGGTATAGGATGAGGGGGTTGTGTGTGTGAGTGTTTAATTTGGCCTCTAAAAATATACCAAGACTCAATTAAAATTAATAAAATAAAAATTAAAAAAAATAAATAAAATTTAACTAGAAAAATAAAACAAACTAAAAATAATAAAAATATTAAAACTAAAAATAAAATCCTAAGCTATTAAAAACTAAAATAATAAAACAAAAGAAAATAAAAAAAATGAAAAATCTAATAAAAACTAAAGTCCTAAAAATATAAAATCTAATAAACTAAAAAATAAATGAAATCCTAAAAATTAAAATCTTAATAAAATAAAATAAAACTAGAAACTAATAAAAATCAAAATAAAATAAAATTATATTAATAAAAATAAAATAGAAAATAAAATTTAAAAATTCTAAAATAAATTTAAAATAAATCCTAAAAATAGAAAAGACTCAAACTAAAAATCTAAAAAATATAAAAAGACACAAACTAAACACACACAGGCTTGGGGTAAGTTGGGCTAGGATTAGGGCTCGGGTGAGGTTCTTGGGGTACAGGATAAGGGAGAGGTATTAGCTCCAAAAAATGCACAATTGCCTTGAAATACGCGTTTGAACACCGCAACGTACATTAAGCCTGCATATTAAACATTTAAGCGCATAAGACCCATATTGTCGAGAATTAGCAACTAAAGTACGTCTATTTGGGATATAAATTGTACAGTTTTAGGTGCTTATCATACCGAATTTTTAAAACGCTTAGCACACATCGGGAAATAAAGACGAAATTAAATCACACACAATATTAATCACACATGATAAATTTCACCTAGTCCTAGTGAGAAAATTAAGCCAGCATAATTGTAGGCATAATAAAATTGCAAGAATGAATACTCAATTTCATTAAATAAACAAACTTACAATCGATGTGTCACAAATATTCTTGACAAAAATTTCACACACAAAATAATTATTGGCCCTCTCTAAAGCTCTCTCTATAACTCCCTCTCTAAAATAATAAACCCAAGGATCATATTTATAGGCTTAGGGGTGAGGTATTTGAGTGGGTGTAAAACACCTATTTTAATTGGTAAAAATGAATTAATTAAGTGTTTTACACCAATCCGTTGTTCGCAGAAAATGGGATTTGAAATTTGATATTATCTCAACAGATTTTAACGAAATCTGCTCAATGTAGATTAGTGTTGGTTTTGAAAGATTTGGATTTGAATTCCTTGGATCGTTGACATGGCAGATTTACTGGTCAAGGATGACATGGCGACGAACTGCCACATGGCACTGACTGGATACTGATGTGGCAGGGTACTGCCAAGTGGCGTTGATTGGGCTGATGTTGTCGCCTTTTACTAAAAATTTAGATGGTGAGGGAGGGATTCGAACCCCTCGCTTGTTGCTAATACTCTTCACCGCAAGACCACCAGGATAAGAGCCTTCTACATTAATATATCTGCTTTAATAATATATAACCCATCCCAAATTCCGAAATTCCCCTTCTATCATGTTTTGGCTCCAAGATTTGTTTCTTATTTCAATCCTTCCCATAACCTTCATATCTTCACTAAATCACCTCGGATATTCACCAAACTTCAGGGGTACCTGAAAAAATATAAAATAACATATATTAATTCAATTTCAGCCCCAGAAAGTTTAGGAAATTATGAATTTACCCTTATATGCATTTTTGACCCCGAAATTCATAACTTTTCCATTTTAACTCTAAATTCAACCAAATTTCAGAGGGAACTTTATTTTGCCTAGATAAACATTTAAAAATTATTTTTAGACCAATAAAGTTTTTGAAATTAAAATTTTATCCCCGGAGTTATTAAAATTAGATTTTTAACTCAGATTTTATTCAAACTTGCATTTTTCTTTTATGTTACGAAAATGACTCTAAAAACTCATTATTTAAGATACAATGGGTCTAACAAGGCCTAGATTTGGGCATAATTCATACAAAATAATGCACTCATCAGGAAGAGAGTGGATTGGGGAAGGAGGGCTACATCTAGGGAAGAGTTGAAGAAAAATCAAGGGCGATCCGGATCGCATGCCTTTTTGGGACAGAACTTCTCTCTGCTTCAACTCCGATTCTATCTTGTTCAATAAAGGCTCTCCCACCTAATTGCGACTCAATTAAGACCCTAATTTCTATTTAATCCTTATGTTCGAATCCCGAGATTATCTCAAAGTGTATGCTTCCTACTTGTTAATGCAATCGACACCTATATAGGGAACCTACCTACCTTATCCTAAGCTACACCTGACTACTATACACAAGAATCACCCCATATGTGTCGGGGGTGCGACGACCTCTCAGTTCGAGCTCACTCCACCCTATAAACGGGGTTCGACAACCAAATGGTGTCGATCTCTTCTACGCGTGCCTCAACATATGGCTTTAAGCGCTGTCCATTGACTTTGAACGTGTTCCCTCCTTTTGGATCTTCCAATTCTACTGCTTCGTGGGGGAATACGCTTTTCACAATGAATGGACCAGCCCATCGAGACAACAATTTACCCGAAATTAGATGAAGCCAGGAGTTATAGAGGAGTACCTTTTATCCCGGTCGAAACTCTTTTCGTCGTATGATTTTATGACATGAGAGTTTCATCCGGGCTTTTGAAATCTTGGCATTCTCATACGCATCATTGCGTATCTCCTCTAACTCGTTTAGTTGAAGCTTGCGAGCTTCACCAGCTTTGTCCATATCGTAATTTACCCTCTTAATTTCCCAATATGCTTTGTTCTACAACTCAACGGGAAGATGGTAAGGTTTGCCATACACAAAGAGGAATGGGGACATTCCGAGTGGGTTTTTATATGCGGTACGGTAGGCCCATAGCGAATCATTCAATCGAAGGGACCAATCTTTCCGGTCAGGATTGACGGTCTTCTCTAGTATGTGTTTGACTTCACGATTTGCCAACTCGACCTTCCCATTCGTTTATTGGTGATAGGTCGTTCCAACCTTGTGAATGACACCATACTTTTTCATAAGTTTTTCAAACGACTTGTTACAAAAGTGCGTCCTATTATCACTGATTACCGCTTTAGGTGCACTGAAGCGAGAAAGTATGCGTTTGTGCATGAACTTTATCACCACTTTATTATCATTAGTCTTGGTTGCAATAGCTTCCACCCACTTAGAAATATAGTCTACCGCGACTAGGATGTATAGGTACCCAAAGGATGGAGGAAAAGGGACCATGAAGTCAATACTCCAGCAATTAAAAACCTTAATGATGAGAATCAGGGTTAATGGCATCATGTCTCGTCGGGTAATCATCCCCATCCGTTGACACTTGTTGCAAGATTTGCAATAATTATTGACATCCCGGCACATTGTTGTCCAGTACAAACCACTTTGGAGAATTTTAGCGGCTGTCTTTTTCATGGAAAAATGGCCTCCATATGCTTTTGAATGACAGAATTGGATGACGTTTGGAATTTCATCATTCGGTATGCATCGTCGGATGATTTGGTCGATGCAATATTTAAAAAGGAATGGATCATCATAGAAAAACATGCGCGACCAAGTGATGAACCTCTTCTTATCTTGCGGTGTCCAATCGGGAGGGATGACTCCCGTGATAAAATAGTTTACTATATCCGCAAACTAGGGCAAAAAAGAGGTGGCAAAGAGTTGCTCATCCAGAAAATACTCGTCTATGGGTGTACAATCACTAGGTACGTCGAACGAAAGTCATGATAAGTGATCGACAATGACGTTTTCTACTCCTTTTTTATCTTTAATGGAGAGATTAAACTCTTGTAGGAGTAGGATCCACCTTATGAGGCACGGCTATGAGTTTTTTTTTCGCAAGTAGATATTTTAAAGCCGCATGGTCGGTGAAATAAGTTATGGGGGGAACCAATAAGATAGGACCGAAACTTGTCAAGAGCAAAGACTACCTCTAGTAATTCCTTCTTCATAGTGGAGTAGTTGAGTTGTGGTCCGGTAAGAGTCCATCTAGAGAAGTAGATGACATGAGCCTTGTTGTCTTTTCTTTGGCCTAAAACAACCCCTATCGCATAATCGCTAGCATCACACATAAGCTCGAACGGTAAAGACCAATCCAGAGCTTGCATGATGGGAGAGGACACAATCATGTTTTTTTATTTTTCAAAATAACTTTGGCATGCTTCCGTCCATTCAAATAGGGTGTCCTTCATAAAAAGATTGCTTAAGGGTCTAGCGATGGCGCTAAAGTCCTTAATGAACCTTCTATAAAAGCCCGCGTGGCCCAAGAAAGAGTGTAATGTCATCTATGACACCTATTTTTTCTCAATCGACTTATATCCCTTTGGATGACACGATGTGGCCAAGAACTATACCCTCGGTTACCATGAAATGGCATTTCTCCCAATTCAGCACTAAGTTCTTTTCCACACATCGGGCTAGTATTTTCTCAACATTAGCTAGACATAGGTCGAAAGAGGGGCATCCATAAACACCTCTAGCCCTCTCTCTACCATGTCTTTGAATAAGCTCAACATGAACCATTGAAAGGTCGCCGGTGCATTACACAAGCCAAATGACATACGTTTTTAGGCAAACGTTCCCAAAGGGCAAGTGAAGGTTGTCTTATCTTGATCAAGTACATCTACCTCAATTTGTTTATATCCGAAATAACCATCTAGGAAGCAATAGTAAGGGTGGACCGCTACTCTTTTAAGTATTTGATCTATAAATGGCAAGGGGAAATAGTCTTTCCTAGTTCCCGCATTGGGTTTTCGGTAATCAATGCAAATGCGCCACCCAGTAGTGGTACGTTGGGGAACTAGTTCTCCCTTGGCATTTTCAATCACAGTCATGCCCGACTTCTTTGGGATGACTTGAATGGGGATTATCCACTTGCTATTCGAGATTGGGTAGATAATCTCGGCATCCAACAACTTTATGATTTCAGTCCTCACCACATATTTCATTATGGGGTTTAGCCATCTTTGCATTTCTTTCTAGGGATTAACATCCTCATCGAGATGAATCTTATGGGTGAATATCAGAGGGCTTATCCCCTTTAGGTCAGCTATGCACCAACCAAAATCACTTTGGTGCTTCCTCAAAATTTTTAATAGCTTACCCTCTTGCTCTTCATCTAAGCTAAAGGAGACAATAATATGAAATGTCTCACTTTCACCTAGGAAAGAATATTTAATGTCGGAGGGTCGTTTCTTCAACTCGAGAGTCAGGAAAGAATCGCTAGAGGGAACCATGTGTGCCTCCCTCGGCGGTAACTTTTCGAATCGAGAAACCCAACTAACATCTCTCACATCCTCAGCCGACGCTCTCTCATCAAGTAAGCCTCTCAACTCCTCTATCTCCCTCTCAAACTCGGTGTAAGGTCCCTCGCTCTCGTGACTAGACACTAGGCAAGCTTTTAAGGCGTCTCCACAATAATTTTCCTCAAAGTGCTCTTCTACAATCTCATTAATTAAGCTCATCACGTGAAGATCATCTTCTTCCCTTGCTTATTGGGCTATGTTGAAGATGTTTGTTTCTAAAGTCATATTCCCAAAAGTGAGTTGCATATGCCCATTTCGAGTATTGATTAGTGCATTAGCCATAGCTAAGAATGGGTACCCAAGAATAGTGGGAACATGATTTTTTGAGGCGAAGGAGGGTTCTGTGTCCCAAATAACAAATCTACCGGGAAATAGAAAGTGTCCACTTGGACTATCACGTCCTCAACTATACCCCTTGGTATCTTCACGGTTCGATCTGCCAATTAGAGAGTGATCCTTGTGGGTTTAAGATCACCTGGATCAAGGTGCCTATAAATTGAATAGGGGAGGATATTAACACTCGCCCCCAAATTGAGTAAGGCCTTTTCGAATTTATTCTCTCCAATGATGCAGGAAATGATGGGTGAACCCGTATCTTTATATTTAGGTGAGAGATCGTTAAAAAGAACTGAGACCACGTTCTGTGCTAGGAACACATTTTTCTTTTGCTTCATCCTTTTCTGTACTGTTAATGAGTCTTTTATGAGTTTTGCATAGGCTGGAATTTTCCATATTGCATCGAGGAAAGGTAAGTTCAATTTTGCGTTCTTAAGGACTTCTAGCACTTCATCACTTATGGTACCTTTGTGGGAAGGAACCAATCTTTGAGGAAATTACGCATTGGAGGGTGATTTTATAACTAGCTCGGGATCACTAGTGTCTTCCTTTTCAATCTCGTTCAAGGGGATATCTTCGGCTTCTTTCGTGTCGAGTGAATTCTCCTTGACTTTCGAAGTGTCACGTGAGGGAGGTGATAAATCAACAACTCTCCCACTACGAAGAGTGGCTACAGCTTGGCACTGCTCCTTTTGTTCTGTAGAGGTGGAGATAACACTAGGTTGACCTTGGGGAGGTCTTTGGCCCTGGGCAGGAAATTTTCCCTTCTCTTGGATACACAACGATGATTGCAACTGAAGATGTTCGCATTAATGTCAATGAACAAGCGTTCATTTCTAGCATTGGTTGCACTTTGAGAATTTATGAACTGGGTTATGGTGTCCTCAAAATTCCTCCGAGGTTGAGCTATATATGGGGCTGGAGGGGGTGGTGCTTGTTGGTATTAAGGAGGTGGTGGAGGTGGGACAACCTTTGAATGTGGGTTCATCGCAGCTTGTGGGTGTCCATAGTTGAAACCAGGATGGTTTCCCCATGCAGGGTTGTACGAGTTCCCACGCGGGGCATTAAAATTTCCCTTAAATCCTCCTATAGCATCCACCTTCTTGGTGTGCATGGACTTGTAGGCGGAAATCGTCGGGCATGCCTTTGTGGAATGAACCGCCTCACAGATAGCACACACCTTTTCTTTCAAACCATGGATGGATCTGGAGATATCTCTCAATCGACCGTCAAACCACTCTTTTATCTCTCTCTAAAACTGATTGAATCAGCGGTCTATTATGGTGTTGGTATCCAAATGGTATAGACCGAATGCAGTCGGAGTGATAGATGTTTTTCTTGGCCAGGCTTGGGTATTAGGATCGAATGTTTACCATGCTTGAGTAGTCTCTGCGACATACTTAAGGTGGGCCTCGACATCGCAGGAGTTTAAATCCCAAAAAGGTCTTTCACACATTGTTTGCACAAGTTGTTTTAAAGCCACTGTCAACCCATTATGGAAGAAAGAGATCACCAGGTGTTTGTCAAAACCATGATGGGGCCATGCGCTTATTAACTCGTGGAAACGTTCCCAACACCTGTCAAAAGATCATTATCGTGTTGTCAGAAACCTTGGATTTGAGTTTTGGTAGAATTGATCTTATGCTGTGGATATAATTTTGAGATAAACTTGGACTGCATATCTCTCCAGGAAGTGACGGAGTTCGGGGGTAGAGACCATATCCAGGTCTTGAATTTATCCTTTAAGGAAAAAGGAAAAAGCATTAGGCGAATGATATCTTGCGTGCAAGCTTAATAACTAAATGTGTCACGTGCCTCTTCAAACTCACGGATATGTAAGTATGGTTTCTCTGAATCCATGCCGTGAAACGTAGGGAGACTCTATATCATCCCATTTCGAAAGTGGAACTGACCGGTATTATACAAAAGTAAAATGCAACCAGGGGTGACAGTCCGCTCATGAATGAGTAAGTCTTTCATGGGACGATAGGGTAAACCTCCCTCTCCAGTACCGAAACTTATTGCGTCAGACATCGTGCTCACGCTCTCTTCAAATGACTCGGTGTACTCACTCGGTGTCTTAGATGTGTGACTTGAGGTTTGACTCAGGGTGTAACTACCGATCGAGTGCTCAGGAGTAGGAAGTGGAACCCAAAACTGTGGAATGCGAGGTGTGTGGGGACTGTCAGAGTTATACTCAACGATTGGATTTTCATGAATTCGGGTTGGAGTATTTTGAGGAGTTTTAGTATGTTCAGGATTTTGCATTAAAGGATTTTAAGAGATATTTTTTTATTTGAATTTTTGGTCTAATCTTTATATTGTCTTGATTTAACTTAAGTCTACCTAGATCCCTGACAACGACGCCAAAAACTTGACGCGACTACAAATGTGTCTAGTGTGCGTACTATATAGGCTAAAGTGCAAGCTTATCACTCAAGTAATAATATCGATAAGTCGGGTATCGATCCTCAAGAAAACAGGACAAACGAAGTCGTGATGACGTTGGACAGATTAAGAAATCCTATATTTGACTCTAAAAAGAAAGAAAAGATGATTAGAAAGGCGAATCAATTATAATTAGATGCAAATTGGAAAATGATTACTAAGGAAACTACGATCGAATAAAATGAAATTACTCTAAGTAAATGAAACCTAATGATAATTGAACTAAAAATTAACTATGAGGTGAGACAAATAGATCCGGTTACAATCCCCCACACCCTAGTAATTCACTTCGTAAGATACTAGTTTCGGAATTAGAATTTTAAATGAACCCGATCTTTAATACTCCTAAGTATTACACATATGAGGGATCGTAGCCCGAAGAGTATGTAAGCAAAGTACGAGTAAAGCGGTGTCGCATTAACCAATACGCACGTTGCAGTCTTAAGCATACCGGCTACCTAGGGCAAACGAGTTCAAAAGTTCTACGATGGTTGCACCACTTATGCAACATGATTCATTTAAGATTTTAATTCAAAAGTCTATTTCCCCTATCGTGAATTACATCAGGTGGGGTTCATGCACTCCAACCCTTAGAAGATTAGCTAGACATAATTAACTTAGAGAAAGACACGATTTTTAAGGAAGGAAACATTAACTCTAAATAAACTAAGTGAAAAGAGAATTTCAGATTCAAAACCAGTAATTAAAACTAATGAGCAATTGAAAGTTAAAGGAAAAGTGTTACTTGGATTGTAGAAATTAAACTTGAATCTTTACAGCAATGGTTCTTCAGGAAAACTAGGGTTTTTGACTACAAAAACCCTCTACTTCTAATTAGCTACCCTAAAAATTGAACTCCTAATATTATGGAACCAATTTGAATAAATAGCCACGAAATTTACAAGAGGTTGACTCCATTACAACTCTGAGAAACACTACACCAAAAATAGCAATTTGGCACACCTTGATATTAAAAATCTGGCACAGTTTAAAACTGTGCCAAAATCTGGCACGATTTAATGATAGTCTGGCACACTTTAAAACAGTGCCAAAATTTGGCACTGTTTAAAGATGTGCCAAAATAGAGTACACATCATTAAAATATAAAATACCCTAAAAAATTCATTTCACTCATTTTACTATCCCGCTCTCATCCCTCTCATTCCCAAACCTTCCCGCTCATCCCGCTCATCCCTCTCATTCTCAACTCTCTCTCTCTCTGTGCTCAACTCTCTCTCATATCTCTTTTAAATCAACAAGTAAAACTCTCCCCCCCTCTCTCACTCGATCGCGCTTTACATATGAATTTTGGAGGAAAACTTACATACATGACTTGAGACAAACAAAACACTATCTCTTCTTTAATCGTTTAGTTTAGTTTCAAATGAGGGCTTTTTCCTAATGTGGGTTCTTTGTTGCACATATATTAAATTAGGGCTTTGATTTATTTTTTATTTGATTTTGCAGATCTAAATAGAAGATTTCAAATGGAGATTTGCAATACACCAGGTATACTTATGGACATGAGTTGGGTTGAGTTGTGATTTTATTTGTGTTCTTTAGATATTTTTATCTACAATTTTAGTTTCTAAGTGGTCTTTAAACTGTGGTAGCTTTGTAATTTGGTTATGACACTGTGTGATAATTAGTTCTTTTTTGAATCCAATGTGCAATTAGTTATTTTTATCTCCAATGTGTAATTACTTATTTTGAGAAAAAAATTCTTAATTGAACACCATCAATTATCTGACAGCTATTGACCTCCATTTTTTGCATTTATGAGTTTTTTCTTTCTTTATATTGTGAATACCTATGTTCCCGTGTATAAATTTGTATATATTTGAAAATTTGATTTATAAAGCCTTTATTGTGTTTAGGTATGCTAAATAGGTTATTTAAAGGCTTCACACTTGAGATTCATCGAATAATTCAATGATTTTTTTATACTCAGCAAATAACACAATTATTTTTATATACTAGACTTACTATTACACTCAGCAAATAACGCAACTATTTTTGTAATTAATGGTTCGTTTCATATTTGGAGTTTTTGTTTTACAATATTTGGAGCATGCTGTGTCCATTTTGAAATTGGATGAACAACGTTGTTGGAGCGAATTTGAATTTTTTGGATTTCGTGGTTGCTTACCAGGTGCTTGATAAAATTTCCAAGTGATTTGTATTTTTATGAAATGGTTAAGGAAAGTTTTTTTGGCATATCTCATATCCCCACCAGTTATATTGCGGTGCTTATAGTGTAAATATAGCTAATGCGTGTGTGAATTTTAAGGATTACTCCATATTTCACATCACTATTATGTCTGGTATGGTCACATTTGGTGTTTATTTTACATAATATTTCTTAATGAATTTTGTATTCAAATGTCAAGTTAATATTATTTTCGTATTTGACGCGGACGTGACTCGACACGTAATGAATTTTCCGTTTAATAATTTCCGTATATAGGAAGTTCCTCTTATGAAAAGCAAAGTTGCAAGACTTTGTTGACATTTTGTAACCTTTTAAGTCAACAAAGCAACAACGAAAGTGTCGTATTTATTTGTTATGCATATTACTTGGTTGTGTTTGTTTTTTGTACTAAAGGTGGACATTGATATGTAAGAGGGTGAAGCAGAGCATCCTTTCCAAAAAAAGTACAATGATAGAGCATACGGATAGAGAAACTAATGGAGTATCAATCCAAATAGAGAAGGTGTTTAAACACATATCCTCATACAAAGAGTTAAAGCAGGTGTGAGGACTCCTCATATCCTCACTTTTATTCGTTGAGTTGGTTGTCACTTTAATTCTTGCGGTGGTTAGATTTTTATCGATGATAAAGGCTTTGAATATATAATATAACTTTGAATACCCTATGAGTATACAATCCACATGTTTCTATTAGATAGAAATACATAATCTACGGATATGAAGTGGTACCTCCAATGAAAAGAAATTTTAATTGTGACAATAGTACCGATTGATAGAGTATAAATTTTCCTTTGATATACATATACAATGGAGATTGGTGAATAACATGTGGTCTTTTAGGATATGAATACCTTGTGCATTTGTTTAAAAACGTGCGTTCTTTTAGGATATTCACATATAATTATAGTGTCGTTTTATATATTCATTTATGGTCCTTTTACATTTGCTATATTTGCATTTATGGCCCTTTTATATATTTTTATGTGCTTGAGTTTAGTTGTCTTCACATTCTTCATTCAATAATCAATTAGTAGTGGGAATTACTCTAGGGCTTCAATGAATTACGTGTATCTATGTATTTATGGGCCTTTGATGATGCTAATAGCAGCTTCAATTGACCTTTTTCCATTGCCATTATCCACATAATATTGAATTTGATAATGCTAATAGCAGCTCTCTAAGAAGGCCATATGAAGGTAATTTTGTAGCAGCCTTCCTTATCCATGATATTAAATCTATCTTTCAAGAATTTACACCAAGAGGAGTATTTTTTACATGCATCCAAAGCTTGCTTTAGAGCACTTGCTTCATTCAAAAATATTAGATTTCTCAAATTCGAGTCCACCTTCGTCATAAAGAAGAAAATAAGTTTTCTAATCAACACTAAAAATCTTGAATGAAGAAGTACTACTAGTCCATAGGTTCTTGTCCACAACTTGTATATGTGTAAAAAATTTGTGTATATATATGTATATATATTGTATGTATGTATTTGCTGTCATATTCATTTGCTCACCCTTTTTTTTTTATCTCGCTCACTTTTTTGTTGAGAAATTGGCATGAAGCTCTTGCCCATGTAGATGTTTCCTTTGAATAGGATGGGTGCGTTCACCAGTTTGACATATGGAAGAAATCTTACTTGAAGACTTGTTATGTTATTGATCAAGTGCTAGAGCATCATCCTGGGATTGATTCTTTTTATAGCGGTACAACAGCTTCAACAATTGTTAGACAGGTAAGAGGAATTCTAATCAAATAAGATTTTGTGGTAACCTCGAGTAATGATATTATCAGGCCTAAAAACTAAAGAAAACGTTTGACATATGAAAGATGTTAACGTTGTAGAAAGAATGACAACTTTATGCAAAACTTGCTCTAGTTATTGAAGTCACCATAAATTTTGAGTTCCCGTATTATAAGTCAGTAGTTTTATAATTTTTCCTACACTAAGACATCTTTTCTTAGATAAAAATAATAAGGGTAATGAAAAATGTATATACGTTTTGATTGAAGCTAATGTCACTTGAATTGGACTTTACTTTTCCTTTACATTCGTGTTGAGTTAAAAAATGTATATAAGTTTTGATTATTAGTTTTCTTCTCTTAGTTTTAACATAGATGTAGAAAAAAAGAATAATTTATCGATGAGAAGAAGAGTTCCATGGATGAGCAATCAAATCCATAATTTTTGGATGAGAACACCTAAAATTTAGGAACATATCTTGATTACATAATATTGACCATTCAGAGACGGAACGTATCTTGATTACGTAATAGATATTTTTATAAGTTTGTAATAGTAGGGGGATAAGAGGTTTGCTTGTAATACCTTCTTTTTCATCAATTGGTATTAGCCCTTAGGACTTGGATACTTCGATTTGTTTAATCTTAATCTCTGGTTACTAATTTGTCCCCTTTTTTAATTGAAAAAGGTTTTATCGATACTAGTGGGAACTAAAGTTGAATATAATAGTTTATATGTAATTGATATAAACCATAAAACAGTTTATATGTAATTGAAAGGGAACTAAAGTTGCTAAATTTTTAGCTGTCTAATACAGCAAATCCATCCCTTGGAAATAATGGTTCATTGACTGAAACGGGAAGGATCAGGGGAGGCCCATCTGAGCAACTTCATGTCGAGCAGATAAAGAAGCACATCAGTACTCCTGTTCCACACGATTCATGCTTAGTTCTCTCTGTGAGCAATTCGGGTAATTAAGTTTGCCTCTGAGATTTGGCATTTCTTTATATGGGCCATTTAGACCAGGCATTAATAACATGAGTAATTTATTTTTATTTTTATACTTTGTGTCAATAATGTGAACTTTGAGTTATGCCCTTCTTTTCATAATTGTCCGGCTTGGCCTCTCATTTTAAAGATAGTATTTCAAAACATTGCATTATCTACAGTGATGTATACATGTGGCTTGAGCCTGGTAATTATTAAACCTTCTAATTTTGTTTTAGTTCTTAGATATTGCAGTTAGGATAAGAGCTGCTAAAAGGTACCATCAGTGTTGTCATGGATAACTGGCACCTTCTAAAACCTTCTTGGGCGCTATAGCTGTACTCATTCCCCCATTTGGTTGGGAGGAAATTACTATTGCGTAAGAGATGAATGATGATTAGAGAGGGTCATTGGCATATTGCCCTAATTCAACGTTGTGTAGTTTATCGCTCCTGCTCCCCATTACACAGCAGATAATTTCAAGTAAAATAGTCTATTATCATTTAAGAGGGGGTATTTAAAAATTTATATCATTGGCAAAAGGGTTTGTCAAAAAATTCCTAATCAATACTTGTAGCTCTTATTTTCGCGGTTTATTAGTTATGATGTCCGTAGAATACACGTTTCACTTGGTACCGTCATCAATTATTTATCACTCATTTTCTTTTGTATTTATTGGTTCTGAATCTTATTAAGGCTTCATTTGAACAAAATATAGTGTGTTAACGTGGTTGTTTGATTTACGGTGTCATATTGTTACAGGTGCCTTGCAATTATATGGCCTGATATACCGTACCTCTCAATCTATAAGGTTAATTATTAGTCTATTGTTGATTCAGGCAGTGCTAGGCTTTTGGCTTGAAATTCTTGTTGAGACAGATTTTCTCTGTTGGAATCTGCATTAGTTCCTAGAAATCCCATCGTCCGCAAAGGACGCTCATCAAGGAGAGAAAAGGAAGTTGCTGCAGCTGTAGCTGCCTCTGCAGCATCTTCTGCCAACATCCAAATTCGCATCTTGCTGGACGATGGGACCTCAAATAAAATAATGTGGTCTATTTGTGTACGTAGTGAACCTAGGGTTTATCTAATATCTTCAGTTCTTGTTTGTTCTATTATGTTTGTTTGTTGCACCCACTGATACCATTTTTAATTTTTAGAATAATATAATTAGTATGTTTGCGGTGTTGGTCACAAATCTGCTTTGGGGGAATGGATAGCTAAGGCCCAACTCTGTGATAAGTTACATGAGGCGGGAGGTTCCATGCCACTATAAAATATAATTCAAGAATAGACAGTTTTGGACCTTTGGGGACACACCTTGATGATGATGACACAGTGATGCATTGTGAATGGATTTCTTAATATGCAGGACCTCATTACTAACCAATTTTTAACAGTCCATTGCATTCATGCCACATCATTATTTCAGTCAAAATGTACCCCGAAATCGTGTTAGCTTAGAATTACTCTTTTAAAATTTGTGATCAACTTTAATATATTTGTGGTCCTAAATTTTATGCCATATATTTATAGGTGAGAGTCGCGATGGTTGGCAAGTATATAGGCCTTTCTGATTCTTACCTATCAGTACTTAAGGTGAACTTTTCTTCGACTGCTTTCCCATTATATTATATATTCATCAAGAAGTTTCGTGTACATTTAAAACACAACTTCTATATATCTTTGTACAATAGTTGCGGACTTATACATCTATCCATAATTTTCATACTACATAGCGCTGAGATTTTTCTTTAGACAATGTCAAAGACATGATATATTTGATGCCATTGTTGTTAATGTCTTCGACCATATATATAATTTTAACCCTGGATAACATGTTATACCTTTTGGATCAAGCTAGAATTGGCATTTTCTTTACCACCCCACTCACTAAGAAATAAAATATACAAAAGATAAATTATCTAGTGATTAGGATTGTTTGGTTTATCTGCAGTTTTCATAGTTTCATTCTAGATTACTTATTAACAAGTCGGACATGTAGATAATTCCAAAAACATTGTAAAATTTAATAATTCGGCATTCAAATCCTTGTTGCGAAAGATAATGAAGTCCTCCTTATACATCAAAGACTTTGCTTGCATTTGAAAAAAGAATTATTGATAAGCGAACTTGTCAAATCGTTAAAGGTATCATTAGTTGAAATCCTATGACTTGTGAATAGGAAATTGTACCACAAATCAATTTGTAAGATTCAAACGGCCCCGTAAGAGGTACGAACACCTCTCACGGGACCAATGTAACTTGTACGAACAGACCGCATAGTCACGGGTCTCTTGGTTTGAGAATATGGCGATAATTTCAAAATATATTGATAAAGCTTAAAAATAAGCCCTTAAAGGGTGAAAACCCAAATCAGTCCCTAAACGGCCCCGAAAGAGGCACGAACACCTCGCACGGGACCAGTTTAACTTGTAGAAACTGACCACGTAGTTGCGGGTCTCCCGGTTTAAGAATATGAAGATAATTTCAAAATATGTAAATTAGGCTTGAAAACCAGCCGTTTGACGGTGAAACCCCAAACCATCCCCCAAACGGCCCCGTAAGAGGCACGAACACCTCGCACGGGACCAATGTAATTTGGAAAAACTGATCGCGTAGTCGCGGGTCTCCCGGTTTGAGAATATGATGATAATGTCAAAATATCTAGATTAGGCTTAAAAATAAGCCGTTGGAGGGTCAAAACCCAAACTAACCCCCAAACGGCCCCGTAAGAGGCACGAACACCTCACACGGGACTAATGTAACTTGTACGTACTGAACGCATAGTCATGGGTCTCTCGATTTAAGAATATGATGATAATTTCAAAATATATTAATTAAGCTTAAAAACAAGCCCTTAAAGGGTGAAAACCCAAACCAACCCCCAAACGGCCCCATAAGAGGCACGAACACCTCGCACGAGACCAATGTAACTTGTACGAACAGATCACCTAGTCATGGGCCTCTCGATTTGTGAATATGATGATAATTTCAAAATATATTGATTAAGCTTAAAAACAAGCCCTTAAAGGGTGAAAACCTAAATCAACCCCCAAACGGCCCTGTAATAGGCACAAACACCTCGCACGGGACTAATGTAACTTATAGAAACTGATCGTTTAGTCGTGGGTCTCCCGATTTGATAATATGATGATAATTTCAAAATATGTAGATTAGGCTTGAAAATAAGCCGTTTGACGGTGAAAACCCAAACCAACCTCCAAACGACCCTATAAGAGGCACGATCACCTCGTACGAGACCAATGTAACTTGTACGAACTGATCGCGTACTCGTGGGCCTCCTGGTTTGAGAATATGACGATAATTTCAAAATATCTAGATTAGGCTTAAAAATAAGCTGTTGGAGGGTGAAAACACAAACCAGCACCCAAACGAATCCATAAGAGGCACGGACACATCGCACGGGACCAATGTAACTTGTACAAACTGACCGCGTAGTCGTGGACCTCTCGATTAGAGAATATAATGATAATTTCAAAACATATTGATTAAGCTTAAAAATAAGCCCTAAAATGGTGAAAACCCAAACTAGCTCCCAAATGGCCCAGTAAGAGGCACGAACACCTCGCACGGTACCAATGTAACTTGTACGAACTGATCACGTAGTCACGGGCCTCTCAGTTTGAGAATATGATGATAATTTCAAAATATATTGATTAAGCTTAAAACCAAGCCCTTAAAGGGTGAAAACCCAAACCAGCCCCCAAATGGCCCCATAAGAGGCGAACACCTTGCATGGGACCAATGTAACTTGTACAAACTGACCGCGTAGTCGCGGGTCTCCCGGTTTGAGAATATGATGATAATTTCAAAATATGTAGATTAGGCTTAAAAATAAGCCCTAAAATGGTGAAAACCCCAACCAGCCCCCAAATGGCCCCGTAAGAGGCACGAACACCTTGCACGGGACCAACGTAACTTGTATGAACTGACCGCGTAGTCACGGGTCTCTCGGTTTGAGAATATGACGATAATTTCAAAATATCTAGATTAGGCTTAAAACCAAGCCCTTAAAGGGTGAAAACCCAAACCAGCCCCCAAATGGCCCCATAAGAGGCGAACACCTCGCATGGGACCAATGTAACTTGTACAAACTGACCGCGTAGTCTCGGGTCTCCCGGTTTGAGAATATGACGATAATTTCAAAATATGTAGATTAGGCTTAAAAATAAGCCGTTTGATGGTGAAAACCCAAACCAGCCCCCAAATGGCCCCGTGAGAGGCACGAACACCTCGCACGGGACCAACGTAACTTGTATGAACTGACCGTGTAGTCATGAGTCTCTCGGTTTGAGAATATGATGATAATTTCAAAATATCTAGATTAGGCTTGAAAACAAGCCGTTTGTGGGTGAAAACCCAAACTAGCCCCCAATTGTCCCCGTAAGAGGCATGAACACTTCGTACGGGACCAATGTAACTTGTACAAACTCACAACGTAGTCACAGGCCTCTCGGTTTGAGAATATGACTATAATTTGATAATATATGGATTAGGTTTAGAAATAAGCCGTTGAAGGGTGAAAACCCAAACCAACCCCTAAATGATCCCGTAAGATGCACTAACGCCTCACACAAGACCAATGTAAATCGTAGGAACTGATCAGGTAGTCATAACTTGTGTAAGATTTTCAATTTTAGAATATAATAATAATTTCAACTCCTATATGTAATTTTTTAGCTTGAGTAAGTTTTTTTATAAATTACTTGGTTACTACTATCGTATCTTTTTTGTATATTTTTTTTGCAGGATAATATTTTATCGTTAGCATTTATTCACGTGGAACACACGGAGAAATCAATGGTTTACAACAAGGGGTTTATTCATGATTCTATTTTTTGTGTTATGGCCGTGCGGGCGTTTGTAGTTTATTTTTAACTTTTAAGGCCGTGCGGGCTTTTGTAAGTTTATTGCTATATTTTGTGGCCATGCGGGCTTTATATTACGTAGGTTTTATATTAACAGGTTTTAGAATGTCTAGAAAATAGAGGAAACTCTGCCCAATTTTTTTTAGTCTGTGAACTACTAAAGACTTGTAATATTTTGAAGTTTGTATGTACAGTAGTTTATCAACAACGTGCAAGATTTGTAATTTGTGAATTTTCTTGTTTTCAAATAAATAATTTTTTTTCTTTTATCCAAAAATTTGGCACAGTTCCAAACCATGCCAAAAGTGTATCAAATTTTGGCACGATTTTGAACTATGCCAAAAGTTTATCAAAATGTGCTCAATCTGGCACAGTTCAAAACTGTGCCAAAAGTGTGCCAGAAATATCAAATTCTGGCACGGTTTAAAAGTGTGCTAGAAGTGTTCCTGTTTGGTCAAATCTGGCACACTTTTAAACCGTGCCAGAAAAAAATGGCCATTTTGGAACACCTGATTCTGGCACAGTTCAAAATCGTGCCAGATTTGATCTGGCACAGTTTTAAACCGTGCCAGATTCCTATTTTTGGTGTAGTGAAAGAAATAGAAAATTTCGTAAAAATCCAATGCGGTCCAGACCGGTTGCCCAGCGGCGGCTCAGATCGATCCCTTATTCGAGCCAGTATTCCTTAGCTAGATGTGATCCGGACCTTTTTGGGAAAAGGGTATGGATCGCACCCCTTTTCTTTACAGCGATTCTTTTACCAGGGCGGTTCGGATCGTTCGCCAGGGGGTGGTCTGGATCGCCTGGATTTTTCATCCAGAGAATTGTTTAAAGCCCGGTCCGGATCCTTTTATGGAAAAAGGTTCGAATCGCCTTGTATTTCTATGCAGGGATCTTTCTCTTAATTTTCTCAACTTCAAATCCTCGAAACTTATTCACCGTAGCTCGGTTTATCTTGTCGTTTCTTCCAGTGCTTTTGAGATTAAATTATCTTCAATTTTCTAGTTGGCTTCAATTCCGGACGAAGGCCACAAATTTACGAAATTTCCCTTTGACCTTCCTCTTTTGACTTTATTCATTACTTTTTTCCAGTTTCTTTCTTCCTCAATACTTCAAATGCCTGTAAAACTCATGAGAAATAAACGAAACTAGATGTACTTGTTTATAAGGAGTTAGTATCAAATAAATGTGATACTAAAATCATTTTACGTTACTCAAGATACTAAAAGCCTCTAAATTAAAGGAGTAAATTTGGAAGAATTTAATCCTAATCATGTATCTAATAAGAGGATCCATCCATGAGGCTCCCATATTCAGATTTAGGCAAGGTCTAGCAACCTCTTCCTCTTCGATTGTCGACTTGAGCAAAATCTCAACCGGTACTATTCTCCTTATGTCTGTTCTTATTGCTGAGACCAACCTCACGAGTGCATCCGCTCGACTATTATCTAGCCGAGGTAGCCTCTTTATATTTATTTCCTTGAATATTTCTAGCATCGTTCTCACTCTCTTCAGGTATCTGACCGTCCTTTTATCTTTGGCCTCATACACCCCCAGGATTTGGTTCACGACTAATCATGAGTCACTGTGGACTAGGAGCTGGCCGACATTGAGGGATTTTTCCAAAGATATACCTACTATTAATGCCTCGTACTCTGACTCGTTGTTGGAGGCTTTAAAGTTAAACCTTAGCGCATATTCAATATTTGTACCATCTGGTGTCGACACTATCAGCCCTTCTCCACTTTCGCTTTCACAGAACGACCCATCAACGAAGAGGTTCCAAATGGTTTCATATGAAGATAAGTTACCCTCTGCTAGGGTCTCCTACTGAAGAGGTATCTCTCTTCTTCATTCTCAACTGTTCATTATCTGACAGTACTTGTCTCGGCCTCGTCCTATCTTCGATCGACATTTCTCTTTATTGGCTCATCTATAGCCTCTTAATTGTTCTCTACCTCGGCCTCATCCCAGGTAAACTCGGCTAAAAAATCTGCGAGTGCCTGTCCCTTGATGGAAACCCTAAGTTGATAAAAAATATCGTACTCCCCCAACTCGATTTACCCTAGCCTTCCTGACTTCTCAGGTTTATGGAGGACCTATCTTAGTGGGGAATCAGTGAGGATGACCATGGAGTGGGCCTGGAAGTATGACTTTATTTTCGTAGAAGCATATATCAAAGCATATATTAACTTTTCAATCCAAGGGTACTTATGCTCAGACCCTTGGAGTGCTTTGCTATTCAAGTACACTGGTCTCTGCACTCCATCCTCTTCTTTTACTATTGCAGCACTAATGGATGATTCTGAGACAACTAAATAAACATATTACTTCTCACCCTGAATTGGCTGAGATAGGATTAGGGGGAACCGAGGTAGGACTTGAGCTCTTTAAAGGCAATATCACATTCCTCATTCTATTCGAAGGCCTTTATAAGAATTTTGAAAAAAGGAAGACATTTATCTGTAGCTCTAGATACGAACCTGTTAAGTGAAGCTACTCATCCGGTTAGCCTCTGAATGACTTTGATGGTTCTGGGTGTCTTCATTTCTAGAAAAGACTTGATCTTTTCAGGGTTAGCCTCTATTCCCCTTTGATTTACTATGAAGCCCAAAAACTTTCCTGCTCCTACCCCAAAGACACATTTGTCCAGGTTGAGCTTCATTATGTATTTGTCCATGGTGTCAAAATTTCTTTCAAGGTCGGCCAAATGAGTGTCGGCCTTCAGACTCTTCGTCAGTATGTCATCCACATAAACTTCCATGGACCTTCCTATCTGATCTTCAAACATCTTATTTAGAAGATGTTGGTAGGTAGCCCCTGCATTCTTCAGCCCAAAGGGCATAACCTTGTAGCAATAGGTCTCCTTGTCTGTAATGAAGGTTGTCTTCTCTGAGTCTGTTGAGTTTATAAAGATCTGATTATACCCCGAATATGCATCTATGAAGCTTATGAGCTCATGTCCTGCTGTGGCATACACCATCTGATCTATACGAGGTAGGGGAAAACTGTCCTTTGGGAAAGACTTGTTTAAATCAGTGAATTCTACACACATCCTCCATTTCCCATTTGCTTTGGTCACTATAACAACATTAGATAACCACTCAGGGTATATAACTTCTCTGATGAACTTGGACTCTTCAAGCTTTCGAACCTCGTCTCTGATGACTTCTTAATTCTCTCTTAAGTATATTCTTTTTCTCTTCTTAATAGGATTGGCGTCCTCTACAACATTGAGTTTGTGACACATAATCTCAGGATCAATACCTGGCTTGTCTGCATAGCTCCAGGCAAAGATACTTTATCTCTTCCTTAACAGCTTCACTAGTTGCTCTTTAATCTCAGGCTTTAGGGTTTTACCAACTTGTATGTTTTTTTTGGCTCATCCTCATTGAGGACGATGGATTCTACCTCCTCCATGGCCTCTCCCTTTTTGAGTTTTGTTTTATCTCTAGGATCAAGGGTGTCAATGTTGTACATGGTTCTTGCCCTCTTATGAGCCTTTTTCTCTTCTGTAGAGTTGAAGTAGCATTCACGTATCCATATTTGGTCACCTTGCACTTCCCCTACTCCGTAGGGAGTCGAGAATTTTAGCATCTGGTTGATCGTTAAAGGCACGACCTCAAATTCCTTGAGGTCTACTTGGCCCATGATGAGGTTATAGGCTGAGAAGATATTTTTATCCATCACAAAGAAATTTATTTTTTTGGTCAATCTATTTGGCCTATCATCTCCCATTCTTACATCCATTTAATACATACCCAATTGATGAACCTTTTCACCGTTGAAGCCAATCAAGGGATGATGATAAGGGACAAGCCTAGCTTTGCTGAGGCCCAAGCTCTTGAAATAGGGCCAAAATATAACATCTGCAGAACTGCCTCCATCAACAAGGATCCTCTGAACTTCACACCCATGCACCCTTGTGGTGATAACTAGGGGTCACCATGGGGAGATAAGATACCCTTAAAATCAAGTCGTGAGAAGCCGAATACGAGGGTGTCCATATCTACCTTCTTTCTCTTCTTATGTTTAACCTCGTTAGAATCAAGTTCACAACCTCGGCCTTAGTCACTGATTTAGCCTCTGCCACATGAGCCTTACGATCGGCTACCTCTGAGCCTCCCCCTGCTAGTCCTCCATAGATAGTGATCACACCAAAAGCGATCATACCGACCCTCTATAATGGGATGTTTTTGTCCCTTGGTGGGAGGTCAGGGTCATCGTCATCATCATTTGAGTCATCAGCTCTTCTGATAGGGGCATCTTTCCGGTATTTATCATTTCTTTTCTTTTTAGGGTCGTCTCTTCCCCTCTTAGAAGCTCTACTATCCACATACTTTCTGAGCTTCCCAGACTTCAATATTTTTTCAATCTCGTCCTTTAGGGCAAAACATTTGTCAGTTAGGTGGCCGTGATCCTGATGGAACTCGCACCATAGATTCTTATTTGTCTTATGTAGAGGAGCCTTCATCTTCTCCGGCCATCTCATGGATCTATCATTCTTTATTTCGTTGAGAATGTGTTCGCAGCTCATAGTTAAAGGAGTATAGTTTGCAAACTTGTCATCCGCAACCCTCTTCTTTCCTTCCTTTTTCTTTTGAAACATCCCGCTGCTACTTCCATTCTCATCCTCATATTTTGCAACCATTGCTTGTTTTGCGTTCATGACCTTTCCAGCCGTTGCTAACAGCTCGACCATAGACTTCAGAGGGTCTTTAGCAAGCTTCTAGAGTAGCTTTCCCTTCTGAAGTCCTCTAATAAGGGCTGTCATGGCTATACTCTCATAATCTTCTACCTCCAGCTTTTCCTTATTGAACCTTGCGATTTGGTATCTGAGGATTTCATTCTTTCCTTGATTTAAATAAAGCAAGTGAGTCGTTTTCTTTTGAGGTCTAACCTCAAAATAGAATTTGTGAATAAATCGCTCGGCCAAACCTTTAAAATTTTCAACTGAATTTTTAGGAAGAGAAGTGAACCAGATATGCGCGGCCCCAGTTAGCGTGCTTGAGAAAGCTCGGCACCTCATCTCATTAGAGATTGAATAAATATCTGCTACAGATTGATACATTTCAATATGATGCACTGGGTTGGTACTTCCATCACACATGTTAGACACCACTAGAGGTTTAAATTTGGCAGGGGTTGGGAAGTTGACAATCCTTGCCCCAAATGGTGACCCCTATGAGTATCCCCTCTGTAATGGGTCTCGGCTTTTTAATAGATCTCCAATTTTTTTTCCAACCTTTGAATAGAATCGTTCCATGGTTTAGCAACGTCGGCTTGGTCGAGGTTGTCCCCATCCACCTCCAAGGGGTGAACTAAGGATTCCCTAGCTACTGCACAACATTGGCTATTGACCTCCCCCTGACCACAGTCTCGGTCATGTGGGGGTCGACCATTATGGGGACGACAATCACCACCTTCTCTTCTAGAGCCATCAAGACTTATTGATTTGGACAGATTTTCTCCTAGATCATTTACTGGGCCGAACCTTTTAATGGGCGACCCTTTACTCAAGAGATCAAAAGTTGATCCTCTTTAGCGTGCATCACAATCTCGTCTCTCACACTGACCTCGGCTCTGCTGACCTCTGCTTTGCTGAACATGTCTCATTGTGTTGTTTGAGACCTCATACGGCTCCCAACACTCTGACGGAGCATCCTCTACCTCAATGTCGTCATACCTATCCTCAGGGCAAGGGTTTCCTTGCCTCCCCAGGCGTAAATGCCTAGGGTCAGCAACATCCCTCCTCCGTTGAGGAGTAGGTAGGTCCTTTCGCGGTGCCTGGGGTGGTACCCTGGCATCATGATGTGGATGAACAGCTGCCGGAGTAATCATCTCCGGTGAGACCCCAGGTAGTTTCATTATGTAAAACCCCGGATTTTAAACTATTATTATTTCCTTTGTTATGCGAAAGCGTAAAGCGCGATGGTTCAACTTTAACACAACAAATTTTAATTTCTTAAACAAATTAAAATTACACCAAGTGAAGTAAAATTAATCAATTAATATATTCACTTAAACCGATTAATTAATCCAAGTCCTAGAATTTGCCTAAGTCATATTTATCAATATTAGCAAATTAGGCGAAACCAAATTTTAGCAAATGACTTGAATTAAATAAACTTTACCCAATATTTAATTTAGCACCAAATTAAATGAGTGTGATGATTTAAACCAAATTTTATCTTGAATTATTCTAAACATGCGTTCTACGTTATTTTGCAAGATAAAATAAATTAATCACACTACGCCGCGATGTACGAGGAAAAACCCAAGACGGGAAACAACCTCGGACGGCCCTAGCCACAAATCCACTGGATACAGAATTACAAGTATAAGATAAAAGACTTACAACACACGACTCGATCCCTCTCAAGCCCCGATGCTTCTTCTTGTAGACACCTCTTCCTAGAGAATAACCTTGGAACACCACCGCGGTCTCGGAATCCACCGATAGGACTTTATATGGTCACCGTCACCCGAGCAAGGAGCCTTTCTCCAAGTGGGTAGAATCGCAACAAAACATCTTCTTCTTTGATGGATGTAGAAGCAAACCAAAACTTCTCTTTGAAACGGATGAGATAAACCGGTGCCAAACTCCAAGCAATTGATATGTATATATGTGAACTTGGATAAACAATATGGGTGTAAAACACTAGAGTGATGGATATTTTTCTCTAAAAATCTCACTCAAAACATGAACATTTTCCTTAAAACAATTTGCTCTCAAACTCTCTCTAAGAGATGAAAATGGTATGGAAAAGTTAGGAAAAGTTAAAGTGGAAAATGTTCTTCCCGCACATATTAAAGTCTGAAAAAGTTGGTTAAAAACTAAGTGGGGAAGAGGGTGAAAAACTGCCAAACACTGTTCCCGCCTGGCATCTCGTTCGAACGACATTTCGTTCGAACGAAATCTCGTTCGAACGAGATTTCTAACGACGCTCCAGTATGGACTCGTTAGAAACTCGTTGGATATCTCGTTCGAACATAAGGTTCGTTCGAACGACATATCGAACGACATGTCAGTGGACTAATATGGGAACTCGTTGGCAGGTTCGTTCGAACGACAATCTCGTTCGAACGACTCTAGAAAAACCAGAAAGTTTGAGAATTCTTGTTTAAGCCTAGAAAACTTTATAAACTTATTTTAAAGTTTTATTTAATTCTTTCTGAAAATTAAAACACAGTTTTTACAAAACCTAACACCCAATAAACTTTGTTCCAAGCTCCTATATATATAATATTGCATTCATACCTTGGGAGCATGGAACTATGGTTGATGACGTAGAAACGAGGCACGCAAACCGGCATATTGATGAAGCTTTATACTCTTTGCCGCTACGTCTTCAACAAACACTTCATAGGCTTGAGAATATTACAATTTAAATACTATCCTATGAATAAATGTTTTTGTCCGGAATTGAGCCAAAACTATATATGGACTCAATTGGAAATTTGTGTCCTTACAAATCTCCCCCTTTGGCTATTCCGGGACAAAAACCAAACAAAAATCCTAAAGGGATGTCAATCTCACTAGACTCAAAACATAACCCACCCAAACTTGACTCAACCCAAGGATCAAACGCTTTGCTATTGAAAGATGCCGCTTTAGAAGAATGCCTGCACACTTAAGCAAACTATCAAACGCATAGGGAATATCAAAGTATTAAATGCAATTAAAATAAATACTCCCCCACAATTAATTCTTCCCCTTTAACAAACACATGACCTACTTAGAAAGACGTCTCCCCCTAAGATAAATCTCCCCCAAACTAAGATACGATAATAATAGGATTAGATACCATTTCTCCCCCTTTTTGTTCAGGAATAGGCAAAGGATAAAGAACTAATAAACACGTTGAAGCTTAAAGTGTTAAGACATTAAATCACATGAGCAACAAAAGCATAACTAATCCAAGATAGATACCAATAATGAAGTTTAAGCTTGGATGGACTAGAAAGCAAGGCAAAGACAAACAAATATCATATATATATAAACTAGTAAGGTACCAATGAAGCATTTGCATATATATATATATATAGATATAAACACACACATGACACACACAAAATATAATAGGAGTCTTTCACACTCGTATGGCAAAAATGTGTCATATGGAAATGTAAGTGTAAGGGTGTGAACTAGCAACAATTAAATTTAGACCCAAACACTTAATAAACATTCACGGAGTTCTCATTTGATTGCAAACTTTATCACATTTAAATATAACCTCATGTGACAATATGAAGATTGAACTCAATGAACAAACATACACAATGCATACAAGCCTAGCATGATGATGATTCTACAAACCAAATAGAGTCATGACATTAAAGACAACTAGGATAAACGGACATTGTGCAAACCGTTGATATACCATCCAATTCTCTCTCAATAAGCATATATATTCTTTTGTTTTTGAATGAATATATCAAACAAACATAGGCCTTGGCAATTGTTTTATTTTTAATGCCAAATATTCTGTTTTTAGGCCTTTGGATCAGGTATTTCTTTTAGATCCAATAAACGGTGGCTTACTATCGCAAAGGATTTAATTCATCCTTTAGGAGCCCTTCCCCGTGCACATTTTATTTATCATGTTTTCATTTTCACACAAATCTCACATGCAACGGATTTTGACATGCACGAGTCCTCCTAGGTCATAGATATGTAGATGACTAGATTGGTAGGAGAACACCTCAAAAAGCTCAAATATAACATGTGACATTAAGATTTCAAAAGAGCTCGTGCATGTGTGAAAAGAGGCATATAAAAATAGAATCCATTTAAACAATACAAAATCCAACTACTCCATATAAAACATGGTAAAGAACATTTTAAGGATTGAAAATCTAAACCAAAAGTTCTAGCCACGTGAAAGTGTAAAAGATGGGATTCAAATACAAATATATGCCACATAAAGTGTGTTAAACAAAAATACACACACAAAAAATCTTTTTGAGTTTTTAACATTTTTAATCAAAAATAAATATTTACTCAAAAGGACAAACAAAAATCATTTGTATTTTTCATTAATCTCAAATGAAACAAATAAAACACAAATGATAAACAAAAATCTTTTTATATTTTTCAATAAATTCAAACACAAAATATAATACAAAAAGATAAACAAGTCATAATTTCTAGCATGTGATATGAAATAAGGCAATGACTAGAAAATGACTAAACATGCATACATATAGCAATGATATATAATATGAAGCACAAAAAGCTAGAGTATGCATTAAACACTAACACATTCAACCTTTAAATTTAGCAAGGGAGGTTTCATGTGATAGTAAATGAGAATCAACAAATCTTGTATCTAGCGCATTTAATAATGATTTCCTAACCCATATAGATTTATATTTAACATGATGGGGATTAAGAAACAATGAAATGCTAGATAAATATTTCCTTGGACATCTTTTAAGATCAAAACAAAATGACCTAAGGTGACCTTTCCTACCACAATGCAAGCATGTGTAAACACGAGGAATGTTACCTAAGGTGTGACCCTTTTTAAAGACCTTGGACAAAGTTGACCCTCTAAAACAAACAATGGTTTTAGCTTTAGCAATGGAAGAATTTGAGCATGATGTGCTAGAACCATTAAAACTACTACTAGAGTCTTGAGAATCATTTTTCAATTTTAAAATTTCGGACTCAAGTAATAAATTAGACTCCTCAAAATTATGGGACTCCTTCTTTAAATTTTCAATAATTCCTAGAAGGTTAAAACGCTCTCCCTCAATATGAGCAAACTTGTCCCTAAGAGTCTTTTCACGATTTTCACTCTCTTTCTTGGATTTTTCTAAAATATCAAAATTTGAATGTAAGTCTATGAGCTTGTCACGAAAAATATCTTTTTGAGATAAGGAGATTTGCAAAGACTCAATGTGAGCTTTAAAACAAGAATTTTCATTTTCAAGAAATTTAATTCTTTTTACAAATCTCAAATTTAATTCCTTTAAATTTTCGTTACATTTGTTAAGCCCATTTAATTCCTCTCGAAAATCAAAAAATTTATTTTCATTAAAATTGGACAAATTTTCATTGAGATGTCCCATTGAGAAAAAAAATATGAGAGTGATAAAAAATTGAAACACCTAAAAAGGTAAGGAAATACAAAAAGCCGAAAAACGGATCTTTAACGCGATAACTTAGCGCTCCGGCTCTGATACCAATTTGTAAATGTGAGACTTTTCTGAATCAAAGCTCTGATACCAATTTGTAAAACCCCGGATTTTAAACTATTATTATTTCCTTTGTTATGCGGAAGCGTAAAGCGTGATGGTTCAACTTTAACACAACAAATTTTAATTTCTTAAACAAATTAAAATTACACCAAGTGAAGTAAAATTAATCAATTAATATATTCACTTAAACCGATTAATTAATCCAAGTCCTAGAATTTGCCTAAGTCATATTTATCAATATTAGCAAATTAGGCGAAACCAAATTTTAGCAAATGACTTGAATTAAATAAACTTTACCCAATATTTAATTTAGCACCAAATTAAATGAGTGTGATGATTTAAAACAATTTTTTTCTTGAATTATTCTAAACATGCGTTCTACGTTATTTTGCAAGATAAAATAAATCAATCACACTACGCCGCGATGTACGAGGAAAAACCCAAGACGGGAAACAACCTCGGACGGACCTAGCCACAAATCCACTGGATACAGAATTACAAGTATAAGATAAAAGACTTACAACACACGACTCGATCCCTCTCAAGCCCCGATGCTTCTTCTTGTAGACACCTCTTCCTAGCGAATAACCTTGGAACACCACCGCGGTCTCAGAATCCACCGATAGGACTTTATATGGTCACCGTCACCCGAGCAAGGAGCCTTTCTCCAAGTGGGTAGAATCGCAACAAAACATCTTCTTTGATGGATGTAGAAGCAAACCAAAACTTCTCTTTGAAACGGAAGAGATAAACCGGTGCCAAACTCCAAGCAATTGATATGTATATATGTGAACTTGGATAAACAATATGGGTGTAAAACACTAGAGTGATGGATATTTTTCTCTAAAAATCTCACTCAAAACATGAACATTTTCCTTAAAACAATTTGCTCTCAAACTCTCTCTAAGAGATGAAAATGGTATGGAAAAGTTAGGAAAAGTTAAAGTGGAAAATGTTCTTCCCGCACATATTAAAGTCTGAAAAAGTTGGTTAAAAACTAAGTGGGGAAGAGGGTGAAAAACTGTCAAAAACTGTTCCCGCCTGGCATCTCGTTCGAACGACATTTCGTTCGAACGAAATCTCGTTCGAACGACATTTTGTTCGACGCTCCAGTATGGACTCGTTAGAAACTCGTTGGATATCTCGTTCGAATATAAGGTTCGTTCGAATGACATATCGAACGACATGTCAGTGGCCTAATATGGGAACTCGTTGGCAGGTTCGTTCGAACGACAACAATCTCGTTCGAACGACTCTATCGAACGAAAAATCAGAAAGTTTGAGAATTCTTGTTTAAGCCCAGAAAACTTTATAAACTTATTTTAAAGTTTTATTTAATTCTTTCTGAAAATTAAAACACAGTTTTTACAAAACCTTACACCCAATAAACTTTGTTCCAAGCTCCTATATATATAATATTGCATTCATACCTTGGGAGCATGGAACTATGGTTGATGACGTAGAAACGAGGCACGCAAACCGGCATATTGATGAAGCTTTATAATCTTTTCCGCTACGTCTTCAACAAACACTTCATAGGCTTGAGAATATTACAATTTAAATAATATCCTATGAATAAATGTTTTTGTCCGAAATTGAGCCAAAACTATATATGGACTCAATTGGAAATTTGTGTCCTTACACATTATTATATTCTGGCTTAGCTGGGCAAATTTCTCCTGCATCACTTGTTGAGTTGCAGCTAAGGACTTCAAAGCTGTGCCACCTTAGCCATCTCAGACTGGGGTAGTGCTTGGCTAGAACTGGGTCCTCCCATGCCAGGTGGTGGAGGTGGTAACTCTGGTGCCATGGAAAAAGACTAGAAAGCTTGTGAATGAAAAAACTAGAAAGTTTGATACCTTTAGGATCTCTTTTAATGGCGACACAACTCCACGTGACGGGGAAGGACTAGTGCACCACCAAATTCTCCGATGAGGTTAAGCAGCAAAGGAGGAAGAGATGAATCATCTCGTAACCACAGGCGGTGCCAAAAATGATGATGTTGTAAACAACACCACCAGATAAGGTGTTGACAAGCTCAAGCTAGCAATAACAATGGCAACACAAGAGTAAATATCTAGCAGAAGGAGGTGAGGAGAAGAGGAGAAATACTTGTATATAAGTGGTTCAACCAATCTGTCCTACATCCACCATGAGTGTCTGAGTAAGAACCACTAAGATGAGGGCACTAATGGTCTGTGATACAATCTCTCACTTTCTCTCTCTACTGTGTATTTTTGCAGGGCTCCCTCTAGGGTTACAATTATGGATCCCCCTCCCTAAGGTAGGGGAAGACATGTATATATAGTGTTTGGGGGGTGTAGTGTACCCCCCAAGCATGCCATGAGCATGTACCTGAGGATCGAACCAGTATCCTGTTGACACCTGGCTAATCTCATATAGATGATAATGACCAAATATTCCCTCACGTGAGGGGAATGATTCAGTTATAACTGATTTGCCATACATTCCAAGTCTTCCATGTGCTTGCGTGTGCTCGGACTTGTGATATTATATGCCATAACCTCGGCCTGACCGAGTATGAGGTAGGAGAAGTTCGATAGTACTTTGCTCGATCAATCATCAGCATAACCTCTGCCTGGGAGATGACCGAGATTAGGCATGAGGTAGGGTGGAAGGTCGACTAAGGCAGAGTATGATGTTGGCAATAGCTTGTACTTTATAAGATGCCGTTGGCCAGTCGTGGTTGGTGAATAAGAAGCTGATCTTGCAGAATAAGACCTTTTTGATGACTGTTGTAAGCTTCTTGTCAACTCGACCGTGAGGGAGGCCGAAGTTAGTGACCCTAAGTATGAGGGTACACTTTGGGCATATCATTAATAATCTCATCTCTAAGTTTTTTGAATGATGCCAACCATTTTTCACTAGTGAGGAAGGAAAAATGCCTCACCTGGAATAAGGAATGCTCAAAGGACCTTGAAGCAACCAAATCTTATTTGATTAAACCTCGTCTACTGACCCTCCTAAATCCATGAGATCCATTTTATCTCTACCTAGACATTTCAAGATATAGGGGTCCTTAAAGGTAATATCGTGATTAGAAATAACTCCCCTTTAACAGAATAGGCTCAAGAGAAGGAAGAAGCATGAAGGATACGAAGAAGCTCAACGAGGGAACCTAGAGAGACATCTCAACGAGGAGATTTGTTGAGATAACTCATCTTTATCTTCCATTTTACTTAGTCATATTTTATATTTTAATTGCATTAATTATAAGCTGTAACGATAGTAACTTTGAGTGCGACGTCAAATGGTACTCGTGAGAGACCAGGCCTGACAGGACTTGAGAGAACTTACATGCTCTATCGAATGACCTCACCGTGGAAACTTTAGAGGGACTTGGTTTGGAGGATTGAGAAGTAATATAGTGTTAAGGATTGTCTTGAACATTTTAAGTAGCATTAAGTCTTGTCTAGAACATTTTAGATACACCTAGTAAAACACCGAAAGACCATTTTCTATGGAGGCTTGTGCAGAGTAACCTTGAGTTTCATCTTACATTGAGCCTTGAGCCAAATAAACCTCAGCAAAAGGTCACATCTACTTTGAGTGATGTCACGAGTCACCTACCCAATGTCCAATCCAAATTGAGTAAACCACTATGGTATTGGGGCTGTCAGACAGTTTTGTGAAATACCACTGTCATGGCAGTTCTCTGATGCACAGTTGGTAGCCAAAAGGTATGCACTGGCATTTAATGATTATAACATAGGGTATAGCAACCCGTTGGACATTTAATGCTGGTGACTTAAAGCGTGAGGGGAATGTATTTCACGTTAATGAGGACTGAGACATCTCAAGAGGGGTATGAGGTTATTTATTAACCTCAACCACTTCTAAGAAGAGAGATTTCTTCCTAGAGAGAGAGTAGTAAAGAATTTATTGCAAACTAGAGTTTATCCACCCACTATTGACATTTATTACGAAGATTTTATTAGTTAACCAGAGAGATATTGAAGCCCGTTGGTGTGTTGGTTGCTTACCAATGTGTATTTAGGGTGCTTGTTTCTCTCTCCCTTTGGATGAGTTATTTATGAGGTTCTTTTGTTATTATTTGAGTTACACAAGACTGATATATGAGTCCAATATGAGGGTTTGTTATATACAATATTGTGTGTTCATTTGTGATTGTTGAGGATATTGGGGCTACTATTTCATTACCATATCTATAAGGGTTACGCCTCTAATTGTATTATAAAACTACCAGCCCCAAGAGGACTCCTTCCTACATTTGGCGACTCCGTTGGGGATGTATTCTTCTAGAAAATATGGTGCAAGATAATGTTAATCGTGTCCTTGACTTTGATGATATTCAACGAATGGAGGAACAAGTAGCGAGGGAGCTTGAGACCTCAAGAAATGGGGAGCCTCGGGTGAAGGATCCCAGGGTCTAAATGGCATTAAGAGTCTCTACAATTACACATACTTCCACTAGTGATGTGATGGAACCAGTGCAAATGGTCCATCTGATGGGTAAATTTATGGAGTTTTTACAGACTCCTAGAGTGGCAATGACACTTGGGGGAGGGATGGACCCCAACTCTTTCGTCACTCCAATGGCGGCTCCAATAGACCCATTAAGTGCAACTCCAATGGGTGCAGTCCCCGCAATCACTATTCCCACCCTAGTTCCAAAAGTGGGCACTCCAAGTGTGACCACTTTTCCACTTGTGGTCCCTCCGACCAATGTCCCAATAGCTGAGAAGGCTCCTCCATCTTCCTTAGAGGAAATGAGAAAGGAGGTGCAAAAAGAGATACTAAAGGTAATACTAATTTCCTCCCAGCTATCCAGTGAGGTAGCATTAGTATATAATAATTTTTGTACTCCTTACCCAGAGGAGTACAATGAGGAACCTTAGCCCAAGGATTACATACCACCGGTCTCTAACTAATACACGAGGAAATGAAGGAATCCTAAGGATAACATCAAGAGGTTTGTGGAGAATTTGGGAGCTCACTGCAATAACAAGAGGTTACATTTGAGGGAGTTTTCTAAATCCCTCACCCATAAAGAATACACATTGTACTCTCACTTGGCTACAAAGAGTGTTTCTACGTGGGAGGAAATGCACATTCCTTTTGTTTAGAAGTTCTTTCTAGCAGAAGACGAATTCACATTGACACAGTTAGCTAGGGAGAAGCAACGACTAGGTGAGGAGGTTGTAGCATATATCCAAAGGTTCAGGGAGAGATCAATTGATGTGAGGGAAGAGACCAAGGAGTATAAGTAACTTTAGATCTTTGCTAAGGGCTTTCTCTTGGAGTTTATATGCCACTTGATAAATTAGATGAGTGAAGGAACTTTTATGACATTCCTAAAAGCTACAAGAAACATCTCTCTAGTGGTTTTCCTAAGCCGCACCGTGGTGCCAATGATGTTCAGACAACAAGTATAACCCGTTGAGGGACGAGGACAACCATTACGAGTGGGTTATGCTGATGGAGGAGAAGAAGGAACCAAGTTGTCGAAAAAGTATAATAAGAGGAAATTTTGCAGGAAAATAGAGGACCCACCACCGCTGCCTTGCACCATTGAGGAGGCGATTAGCTGTTACAATGCCATACTGCAAGGGGGCACTCTATGCACCCAAGGATGCTCCAGCTATGGAGACAAAACTAAAAATAAGGGAAAGCCCCAAGTACTATCAAGTACCTTGGAAGATAGGTAATCCAACGGCATCATGTTTCACTCTCAAAAAGATCATCAATAAGCACATGAAGGCAGGGACTTTGCAGATCCCTCAAGAAAATGTCAACAACGACCCATTACCAGTGCATGTAGCAAATATAATAGTGGTCTATGATGAGGACGCTGAGAAGGAAGCAAGAGAGTTGATAGTGGACCATGAGGATTTTGAGGAAGCCCTAGAGGATTGCACAAAGGTAATGGATCACGTTGTGATAGCCTATGACTAAGGAAGTGCGAGGGATGTGGAGGAGGTATACAACAATGACAATGAAGAGATAGATCGAGGAATAGAATACCAAGTTGTATCATAGTCACCCAAGTTCTTGTGGTTCTTTGATCAAGTGGGAATGCCCAAGGAGAGCATGCTGGAGACAACTCAGGTAATTTTAGACATTGCACGAAAGAATGCAGTTCCATCGCTGAGGTTGAAAGGGCCTATGGCTAGGCTGATGAAGAATTTTTTATCTGAGGTAACGTTCTCTGATGTCGATAGAGCAGTGAGGTTCCCTTACAACAGACCACTATATATAATGATGGGCATTAATAGGGTAGGTTTTGCGAGAGCTCTGATGAACAGGGGAGATTCCATAAACATCATGCCTATCAACTCATTTTATTCTTCTAATATCTTTAAGGCTAGGTTAAGACCAATTCCTTTGGTGATCTTTGGTTATGACAACCAGTCTTCAAAGTCAATTGGGTATGTGAATGTGGGGCTAGCGACGGGGAATATCACTTTACATATCAAATTCCATGTTATTGAGAGTGCTAATTCCTACCATCTTTCGATAAGAAGGGTGTGGATGCAAAACCATGGCTTAGTTCCTTCGATGTATCATCAGTGTGCCAAGGCAAATGTGAAGGGAATAAATATTGTTATACGGGCGAACACGAAGCCATTTATAACCGAGAAGGCTCATCTGGCTAATGCTGCATTTTATATAGAATTAAAGGAAGATGCATGAGTCCTAACGAGGCACATGATGGGTGTCAGAGTCCATTTTATCAGAGAAAGAATGGGGCCTATGAACGATCAAAGCGATGAAAGAACAAGTGTGAGGAAATGAGTTGAGGAGGCTAATAGTGAAAGTCCCAAACCTCAAAATATCTCTAAGAACCAAAATTTCAAACTATCTCTAAGAAATTGAGAGATAGGATGAGGCATAGGATTGATCCGATATAGCATGATGTCAAATGGTAGAGTGTTCTGAGTAAATTTTTAAGAGACAGACAAAAGCTTCGAGAGAGAGAAAATAAAAAGCAACTGCATCGATCAACCGTCAGTGAAAGAAGGTAAGGATAGAAGATGGAAGGGTGATCTATTGCTTTTGAAGGTGTGAACAAGAAGTCAAAGGAGCTGCTGAAGAGGCTAACCTGGAGTATGAGTTCTTTCTGGTGGATAATCAAGGTCAATGCATGGTCATAGATAAATCCAACATATAGGAATTTATGGAGGAAATGGAGGATAAGATAAAATACATGATGGATCTCCCAAACCAATAAGTACAAGAACTGGAATAGGTTAATTTGGCCGAAGAAGGAGAAGATCCAAGGCCCATATTTATTTCAAAGGATCTATGTGTAAAGAAAATTGGGGCCTTAATTGAGATGATTCTGGAATACATAGATGTCTTTTCGTGAAAGTACATAGAGATATAGGGGTTAGATGAATAAGTAAGTTACCACAAGCTGAACGTTATGCCTTCAGCTATACTAGTGAAGCAAGCTACGAGGAATTACAAGTTGGAGCTAGATCTAAAAATTAAGGAACAGGTCTAACGGTTATTAGCAGGAGGGTTTATCAAATCAATCCAACACCCCCTTTGGTTGTCCAATATTATCCCAGTGGGTAAGAAGGACAAAAACTAGATACAAATCTGAATAAACTTAAGAGATTTGAACAAAGCTTTCCCGAAGGATGAGTTCCCTGTGCCCTCCATTGACATCTTAATCAATGAAACTACTGGACAAGAAATGTATAGATTCATGAATGGGTACGTGGGATACAATCAAGTTAAGAAGGATCCAACTGATGCGGAAAAAACAACTTCCGAACTCGGTTTAAACCTACGTAACATAAAGCCCGCACGACCATAAAATATAGCAATATACTTAAAAAATCCCGCACGGCCATAAGAGTTAACAATAAAACTACAAAAGCCCGCACGACTATAACACAAAAAATACAATCATGAATAAACCCCTTGTTGTAAACCATTGAGTTCTCCGTGTGTTCCACGTGAATAAATCCTCACGATAAATGTTATCTTGCAAAAAAAATAGGATACAAAAAAAAGATATTAGTAACCAAGTAATTTATAAAAAAAGCTTACTTAAGCTAAAAAATTACATATAGGAGTTGCAATTATTACTATATTTTAAAATTAAAAATCTTACGCAAGTTATGACTACCTGATCAGTTCCTACGAGTTACATTGGTCTAGTGTGAGGTGTTAGTGCTTCTTACGGGATCGTTTGGGGGATGGTTTGGGTTTTCATCCATCAACGGCTTGTTTTTAATCTTAATCGATACATTTTGAAATTATCATCATATTCTCAAACTGAGAGGCCCGTAACTACACTGTCAGTTCGTAAAAGTTACATTGGTCCCGTGCGAGGTGTTCGTGCCTCTTACGGGACCGTTTAGGGGCTAGTTTGGGTTTTCACCCTCAAACGGCTTATTTTCAAGCCTAATATACATATTTTGAAATTATCATCATATTCTCAAACCGGGAGACCCGCGACTATGCGATCAGTTTGTAAAAGTTATATTGGTCCCGTGCGAGGTGTTCGTGCCTCTTACGGGGCCGTTTGGAGGCTGTTTTGGGTTTTCACCCTCAAATGACTTATTTTTAAGTTTAATGGATATATTTTATAATAATCATCATATTCTCAAATTGGGAGACCCGTGACTACGCGGTCAGTTCGTATAAGTTACATTGGTCCCATGCGAGGTGTTCGTGCCTCTTACGGGGCCGTTTAGGGGCTGGTTTGGGTTTTCACCCTTTAAGGGCTTATTTTTAAGCTTAATCGATATATTTTGAAATTATCATCATATTTTCAAATCGAGAGGCCCGTGACTTCACTATCAGTTCGTACAAGTTACATTGGTCTCGTGCGAGGTGTTCATGCTTCTAACGGAACCGTTTGGGAGCTGGTTTGGGTTTTCACCCTTAAACGACTTGTTTTGAAGCCTAATCTACATATTTGGAAATTATCATCATATTCTCAAACCGGGAGTCCCATGACTATGCGGTCAGTTCATATAAGTTACATTGGTCTCGTAGAGGTATTCGTGCCTCTTACGGGGCCGTTTGGGGCTGGTTTGGGTTTTCACCCTTAAATGGCTTATTTTTAATCCTAATATGTGTATTTTGAAATTATCATCATATTCTCAAACGGGGAGACCCGCGATGACGCGGTCAGTTTGCACAAGTTACATTTGTCGCATGCGAGGTGTTCGTGCCTCTTACGGGGCCGTTTGGGGCTGGTTTGGGTTTTCACCCTTAAACGGCTTGTTTTTAAGCCTAATCTGCGTATTTTGAAATTATCATCATATTCTCAAATGGGGAGACCCGCGACGACGCGGTCAGTTCGTACAAGTTACATTGGTCGCGTGCGAGGTGTTCGTGCCTCTTATGGGACCGTTTGGGGGCTGGTTTGGGTTTTCACCGTTTTAGGGCTTGTTTCTAAGCTTAATCGATATATTCTGAAATTATCATCATATTCTCAAATCGAGAGGCCCATGACTACGCTGTCAGTTTGTACAAGTGACATTGGTCCCGTACGAGGTGTTCGTGCCTCTTACAGGACCGTTTGGGGGTTAGTTTGGGTTTTCACCCTTTAAGGGCTTATTTTTAAGCTTAATAGATATATTTTGAAATTATCGTCATATTCTCAAACCGAGAGGCCTGTGACTACGCTGTCAGTTCGTACAAGATACATTGGTCCCATACGAGGTGTTCGTGCCTCTTACGGGGCCGTTTGGGGGATGGTTTGAGTTTTCACCCTCAAACGGTTTGTTTTTACGCCTAATATACGTATTTTGAAATTATCGTCATATTCTCAAACATGGAGACCCATGACTACGCGGTCAGTTTGTACAGGTTACATTGATCCCGTGCGAGGTTATCGTGCCTCTTACGTCGCCATTTGGGGCTGGTCTGGGTTTTCACCCTTTAAGAACTTATTTTTAAGATTAATCGATATATTTTGAAATGATTGTCATATTCAGAAATCGAGAGGCCCATGACTACGTTGTCAGTTCGTACAAGTTACATTGGTCCCGTGCGAGGTGTTCTTGCCTCTTACGGGACCGTTTGGGGGTTGGTTTAGGTTTTCATCCTTTAAGGGCTTGTTTTTAAACATAATCGATATATTTTGAAATTATCGTCATATTCTCAAACCAAGAGGCCGATGTCTACACTGTTAGTTCGTACAAGTTATATTGGTCCCGTGCGAGGTGTTCGTGCCTCTTACGGGACCGTTTGGGGGATGGTTTGGGTTTTCACCTTTAAGGGCTTATATTTAAGTTTATCAATATATTTTGAAATTATCATCATATTCTCAAATCGAGAGGCCCGTGATTACGCTGTCAGTTCATACAAGTTACATTGGTCCCATGCGAGGTGTTCGTGCCTCTTACGAGACCGTTTGGGGACTGGTTTGGGTTTTTACCCTTTAAGGGTTTGTATTTAAGCTTAATCATTATATTTTGAAATTATCGTTATATTCTCATACCGAGAGGCTCGTGACTATGCTATCATTTCGTTCAAGTTACATTAGTCCCGTGCGAGGTGTTCGTGCCTCTTACGGGACCGTTTGGGGGCTGGTTTGGGTTTTCACCCTTTAAGGGCATGTTTTTAAGCTTAATCTATATATTTTGAAATTATCATCATATTCTCAAATCGAGAGACTTGCGACTATGCGGTCAGTTCGTACAAGGTACATTGGTCCCGTGCGAGGCGTTCGTGCCTCTTACGGGACTGTTTGGGGGCTGGTTTGGGTTTTCACCCTTTAAGGGCTTGTTTTTAAGCTTAATCGATAAATTTTCAAATTATCATCATATTCTCAAATTGGGAGACCCACGACTACGCCATTAGTTTGTACAAGTTACATTGGACCCATGCGAGGTCTTCGTGCCTCTAACGTCGCCGTTTGGGGGCAGGTCTGGGTTTTCACCCTTAAAGAGCTTATTTTTAAGATTCATCGATATATTTTGAAATTATCATCATATTCTTAAACCGAGAGGCCCGTGACTACCCTGTCAGGTCATACAAGTTACATTGGTCCGGTGCGAGGTGTTCGTGCCTCTTACAGGACCGTTTGGGTTTTTACCCTTTAAGGGCATGTTTTTAAACATAATCGATATATTTTGAAATTATCATCATATTCTCAAACCGAGAGGCCCATGACTATGCTATCAGTTCGTACAAGTTATATTGGTCCCGTGCGAGGTGTTCGTACCTCTTACAGGACCGTTTGGGGGCTGGCTTGGGTTTTCACCCTTTAAGGGCTTATTTTAAGTTTATCGATATATTTTGAAATTATCATCATATTCTCAAATCGAGAGGCCTATGACTACGCTGTCAGTTCATACAAGTTATATTGGTCCCGTGCGAGGTGTTCATGCCTCTTACGGGACCGTTTGGGAGCTGGTTTGGGTTTTCACCCTTAAGGGCTTGTTTTTAAGCTTAATCCTTATATTTTGAAATTATCGTCATATTCTCAAACCGAGAGGCTCGTGACTATGCTATCATTTCGTACAAGTTACATTGGTCCCGTGCGAGGTGTTCGTGCCTCTTACAGGACCTTTTGGGGGCTAGTTTGGGTTTTCACGCTTTAAGGGCATGTTTTTAAGCTTAATCGATATATTTTGAAATTATCATCATATTCTCAAATCGAGAGACCTGCGACTACGCGGTCAGTTCGTACAAGTTACATTGCTCCCGTGCAAGGTGTTCGTCCCTCTTACGGGACTGTTTGGGGGTTGGTTTGGGTTTTCACCCTTGATGGGCTTATTTTTAAGCTTAATCGATATATTTTGAAATTATCATCATAATCTCAAACTGGGAGACCCGCGACTACGCGGTCAATTTGTACAAGTAACATTGGTCCTGTGTGACATGTTCGTGCCTCTTACAGGGCCATTTGGGGGCTGCTTTGGGTTATAACCCTTTAAGGGCTGATTTTTAAGCTTAATCGATATATTTTGAAATCATTGTCATATTCTCAAACCGAGAGGCCCGTGACTACGCTATCAGTTCGTACATGTTACATTGGTCCCGTGCGAGGTGTTCGTCCCTCTTACGGGACCGTTTGAGGGTTGGTTTGGATTTTTACCCTTTAAGGGCTTGTTTTTAAACACAATCGATATATTTTGAAATTATCATCATATTCTTAAACCGAGAGGCCCATGACTATACTGTCAGTTCGTACAAGTTGCATTGGTCCCGTGCGAGGTGTTCGTGCCTCTTACAGGACCGTTTGGGGGCTAGTTTAGGGTTTCACCCTTTAAGGGCTTGTTTTTATGTTTATCGATATATTTTGAAATTATCATCAAATTCTCAAATCGAGAGGCCCATGACTACGCTGTCAGTTCGTACAAGTTACATTGGTCCCGTGAGTGGTGTTCGTGCCTCTTACGGAACCGTTTAGGGGATGGTTTGGGTTTTCACCCTTTAAGGGCTTATTTTTAAGCTTAATCGATATATTTTGAAATTATCATCATATTCTCAAGCTGAGAGGCCCGTGACTACGCGGTCAGTTCGTATATGTTACATTGGTCCCGTGTGAGGTGTTCGCGCCTCTTACGGGACCGTTTGGGGGCTGGTTTGAGTTTTCACCCTTTAAGGGCTTATTTTTAAGCATAATCGATATATTTTAAAATTATCATCATATTCATAAATTGAGAGGCCCGTGACTGCGTTGTCTGTTCGTACAAGTTACATTAGTCCCTTGCAAGGTGTTCGTGCCTCTTACGGGACCGTTTGGTGGCTGGTTTGGGGTTTCACCCTTTAAGGGCTTATTTTTAAGCTTAATCGATATATTTTGAAGTTATCGTCATATTCACAAACCTGGAGACCCGCACTACGCGGTCAGTTCGTACAAGTTACATTGGTCCCGTGCGAGGTGTTCGTGCCTCTTACGGGACCGTTTGGGGTTGGTTTGGGTTTTCACCCTTTAAGGGCTTATTTTATGCTTAATCGATATATTTTGAAATTATCGTCATATTCTCAAATCGAGAGGCCCATGACTACGCTGTCTGTTCGTACAAGTTACATTGGTCCTGTGCGAGGTGTTCGTGCCTCTTACGAGAACGTTTGGGGGCTAGTTTGTGTTTTCACCCTCAAATGGCTTGTTTTCAAGCCTAATCTACATATTTTGAAATTATCATCATATTCTCAAACCGGGAGACCCGCGACTACGCGATCAGTTCGTAAAAGTTACATTAGTCCCGTGCGAGGTGTTCGTGCATCTTACGGGATCGTTTGGGGGCTGGTTTGGGTTTTCACCATTTAAGGGCTTGTTTTTAAGCTTAATCGATATATTTTGAAATTATCATCATATTCTCAAACTGAGAGGCCCGTGACTACACTGTCAGTTCGTAAAAGTTACATTGGTCCCGTGCGAGGTTTTTGTGCCTCTTATGGGGCCGTTTGGGGGCTCACCCTCAAACGGCTTATTTTCAAGCCTAATCTACATATTTTAAACTTATCATCATATTCTAAAACCATGAGACCTGTGACCTCACGGTTAGTTCGTACAAGTTACATTGGTTCAGTGCGAGGTGTCCATGCCTCTTACGGGGCCGTTTGGGGGCTGGCTTGGGTTTTCACCCTCAAACGGCCATTTTTCAAGCCTAATCTACGTGTTTTGAAATTATCGTCACATTTTTAAACTAGGAGACCCGTGACTACGTGGTCAGTTCCTACAACTTACATTGGTCCCGTTCGATGTGTTTATGCCTCTTACGGGGTCGTTTGGAGGCTGGTTTGGGTTTTCACCCTCAAACGGCTTGTTTTTAAGCCTACTCTAGATATTTTCAAATTATCCTCATCTTCTCAAACCGGGAGACTCGTGACTACACGATCAGTTCTTACAAGTTACATTGGTCCCGTGCGAGGTGTTCGTGCCTCTTACGGGACCGTTTGGGGGTTGGTTTGGGTTTTTACCCTTTAAGGGCTTGTTTTTAAGCTTAATCGTTATATTTTGAAATTATCGTCATATTCTCGAATCGAGAGGCCCGTGACTATGCTGTCATTTCGTACAAGTTACATTGGTCCCGTGCGAGGTGTTTGTGCCTCTTACGGCGCCATTTGGCTGCAGGTTCGTGTTTTCACCCTAAAATGACTTATTTTTATGCCAAATCTAGATATTTCCAAATTATCATCATATTCCCAAATCGGGAGACCTGAGACTATGCGGTCAGTTCCTACAAGTTACATTGGTCCCGTGCGAGGTGTTCGTGCATCTTACGGGGCTGTTTGGTGGCCGGTTTAGGTTTTCACCCTCAAGCGGCTTGTTTTTAAGCCTAATCTAGATATTTCCAAATTATCATCATATTCTCAAATCGGGAGACCCGCGAGTACATGGTGAGTTCCTACAAGTTACATTGGTCCCGTACGAGGTGTTCGTGCCTCTTACGAGGCTATTTGGGGGCTGGTTTGGGTTTTTACCCTTTAACGGCTTGTTTTAACCCTAATCTAGATATTTTCAAATTATCATCATATTCTTAAATTGTTAGAACCTTGACTACGCAGTCGGTTACTAAAAGTTACATTGGTCCCATGCGAGGTGTTTGTTCCTCTTATGGGGCCCTTTAGGGGTTGGTTTGAGTTTTCACCCTTTAACCGCTTGATTTTAAGCATAGTTTAAATATTTTCAAATTATCATCATATTCTTAAATCGGGAGACCCGTGACTATGCGGTCAGTTTCTACAAGTTAGATTGGTCCCGTGGAAGGCGTTCATGCCTCTTATGGGGCCGTTTGGCGGCTAGTGTGGGTTTTCACTGTCAAACGACTAGTTTTTAAGCTTAATCTAGATATTTTCAAATTATCGACCTATTATCAAACCAGGAGTCCCGTGACTACACACATGTATTCTCGCCTATCAAAAATGAAAGATGCCATAGTTGTTTAACATATATGATTGCCACTGCCTTACCCATAACTCTTCATTTGGTAATGCTAGTTATCTTGATTAATAAAATGTTCATCAAAGGTTATCCTATTTGTGATCACATTGATGTTGTTTCCCTTTTATCCATTGTTAACTTGTAGACATTTTAATTAGATTTGTAAATTGCTTAGCTTAACTGATCATTTTAAGAATCATTTTCTTTTAGAAAAACAACACCAAAAGAAAAGGAGATTATACTTGAGAATTTCAATTGTAAGAAGAAAAAATGTATATTTGACAAAAGAAAAATGGAATCATTACAGTGAATACCTGAACTATCTGAGCTTCATCCCCCAAGATCTGAAAACGTATAAAAGCTTCTTGTTGACTCTACAACAACAAAGCATCCCCATGAGTCCCGAAATAGAAAAGAATAAGAAATAATTTCTAAAATAGAAAGAATAATATGGTTTGTTATCTAAAGAATAATTTCTAAAGTAAAAAGAATAAGAAGATGATGATATCCAAAGTAGAAACGACTCCAAATGAATAAAACTTACAGTGTTAAAAACTGCTGGTGCACCTAGCCCTGCATAAATCATAATATAAAGCTTAAGCAAACAAAAACTTAAAATTCCATGATGCTATGTACATTCAATTTGTAAGTGAAATTTCATGACCACTACTAACCAGGTACAAACCAATTGAAATTCTCAATGAAATGGAACCATATAATCACAAACTTCCCAAGATCAGTTCTTTTTTAATCTTTCAACATTAAGGAGATACCTTTAGTTGATAACTCTTATCCCACCAATGAAATGGCACTAAAGATACTGATTCCCGGCTCCATATGGAAACCTTTGGTGAATCTGTAACTGCCCCAGGGTAGAAAAGGAAAGAAACGTGGAGTTCGTTCACATTGTGAATGTGGATGATTGGTCGCTCAAGGATCATAGGACACATGCCTCCAAGAGGAGTAAACGTACTTCTATGGCAGCAACAGATTGTTGTGTTGAAATTAGAAAGTAATATGAGCAAACAAGAGATATTGAAATTCTTAATACCTATTCATCAAGATTTTCCCACAAGCTAGACATATCGCATATGGATTTTGAGCATACAAGGCATTAATACCTACAAGGTCATTGAATAAAGAAGAACCAACTAGCTTAAATATTGTCAAACAAACAGAGTTCAAATGGATCAAAACAAAATTGTAAAAGGGCAATTTCAATAAACTGTATTCAGATGTTTCTATTATAATAGAAGTGAGACTTTTATTTCAGTTCTTACCGATAGTGTCGCTCCATCTCTTTCACGCATTCCACATGTATCGAATGCCCACATGGTAGAACATTAATCTCTTTCATTGTATAAAATAAAAATTGCAATGTGAAATACAAAAACTCATCCCTTAGAAAATCAACACTATTTATTGTTTACTGTGTTTGGATCTTGAAAAGTAAACAAAGAAAAAAAGATTGAAGAAAAGGGGAAAAAAATACTAAAATGTTCAATAAGTATATCATATATTTTTCTCCCTTTTCTTCGTGTTTTATTCTTCTCAATTTCTATTTATTTTTATACATATTAATTTTTTTTACCTCAAAGCACACATGACAGTCATGGTGCATTTCCCTTTCCACATAATGGTGTACATCTTTGATGGATTTGGAATAACAACATCCTAAACCACAAATTATCCAAAATTAGTCATCGTAAATCTGGACAAAAAAAATATTGCTACAGGCAACTACGTAAAATTGAGATTTAGATATCGATTTTATTGGGGGCCAAAAGTAATTATTTGTTTTTTATTGGGGGCCAAAAGTAATTTCTCGAAACTTTGGGCCCAAAATAAATAATTTCCAACTCTATAAAAATTGGGGATTGCCCAAAATTTTCAAGCACAATAAAATTAATTATATCACATTTTGGGCACCAAAAGTTTAAACCAGTCTCTTCGTTTATTGAACTTAGGACCCAAAAAAAGCTTGGAGTAAATCTGGCCTAGAAAGTTCTTTATGGAGTCCATACCCTCCCAAACAAAGGCAATTGTCCAGATCAGTTTCATGGTCACCTAAGTAAACCAACACGCAAAACATGCCCAAATTAATTTCAAAAGCAAAATTGGCTCAGGGTTTTCGAGCTCTACCTCCTTATCCTACAAAATCTAGGAGTTAAGTTTGACAAGGGCTTTACAGGCTGCTCCTTTTCTATCGCTAACCACAATAGTGACCTCCTGACGATGGCAACTTCTGCGGCACCCCTCACGACCTTCGTCTTTCCTCTCTCTTGTTCAATTTTAACTTTGGGTTGATTGTTTGTGGTGTCAAAGATATTGATAATTTCAGTCCCCAAATTTGGAGGGATAGCTCTTTTTGTCCATTGCTGCTTGACACCTCGTTGTTTGAAACAAGGACAACAATGGAAGCCTAGAAGGGTGTTAAAGGTGCTGTCATCTTTAACAGATATTTCTGCCTCAAACCGTGGTGCTCCTCCTTAAGCGTCATCCTAAACAAATGAAGAGAGAGTAGAGAGAGAGACAGTGTCAATGATGGAGGTGTCAGAGGTAGTGCGGATTATGGCTCGGGGAGGGATAGAGAGAGAGTGAGAGAGGGAAAGTGAGAGAGAGACTTGGGTTAGATTAAAATTGAGTTGGATTGAAAGATTGATTTCTTATTTTTTTAATAGTATTTTATATTTTAATCAAGTGTATTTGACACTATTTTAAAGTGTGCCAGATTGTCACTAAACCATGCCAGAATTTGGCATAGTTTTAAACTGTGCCATATTTTTAATATCAAGGTGTGCCAAATTGCTATTTTTGGTGTAGTGCAAATCCTCCTATAGCATCCACCTGCTCGGTGTGCATTGCTTTGTAGGTGGGAACGTTGGGCATGCCTTTGTGGAATGACCCGCCTCACAAATAGCACACACCTTCTCTTTCAAACCACGGTTGGATCCGGAGATGTCTCTCAACCGACTATTAAGTAAATCTTTCATGTCCCTCTGAAAATGATCGAATCGACGATCTATTATGGTATTGCTATCCAAATGGAATAGACCGGATGCAGTAGGCGTGGTAGATACTTATTTAGGTCGGATTCTGGTACTAGGTTCGGATGAGTCCCATGTTTGAGTAGTCTCTGTGACATACTTAAGATGGGAATCGATGTCGGTAGAGTCTAAGTCCCAAAATGGCCATTCACACATCGTTTGCTCAAGTTGTTTGGATGCCACCGTCAACCCATTATGGAAGAAAGAGATCAAATGGTGTTTCATTATGGGGGCATGCTCTTACCAATTCTTGGAATCGTTCCCAACACTTGTCAAAAGGCTCACTATCTTGTTGTCAGAAACCTTGGATTAGAGTTTTGATAGAATTGGGGTTGTGCAGTGGATAGAAATTTGAGATGAACTTGGATTGCATATCCCTCTAGGAAATAATAGAGTTCGGGGTTAGGGACCATAGTCAGGTCTTAGCTTTATCCTTTAAGGAAAAAGGGAAAAGCTTTAGGCGAACGACATCCTGTGTGCAAGCTTGGTCACTAAATGTGTCGCACGCCTCCTCAAACTCATGGATATGTAGGTATGGTTTCTCCAAATCCATGCCATTAAACGTAAGGAGAATCTGTATCATCCCATTGTGAAAGTGGAGCTGAACGGCATTATATGGAAGTAAAATGCAACCAGGGGTGACATTCCGCTCAGGAAAGAGTAAATCTTTCATGGGACGATAGGGTAGATTTCCCTCTCTAGTGATGAAACTTAGACATCGCGCTATCTTCAAATGATTCTGACTCCTCACTCGGTGTCCTAGACATGTGACTTAGAGATTGACTGGACGTGTGACTGGAGGTGGATTGTTTAGGTGTAGGGAATGGACCCAAAATTGAGGAACGCGAGGAGTATGGGGGCTTTCAGAGTTATACTCAACAATTGGATTTTCGAAGATTCGATTCGAAGTATTTTGTGGAGTTTGAGTGTGTTCAGGATTTTGCATTAAAAGGATTTTGAGAGATGATATTTCTTTTTGGAATTTCTTGTTATTATTTTTTTTTTGGATTTTTGGTCAAAGTTCTAGATTGAGTCGATCTAACCTAAGTCTACCTAGATCCCCGACAATGGCGCCAAAAACTTGACGCGACCGCAAATGTGTATCTAGTGTTCATGCTAATATATGCTCAAGTGCAAGCCTATCACGTTAGTAATAAACCCGATAAGTTGGGATCGTCTCCACAGGGAAATAGGACAAATAAACATAACAGCATTGGAAAGATGGAGAATCCGAACTTGACTCGAAAACAAAATAGAAAAGGTGATTTAGGGAGATGGAATCACTACAACTAAGTAGAGTATGAAATTCTAGCCACTAAATACGAATTTAACTTTTGAAATGCTTTTAACTACTTATAAAAGTGAATTTTTAACTGAAAAGATGCAAGTGAGAAAAATGAGTTAGGATACACTCTTCCAACCCTAGTTCATTTACTAATGTTAAAACCAAATTCTGAATTGAAATAATTTAGAAAACCCAATCTTTATTAATCCTAAGCATTCCATATATGAGGGAGCATACCCGCACCATATGAAATCAAAGGCACGAACAAAGTGGTGTAGTTATAGATACACGCGCGTTGCACTCTTAAGTATCCCGGTTACAGAGGGAAAATGGGATCAAAATCCCTACAACGATTGTGATCAACACACAACACGATTTAATCAATTATTTAATTTGAAATTAAATTTTACGAATTTTTAAAGAACTTCGGGTTGGATTCATGCATCCCAACCCTTAGAAAATTAGCTAGACATGATTAAAGTAAAAGAAAACATGGATTGAAAAGAAGAAAACATCATGACTAATAGAAACTTAGAATTAAAGAGATGCATGATTAATAATTAACAAACCAAGGCAATTATGAAAGAAGGAATGGAAAGAAATTACTTGTATTGAAGAATCAAACTTGAAATCCTTACAGCAAAACTCTTATTGAAATCTAGGGTTTTTGACTATAAAAACCCTCTACTCCTAATTAGCTAACCTAAAAAATGGAACCCCTAATATTAGGGAACTAATATGAATAAATAGCCACGAAATTAACAAGAGTTTGACTCCATTACAACTATGAGAAAGAACATAAAATTTCGTAAACATTCAATGTAGTCCGGATCCATCGGGGAAGGCGGTCCGGATCACCCCCAAAATCTTTACAAGGAATGTCAGGTCAAGGCGGTCTGGACCCTTTTTGAATAAAAAGTTCGGATCCCCTTCAATTTCTTAACAGAGACTTTTTTACCAGGGCGATCGGGACCCTTTTTGAATAAAAGGTTTGGATCCCCTTCACTTTTCATACAGAACTTTCTGGGGCCCCAGTCCGGACCCTTTTATGGGCGGTTCGAACCTCCTGCCTTTTTCATACAGGATTCTTTTTCTAGAATTTTCTCATCTTCAACTGTTCATAACTTCTTCACCGTAGCTCGGATTGAGATGCTATTTTTTCCCAATGTTCTTGTAATTGAAAGCTCTTCAACTTTCCAGTTGGCCCCACCTCTGGACTAAGGTTGCAAAAATTAAAAAATTGACCTTTGACTTTCCTCCTTTGACTTTTTTTCCAATGCTTTTTCTTCCTCAATGCCTTAAATACCTACAAAACTCATGAGAAATACACGAAACTAGATGTACTTGTTAGAAGGAGTTAGTAGCAAGGAAATATGATAATTACACTCATTTTACGTTATTCGAGATGATATAAGTCTCTAAATTAAGGGGATAAATTCAAAAGAATTTGAGCCTAATCATGAATGATAGTTGGTAATGCCTAAGTTTTTGTGCTACAAATACAAGGGCTAAACAGTGCCTCTCGATGCTAGTGTATCTGGCCTCTGGCCCATGTACAATCCTACTCAAGTAATAAACATTTTTCTCAATCCCGTCCATCTCTTGGTTCAATAATGCCCCAATAGATCATTCAGTAGATGTGAGATATAGACGCAAAGGGATACCTGCCTTTGGGGGAATCATCATCTGAGGGTAGGTAAGGAGCATTTTCAGCATGTCCATGGTGTCTTGGTGCATTTATTCCCATGCGAACTTGGAGCATTTTCTCAGTATCTCCATATGCAGATGTGTCACCTCGGCCAACCTTGACACAAACTTCATCAAGTAGGAGACTTTCCCCATGAAGATCTTCAACTCCCTTGATTATTTTGGTATTGGCATATCAAGAATGGCTCGTTGCTTATACAAGTCCATCTGAACGCCTTGCTGGTTCACCATAAACTCAAAAAACTTCCCACTTGTCACCCCTAATGAACATTTGAGAGGTTTTATTTTCAACTTGCACTTTCTTCATCGGGTGAACGCCTTCCTCAAATCATCCAAGTGAGAAGCCTCCTTTTTATACTTGATTACCAGGTCATCGACGTAAAATTCCACGATCTTATGAAAGCAATCGTGGAAGATAGCCATCATAGTCCTCTGATAGGTGGCTCCTGTGTTCTTTATTCCAAAAGGCATAACTCTGTACATAAAGTTACCCAGAGGCATTCGGAAAGCAATCTTCTCGATATCAGTTGGGTCCATCTTGATCTGGTTATACATCATATTATTATCCATAAATTTATACATCTCGTGACCCACAGTTTCATCGATCAAACTATCTATGGAAGGAAATGAGAACTCATCTTTTGGGCACGCTCGATTCAGGTCCCTGAAATCTACGCAGATCCAAATCTGGCTCTTATTTTTCTTTCCCACGAGCACAATGCTAGACAGCCAAATCAGGTGCTAAATGGGGATAATGAAGCCAACTTTAAGCAACCTTTGAACGTCTTCTTTGGTCTTCAGATCTAACTCTGCCTTGTATCGAGTGGACTTCTTCATTGGGATGCCCGACGACAAAAAGTTCAACTTAAGGCAGAACACCTCATTGTCAACCCCAATCATCTCGGTATACTTCCACGTGAAGACGTCTTTTGAATTCTTGGAGTAGCTTGATCAAATCCTCTTAAGATTTCCTTTCCAGGTCCTTCGAGACAAAGATAGATGTAGGGTCATCACCCTCCTTAGCCAAGTCTATCTTTTCTAACTCTTGAATTTCCGGCTTAGGTTCGTCCTTCATGCATTTAGGCTCCTCATCTACCTCTTCTACAAAATCTTGGACATTCGAATTGTCAATCACCAAGCATTGCCCTTGGTTGTCTATTAATAAACATTCATAAATCCGATCAACCTTATCGTCCAGATCTTCAGCTGCCCACTCACACCTTTATAACTTGTAAATAACTCTGCCATTAAGTAAAACAACTCCCTTGCACTACCGGGAACTTTCTTCCCTATGAGGCCCCTTCCGATGATTTTCTTCCAATTCTCTCGCAGAATGTCTGCTGAGAACGCTCTGGCTCTAGACCTGGTGTTCAATCGGATCAATGTGTTGCGTCATTCGATTGCACAGCTGGGGGTTTAAAAATAAGAATATATTTGCTAGCGGGTCAAAGCCCGAAAAACATTTAAAAATATTTTGTAAGTATTTAAATGCTTTAAACGTAAACGTGTAGTGTATTACCTTGATAATTATTTTTCCAGTCGTAATCACAGGAGACTTATCATCACCTCTCATGTACAATACACACCTAATGTATTTATTTTATTATCCTAATCATACTACCCAATCTAACTAGGAAAATAACGGTTATCATAGCCTATCCCGCTAATAGTCACCATTAGCTAATACATACTACCTTCACTAGGTATACTTTCATAAAGATTAACGTAGTTGCACACGTGCTATAAATGGATATACACACAATATCTCATATATATATATATATATCACTCGCTATATACGTATATACTGTATCCCCATAGTACGAACCTCGCGGTTGCATCCCTCGTTTGCTATCAGGCTCTAGGTACACCACATACCACAACATGAGAACCCAAACGTAAACATAAACAACGGAGGCAGCAATAAACATACGTCTAAGCGTTGCAACCATACCATATTGCATCCCAACCAGTCTCCAAAATAACACATATCCTTGCACGTGGATAATGGCCATGCAACGATACTATGACCCGGGGAATCAATCTAATACCTGTTGGTCAACTCTAGGCTGGATTTCCCACTATGCACATTCTCCTAATGATAGCATTACCGAGAAGGTATCTTCAACAAAAACAAGTGACAATCACATATGTATATATACACAAGTAACCCAAATAATGTATATACATGTAAAGTACTGACTACGTACAAAAATCCCATAACATACCCATCCACAAATCCCAAAGTCCAGACCGGCTTCTCAATTTACCATTTAAGTATTCATTCACTTGAATCCTGATACGTCTCACCCGAACCCATTTAACCGCTGGCCTACAACATGTACCAACCCTTATGAAAGTTCCGCGATGATCCCAATCTACCCCGAAAGCCCATATGCCCATTTATCAAACACTGATGGGTTAAAACAACACATAAAAAAATCGAGACAGGACAAAAAACCGAACCGATTCACTCGCATACTTAACCGATTCATTCAGCGAACTGATTCGCTTCCCTAGTGAACCGATTTGATTTGTGGGAATACTTTTCGTCTTCAACCTCAGGTTTTCACCTCCATAACCCTTCAATAGAGGTTCCAAGCCTCCCAAAATCATAAATTAACATTCCACATCAACATATAACCATACCAGAAGTATTTTAACACCAATTAAAACCCAAATCCAATCCCTAAACCTCAATAATTCCTAATCATTCATCTAATTCATTCAACCAAAATTAATCTTAGAAATTCAGTGATCTAACACCCCATCAATGTTCTTCATGTTCATATACATGTTCCCAGAATTATATCATGAAATTCTCACTTATTAATTATCAAATATGATCATAGGGCAGACACAACCCAAATTCCTTTCAATTAATGCCCAAATATTTCATCTTATAATTTCCAGATTTGTCACAAATTAATCATGAATGTAATTAAACTCAAAAAATTAAAAATCTAAAGCACTTGCCTTATTGGATTAGAATATGAAGTCTTGACACGTAAAGATGAATTGATTTTCGAAGATGTTCTTCTCTTTTCTCCAAGCTTTCCTTATCTTTTTTCTTCTTTTTGATCTCTCCTTTAATATCCAATTTGTAGTGTCTAGAATGAGGCTACCATCCACCCCACTTAACCTTAAATACTTCTTAATCACACCATAATCCCGTTTTTAGGTGTATCCCTAAGGGTAAAATGAAACTATACCCCCATACATTCCATACTATGTATAAAAAGCCCCCAAAATCCAACTATAACCCCCAGGTAGCTATTTTGGAATATTTCGACCCATTCGGGATCACCAGTGAACAAAAAAAGGCCATCCAAGTCATCAAACTAAAAATACATCCTCATATCCTTAATCGGTCCTGACACATATGTACAATATGCATTGACCTTAAACTATTTAAATCTGTTGATTTAACTCTCTATCAACATAATTTAATAATCCACCGCTTTTCACACTTTAAATGACAATATAATAATCTGCATCTCTATTTACTTATTACACGCTATTAAATAGTAGTAATCATAAAATTAATCCTTAACTCGCTAAGTAATATTTACTGAAACTAATTTAACTTCCCCAATTAAATTAAAAATTTAATGCACACGTGGAAAAAAATACTCATAAAAGTATGGGGTATTACACTTTGATAAACTCCTCCCTATTGAAATGAGAAATATAAGGCTCTTTCTTCTTGGATGAAGAAGACAAAAGAAAGAAAAAACCATTAGTAATAATTTGATTAAATGAAGCCCAATTCAAGGGAAATAAATTTTAACCTATGTCACTTCCCCTCACTTAGCATATAAACCCAATGTGTTATTCACTCTCCGAAAGGGGTGGGTATTGCCAATATCTAGCAATGAATCCTTGATCCCTATAGCCTTTATTGGAATCAGGAAGGTTACTGTTATCCTTCCTCGCATTTAGATATAAAATTCCATCCGTGGTATGGGACTAGGAGTAGTAGTACCTGATCTCTGGAATCCCAATATTGGTCCCATATAGCTCAGCAATTCGGTGAACCCTGTTGATAATACGCCATGTATTAAGGGTACATTGGGCGGGAATCACCTTAAAAAGCTCATAAAATTCCAAAAATAATTGATCAGGGGAAATGCAATCCCCCCCCCTCCCCCTTTGGGCATTAAGAGGGTGTGAATCTAATAACCACCCTTAATATCAACATATTTCTAGGAACGGGGAACACTCAATCGTCACCCGAGAATGGATCAAATATACTTTCCTAAATCCACCATTCACTAACAATGTACACTTTTCATGTGGAAGAATTGACTACTCAATAAGAGAAAAGAAGAGGAAATGAAGAAAATAAGAACAATCACAAGAAAAAATAACAAGAGAAAGGAAAACTTATAGGAAGATTGTAAAGACAAATTCTTTGAAGGAAGAAAGGTACACAAATAATGGTGCAGAGTCTCTTTTAGTAAACATAAGTGAAATCCCAGAAGTCTAATTGTATAGAATAGAGTCTGAAGTCATTAATAAAACTAGAAGTTCATTTTTGGACCAAAGACCAGCGTACCTCTCTATATAACTTGGTAATTACAAAGCACACCCTCGCATAAACTCAAGCATGGAATTGTCATAAATGGATCATTTGGTCCAAAAGAGCCTATAAAATCCTTTAGCCCATTTTTTCTGAAGAATTTGAGGGGAAATTGTGGGGTGCAAACCGTAATGGACCAAATTTAGGCAGCCCCAACAGGCCCAGCTCGAAAACATAAAGCGTGTTACTCAAGTAGGGATTAAAGTCAAATGGGATAAACATGTAAGGTTCATTCTTGTTGTATATTATCTCAGAGAAGATCAACGTAGATAAACAAATGAGCCAATCAACCACTAGAAGAGTTCAAACGAGGTTCAACCACTCCTATCATTATAAATCGAACCCTTACCTCGGGACAAAAAGGCATGTAATTATTTATTATAAAACTCTTAAAGAATTAATATACACTAGAAAACACCCCGTGTATGTAGGCAGTTTCCAAACCACGTAAATCTTTTGTGTCATGATATTATTTTACTCATTGATTATTTCTCTATTGCTTATGTATGCACCAAATGGTTTGACTACTCAAGCATATGCTTTAAAGGCCCCTATAGAGTTTAAGTCTGTTCTTGATAACAACCCTAATTTGAAGGATATTTTACTTAATTTAGATAAAGATTGAGTTTTAAAACATTATTTTATTGTTATATACTTGAACGTTGTATGACAACCCTATGTGTATCATGTGTACATGAAAAAATTATAACAGAACTGTACCGACCTGTTCGAACAACTCGTTTATGTGTGGAACAACACAACACAATAACACGATAATACAACATAAAATTAGAAGTTAATGTTATTAGTGATTTAATTAATGTATTCATTGAACCAAATAATGAAGCCCAAATTTTGTTAACATCGACAAAGTGTTGTTTAGAGGGGATTAATCTTATTAGGAAATCAAGAATGGTTTTAATCAATGTTGTTTGGAATCCATCAATTAAAACACAATCTATTTTTTGAGCTTATCGGCTTAAACAAATGTAGCTATAGGCTACCTTCTTTTATCCAAGTTTATAAGCCCGACTAATAGCATATATTTCACCCGACGAATTCCTCAAATTGGAAATGTGATTATTTTGTTCGTAAAATTAATATTGATCGAGGTTACTCAAAAATCTAATTTTAGTTGTGTGTGAGTACCCTTGAAGTTTTTCTTTAAGGTATAACTAGTTGAACTTATATGATATTTCAAGCCATAACATGGTTATATCATAGTCTTTTTATGAGGCTTGAAACTCCAAATGGTTCGAATTATCATACTTGGAATAAAAACTTCAAGTGTGCTCACATAAAACTAAAATTAGATTTTTGAGTACCCTTTATCAATAATAATTTTCAGAATAAAATAATCACATTTCCAATTTGAGGAACCCGAAACAGAGGCTATTAGTCAAAATTATAGGCTTGATTAAAATAAGGTTGTGTATAAATACAATTTCGCCATGCCTATAAGCTTGAAAAATCGCTTGCATTTTAATCTATTGGTTCCACACAACATCGATTTAAATTACTCTCGATTCCCCAACGAGGTTAACCCCCTATGAACAACACTTTGTTGATGCTAACAATATTTAGACTTCACTGTTTGGATCATTGGACATATTAATTAAATTTCCAATGGACATTAATTTATAATTTTGTATCGTGATAGAAATAAATATACTTTTATGCCATTTTTGGCAACTTAGGCATCCCGAAGTCAAATTGGAGTTCGAATCCTTTCTTTCATATTATTTCTTTACTCTATCTTCATGTGTGCCCATTCTTTTCTTGATGTGGATACGATGATTATATTTCTCACACACATGCTCACACTTGTCAGTCACAGCAATAGACTTTGACACAATAACATTTTAAGACTATAACTATTTGTTTATAAATTATGTTCAATAATATTATAATATTTGTAACTTTGGCCCAAGCCTATAGGCCCGCATAATATTTGTTAAAAAAATTGATATTCATTAAGGGTGCTCAGAAATCTAATTTTAGTTTTGTATGAGTACCTTTGATTTTTTTTATTAAGGGTCTATCCAGTCGAATGTATTCGTAATTTTAAGCTTAACAAGGTTATGTCATTGTCTTGTAATGAAGCTAAGATCCACATATGAGTTGGATAAGTTAAATCTCCAAGAAAAAATTCAAGGATACTCATACAAAACTACTCACACAAATCTAATTCATGCAGTCAGCATCTTCCACTCTTATATTTAGTTTAACTTTCATTTATTATCTTATCTCTCACATTTTGTAATATTCTTTAAGTTTTACTAGTCCCGTAGATGTTATTTTGCATATTTTAGTATTTTTATTCCATGTGTAGCTTTTTATTTTACTTATATCACTAATCTTACTCTTTTTACTATCATATATACATTCACATCTATTTTCATAAATCAAAATCCCAAAAAAGGGGTTTATACTATAATTACAAATTTAAAGTGTTCTAACAATTCTCTACATGTTCGCCACATTTTATACCCTTCTCATAAAATAAAAGAGATACCATATATTTGGATTATGAGTTACACCCCAACCTTATTCATCTTACGAACTTTGTGAACTTTGATGCCATTTTTGGCTAAGTAGGCATCCCAAAGTTATTTTAGAATTCAAGTCCTTCCTTACCATTTGGAATATTATGAAATGTTTACAGATCTAGTTTAGTAGACACGGATATCAGTTACAACAAGATTTCATATGCCTCGCTAAAGGAACACTTTGAGGATTTTAATATTATTATTTTTGGATTCATGAATTAATTTGATGGCTTTATAATTTAAATATTATTATTTTTCGATTGATGTATTAGTTAGTTCTATAATGAAATTGTATACAGGTTCGAAAACATGTACATAAATTTTTTTGGAAGCAAAACAAATCATTTTAAATTTTTTTATTATTGATTACGATCCAAAACCGTGATTAGATTTGTGATAAAATTTTAATGGTTGAAAGGTGGTCATGGTTTGTAACCGTGACCATAGGAGCTGTGATCACCATTTGGAGTCATGGTTTAAGACTATGAGTAATTATTAAAATTCTATGTTTCACTAGTCACGGTCAAGAACCATCACCATACAACATATATCCACAGTAGGGGTCACGTTTCATGATCGTGACTAGTGGAATGCAATCAAGATTTAGGTCATGGTTCATAACCATAACCACTGGTCATAATCCAAAATTGTGATGAAGTTCCCAATTTTAGGGTTACAAAAAGCAACTGTAACAACCAAAATGGTCACTTTTTTGGACTGTGACCGCTAAAATGATCATCCTTAAAATGGCCACAGTCCAAAACCATGGTCATCGCATTTGGTTACGTCCAAAAGTGTGGCCATTTTTGGTATTTGGCATAGTGTTTAGATCTTGATGGTGTAGATAGAGTTGATGATGTATTTGATTCTATAAAGTAAAGGTGATGGGGAACAAAGGAGGAGGAAGAAGAAGAACTTTCAGATTTGGAGTTGGATAGGTGTTAGGTTAGGCATTGAGGTAGGTTTTGTTAAGAGAGAATCAATGAAAGAAGTAGTGATGGTCCAGTATTGGGGGATAACTCAGGCAATCGAGTGCTCTTAGGGTTAACCGATTTGAGTGTTGGAAAGTAAAACAAATAGATATTCTATTGATTTACCTAAATAACCCATTTCCATATTTCTATTACATGGTTTCCCTTTTTATATAGTTTGATAAAATATCCCTCATGTGTTATACACGTGACCAACTTTTCTCCAAAAAAATAACATTGTGAGGGTTTGGGGGTAACTCGATTTAATAAGTTGAGGGGGATAAGTATAGAAAATTAGTATTGATATGATGAAGTACAAATATGAGTAAAGTTATAAGGGTCAAAATATAATTGATCCCTTAGAATAAAAAATAGTAAACCGAACTTCTCTTAACTATCTCGAGTTTATGGGTCATTGGTGAATTATTTTACCCAACAAACTCACCCCTAAACTATCAACCTATTACAATAATCCCCAAAATTGGGTTCCTACCCTTTTTCAGTCTAAATGAACAAAAATACCCCTGAACCAGATTAAAAAAAATATATAAATTAAAAAAATCCACCCTCCCTCTCTCTTGCCCCCATAAACCAGGTCCATCTCTCTCTCCACAAACCAACCTTTTTTCAAACTCTTAAACAGTTGATTTTACAATAGCCTCCATTGTTGACACATTTTTTTGGAATCATATTCCAAATAAATATATAAAATAAAGATACATTACTTCTAACAATAACCATAGCGTATTAAAACCTTTGGAGATATTATATTCGATTTGTTTGGATATTTTTATTGTTATCTGTCCATTTTGCAATACATTCTTTGATTTTTTTTAAAGAATTTATTGTTCTTGTTTTGTTTGTTTTTAAATTTGAAATGAGGGTATTGTTATCCATTTAGACTCAAAGAGGATGGGAACTCGATTGTTGGGGGTATTTGTAACGAGTTTATAGTTTAAGGGGTGAGTTTGTCGAATGAAATAATTCAAGAGGTGACACGTAAATCAGGGATGCTTGAGAGGGGTTTGGTGTAATTTACCCTAAATATTTGGAATATTTACATTTGGGTTCATGAACTATACCACATGTAATATTGAATTTGCCTATAAGAAATAGTTAGAGTGTAAAATGGCCACGTAGGCTATTTAATTAGAATCTAAGGTATCTTAAAAAATTCTCACTAGTTGTTATCCTACTTGTTTTTCCATTTATAAAATAAAAGTAAGAAATCATAACCTATAATACATTTTTTAGATTTACTATCTAATAGTTAATCACAAGGAAAATGGAAAAAAGAACTCTATTTTGGAGAAGGTTCATAAAGAAATGTGGTAAAAAATACTAATAAGATATAATGTCTCCTTCTTGCTTATGTATTGTTCATGAAATTGTTTAAAGTAAAGAATGCTTGATTAGTGTTTCTTTCCATTCTCTCATTTTCTTGAAGTTAAAAAATTATATGGGATAGCTAATTATATGGGTTGTTTATTTTTTCCCGTTTGGTGATTGACCCTAATTATTTTTAGGTATTTTTTTAAAACTTAATCCTCGCTTTTAAATGCGTTATTTGTTATACCTCGGTTTTAATAATCCCTTTTACTTAACCCCCATATTTAAAATGAGAGTTTAACTTCAATAAAAAAAAGATAATTTATTATTAGGCTTAATCCCTTACAATTTTTCAGACAAAAATTCCATTAAACCTTAAAAATTAAAATATCTCATACCTTACTACCAAACACATACCTTCTCCCCCACCGAAACCCTAAATCTAAGCCTCTCTCTCTCTCTCTCTCTCTCTCTCTCTCTCTCCCTATATATATATATATATATATATATATATATATATATATATATATATATATATATATATATATATTCTCTAATTCACTCACCTAATAAATATTATATCTAAACACAAGCCTTATCTCTTATCCTACCAAATATGGGTTTATTCTCTTTTATGTAAAAACGATAAACTTAAACATATTGAGTGCAAAAAGTAATAATTTATTTAAATTTTTTTATTCCAACACTATACATTAACATTTTGAAAATTGTAAGAATAAGGGTAAGTTATAAAAGATACAAGGCCCCTTGAATTACAAGCCAAAACATTGATTACATATTTGTTTCATACCCAAATGGAATCTGATGTAATCCCACATTCTTCTCTTTCTTTCTTTCACCCACTCCTCTTTTCAAGATATTCCATCTCTTCTATCTATTTATCTCTTTAAATTTATATAGTTTTTATAATTAGGGTTTCAATAATTTAGTGACAGGCTATAATCATTGATCTACAATGAGTACCATATTCATCTTTCACTTGTTTAAAAATACATTACATCTAATTGGCATTTTCAATAATTTGAGAGTTGGCTCTATGCTTTGGGTAAATTTAGTAATTTGTGTTTATCTGTATACACTTCTACTTGTATGTATTTGTTTTGATTTACGATTCATTATTTGGGGAAGAAGACGAGTATAGATTTTAACTTATTGTATTTTGATATATATTAATTTTTGGGGTTATGTCTAATTATGTAATATGGATATTCTAAAGGTGTTAATCATTTGTAAAAGAACTAGGGGTTGAGTAATATAATTGAAAACATTTGTTTGAGTCAAATTGTTCATTAAAAAGTGGAGGTTAAGTGACAAGAACTTTTCAATGAGGTTTGACGCCTAATTCTAAATGGATTATTATGTTTACATATTTCTACAATTAATTTAATGATAAAATATAAATGTCATTAAAAGGAAAAACTATAAATACACCCCCAAACAAACCAATTTTCTTCTTTTTTTGCATTTCTCTCCCCCCTCTCTGCCTATATCTTATCCTCTTCTATTTATTTACTCTATCTCATAGACTCCCCCACCATCGCTAACCTAATCCCCAACTCCCACTACCCCTCCACCTCACCTCCTCCACCCCTTCCCTACCACACAAACACCTATTTACCATTGCAGAAATATTCTTTTTTAAACAAGGTTATTTTAATCACTCGAAATAAAATTAATAGTAAAATGGGTCAATAAACAATTTTTTTTAAAATTAGGTGTCAATTCTTAATATTTGTTTTAGGGGTTAGACCCCATATGAAATGAATGTTTGGGGGATAAAAGTAGACTATAACGATATATATTCATTTAGTTTTCTTTATTTCTCTCACTCTCGTCAATCTAAATACATGATATATAAAGTCGCTTTTTATCTTTTTCTTTCTTGTTCTCTGTTTGAACCAATTTATATTACTTCTAAAATATGATATTACTTTTTATCTTATTGTACCATATGATTTATAACAGATGATTTTATTTTAATTTTTAATGAGATAATTAACACAGTCTTTGATATGTCATTTAAACATAAATATTGTGCTTTCTATATACGTAATTTAAAGTCCTTATTAATCGACATAGATTAGTTTATAAAATGGAAAATTTTGAAATATCCCTTTCTTATATGATAAGGTCATCCAAGTTATCTAATGAGATTCTAGTTACCATTTTAGAGGGAATTCATACATGAAAGTTTTTTTTGTGGTGTTTAATTACAAATTCGTGTCTTTATAATTATGATGATGAAGATTTCAAAACACGATCAAAATTGAATTTTAAGTATCATAAAATGTTATCTCTTCTTTTAACTTCGACTTTAATGAACTCGAATTTATTTTATCATTGGGCTTGAGGTTTATAACTGCGAACTTCATTTAGTTTTTTTTTTAATTAGGTTTGCATTTATTTTAATTTTCTTAGTGTTCGTAAGATGTATGTGTTCATATGTACCGATATGGATTTTGTTTGAATATTTAAGTTTCTTGTGTTAAGTTTATAGATTTTGATTATTTGAGAAATTCTTATAGTATGATTATTTTTGTTTATTATTTACACTAGATCTCCTTGAAATTGTTTTATGCATATTATGTTAAAAAATGATTAAGTTCTACATTGCAATCTATTTAGTTTTTCAATTATATATATTTATGTTTAAATGCATTTGGATTCATGTGATCTTATTTTAGTTACATTTTTTACTTTCTTGATGATTTTTTCATGTCATATAGGTGAATTGATTACTTAACATTGTGTATGTGCAAATATTGTATTCAATCACGGAAATCCATTTTTAATTAATTATTCTTTGAGTATTTGGTTCACAATAATACCTTAGGGTCGAAACAAAGTCCCTTCAATCCTGGATACCTAGTCCTCCATGGAACCATATGTAATACCCTGCCTTAGAATTTCAATTAAATTTTTGTATAAAATATAATGGAGTAAGGTTTGGCGAGAATTATTATAAAATTGTGGGTCAAAATTGAAGTAAATAAAAGAATATGAAAAAGGGTTGTTCTAACGTCATAGAAATGTCGTTAGAAGCAGGATGCACTATCGTGCAAAGGTCGCATGAAGCAGGTCTTCAAATGAGATCGCATTGCATTACAATTCCAGGTCGCGTGGAGGTCGCGCAAAGCCAAAGTTCAAACAAGGTGGAGATGTCGCTCGAACGAGGTTCATGTCATTCGAATGACGTTGTAATACCCCGTATTTATGCATAGTTAAAAATTTAATTAATTGAGTTAATTGAGTAATTAAGAAGGAAAATACATTTTAATTAAATTACGTGAGTAGAGTAATTTAATGTGATACGATTTAAATTAAATTTCGTGAGTAAAGTAATTTAATGTGATGTAATAATAATTATGATTATTAAGTGACTAAATAATCATTATGGCTATTAGACATTAATCGAGAGTGATATACTGATTAATATGACGATTAAAATTTACTAAGTGTGAATAGTAAATATTTAAAGTTGATATGTACGGCCTAGCGATTTATATGGATGTAGCTGAGTTTATCTTAACCAAGTGTCGCGCATAGAAAAAAATTAAAGGTGAGATGAGAAACATATTTTTAAGAGACTCAAAAGATAATTTAGAGTCCACATATGATTTCGAAAGGGTCGAATTAGTCAAAAATAATATACCCGGGTCATTTTTGGGCTAAACCGGGACCATACGAGGGCATTTTGGTCTCTTTACATTTAAGGGTGAGGAAACCTATGAATTTTGGAACCCTAAGTCAGATTATAAGAGTTGGAGGCTAGGGTTAGAGAGAAGAAAAACACACCATAGCCATTAGAGAGAAGAGAGAAACAATTTCCTAAGGCAAAAGAAAGAAGTGGGAAGGATTCAAAGGAGATTTTCACTACCAACTTGTTGGGAAGAAGGATTGAAGGATAAAGATCATCAATCATCAACAACAATCACAAAATCAGACCCTACTGAACATAAGGCAAGTGGTTATTTGCAAAATAAATTGAGTTATAATACCCATATATAAGTTTTATGAAGAACATGACTTTTATGATATTTTTGGAAGCAAACACTTGAATATGATACATGATTGATAGGGATTGCATGTAGAACATTTTAGATCTCCAAATAATCTGATATCATAGAAGACTTGATGATTAAATCGAACTAAAAATCTGGACTTATGGATGAAAATATGGAAAGATTATATTTTTAGGGTTCTTGAATAATAGGAAGATTTTGAGTTAATCTGGATGAAATTTGTAATGATTATGTTGTTTTAGATCGTTAGTAATCATCCCAGGGTATGTAGGAATGATTAGAAGTTGTTAGTTACAAGTGTGGTAAATTATCATGGGAGATGGATAAACAAAAATAGTGTAACCCGCATAAAGAAGATGATTTGGGTTTGTCACTGCTCGATCGACCCTTGAAATGTCGATCGATCGACCATATCCCATCGATCGATCGATCCAGGCTGTATTTTAGAGAATTTGGTGGATAAATTTCTTTTCGATTACCATCACTTAATGGTAACCTTAGTGATGATATTTTACCTATGTAAGGACTTAATAAATACCAATAGGTGTACCGTGAGATTTATTTATAAATGATTGAGTGTAAAATTTGGAGAAATGGACCGATGGGAAGTAGCCAATTGAGTCGTGTATCGGGAATGCGAGAATTGAGTTACGAAAAGAGTGAGGGTCAATTCCGGAAATATACCAGTAGGTTATAGATAGCTTAACTACTGAATTAAGGGAGGGATAACTAGGACCCTTAGAGTTGCGTGAATACTCGAATAAATGCGATAGTGAAATAAATCGTAAATTAATAAGTACGGTGAATATAAGGAAAATATATTTCATACATGCATGATTTGATAGGTCGGGTGTTTACCTACTAAATTGTATGAACTTTTGGGTTAAGATAATTATACCTAAATTAGTTATGTTAGGGTCGATGAGATATTCCAAACTAACATAGAGTTATTATATGTTTGGGGTCGATGTAAAATGCCGAACCAAACCTTAAAACTAGTGTCGTGATGAAAGAGTCCCGAACCAGAATATGTGTATATATATAGATGGTTGGGGTCGATGGATTATTCCGAACCAACTCTCACTTGGGGTCGATGAATCATTCCGAACCAAGTGTCCTTTATGTGTGTTAAAAGGACATATTAGTGATAACTAATATTTAATACATGTTGTGTGATAAATGTATTCCATATGCATAATCTACTGGCTTAAGATAGTAGATAATAAGATGGATTGATAATATCTTAGTAATAATTAAGTAGTGTGAAATAATTATTATAAGAATAAGAATAACAAGAGGTAAGTAAGTTATCTACGTTTATAACACATGAGATATGGACTATTAAAATACTGGGAGTATGTTATGGGGACTTAGAGAGGAGATACATGCAGTGGGGTATTCTGGTCTAGTTAACTTGGGTAGTATAAATAGGTGAACTAAGTACGAACGTTAGGCGTTCACTATAGAAGAGAGGTGAGGAAGCTCAAAAGAGTGTGCGAAGTCTTAATATGTGTAATCAATAACTCATAATTGTGATAACTGCTTGAAAAATATTTTTAAATATTTTTGATTACTAACTCTTTCTATGTAAAAATATTTTTAAAAACCTTTTAGGTGACCAGCCACAGGGACACCCATCATGATTTCATTCCAGGGATTTGGGAGCTGCAGCACGTGTGGATGTTGCAGGGATTGTTTAGACGTTTCTTTTTTTTTTCAGATCTAGTGCAGGATCTCAGTTTTAGTACTCTCAGTTGGGACATGTTGTCCAATCTTTACTTTTACAGTTATTCTGATTTTGGATTTTTGGAGTTAGTTTTCTTTGTCGTGGCTTTTGACAAGACTTTATTTTTAATCAGTTGTTTATGCGAATTGGTTTAGCACTGCTAGAATTTTATTGTTTCGCATGAGTTGTTTCTTCTGTTTAAGGAAGATAAAATTTGGTACTAGCTTAATTTTCACTTAGGTGGTTAGTAATTAAAAAGCTTTCGTCAGTGATGCTAAGAATGAACCATTTAAGAAACCTGTTTTAAATTAAATTAAGGCTTGATCACCGAAGGTTTAATTAGGCGGGGTGTCACAGACGCGCCTCAAAATTTTTAGATCTGACTTGCCCTAGTGCACTGTCGTGATTTTAACCCATGGCTTTTAGAGTTCTCGACATCTGGTGAACCCAGATGGCCAAAATCGAAGTTTTTGGGTTTTGGAGGGTTTTTAAATGGATGATTTGGGCTCATTTGTGTTGGGAAAATTGGAAGAAGAGAGGGAGAGTGGAAGAGGTGGTCCTCTTCCACCATTTTGGCCTTCCTACACTCTCCCACCACTGTGAACCACCAAGCTACCACCATCCTTCCACTTTATAAACCCATGTTTGTTATATATTCCACCATATTTGAAACATTTTGTAATACCCCGTATTTTTCTAGAATAAATAAAACTATATTTTTGGATTAAAATAAAAATTCGTGAAAACTGAATTAAATCGGTGAGTTTAATTTATTAATTGTGAACAAGTAATTTGTTATTATGTCGTAATCATTTGTGATTGTTTTTTTATGTTAATAATTATAATGGAAAATAATTGCATGTGTAGTACAAAATTTATAAATGACGTGTGACATGATTATAAAAATATAATCGTGGATAAAAGTAATTGAAACACATTCCAGGGATTCATATTGGCTCGTTTAGGTATTTTAAACCTTTAGAAATGGTCCTGGGGAATTGATATATAAGTTAGGAGACTTTTGGGCTAGTCTAATTATGGGTTCAGGCCCATTTGGGGATCCAAAACTTGGAAATTAAACCCAACTAGAAATTTGAGAATAATATAAGATAAAAGGGAAGATTAACACTCCCCACACTTAATCAAATACACAACCTTAATAGCCCCACCTCAAGATAAGAGAATAAAGGAGAAAAAGGAGAACGAGTAATGAATTCAAAGGGGAATTCATCAACAGCGTATCCAGGAAAGAATTTTCTTGCTTAATTTAACGCCCTACACCAAAACACACCTTTAGTAACGGTATTTTACCGTTACTTAAAATATAAGTAATAGAATTTTTTCGTTAAAAAAAAAGGAGTGGGGCACAAAATTAGTAACAAAATTTTACCATTACTAATAGTAACGGTAAAATTCTATTACTAATTCTGAATTTACCAATAGTATTTTACCGTTACTAATTCTAATTTAGTAATGGACTTGTGTGTTACTATTTTAACCTTCTTTTGTCTTATTTTGCAATGGTAAAGGTCCGTTAGTAATATTAACATATATTTAAAAATAAATATATTTTTTAAGATCTAATATCCCGAATTTAAACAAATTCAATTACTCTTACCCCACTATTCTAATCCTAAGAACATTTAAAAAAAATAATCCATATAAACAAGGGCATCATATTCAACATTTACATTTTGTACGAACTTCCACTCTTTATTTACAAAAGAAACTGAAACCAAACAAATGAAACCTCGTAATACAATCACCCCAAAAGTTACATTATTTTCGTAAATGCATCCAATATAATATCCTAATACAATCGTCCCCCAAATGAGATTTTTTTTATATTGTAACCAACAAATGAAATATAAAAAAGAAGTCCGTTGTTGTTGACTAGCAACTTTCATTCGGTTATCATTTCCATCAACGCTGCAACCCGCAATGCTGAAAACTTGATGAGGATCCAAAAATGACATTTTGTCAAACAAAATAAAATTATCATATTAGTTATAATATCAACATTTAGTCATAAAAATTTAATTTAGTACAAAAAAATACTAGATAGAATTATTGTTTTACTTAAAATTCAGCCTCACATTAAGGCTCAATGAACCAGTGAGAGCCTTAAAAAAATAATCCGATTAGTATACAACAAATTGGTATTACAAGTTCAAGGAGAAAGACAATTGGGGATGAGATTAGTACAAAAACCTACGATAGGAGAGGAGCATGAGAAATATAGACAATTGTCAAAGACTTTTCCAACGAGGTTGCTCAAAAAAGCGACGATGATATGGGCCTTAAAATGATTTAAAAATAGTTGTACTAAAAATTATTTTCAAAAAAACTTATGTTCCCTTTTATTTTATGTTCAATTATTTCAAAATTTAAAATTTTTATCATCCAAATTTATCAAAGAAGACTCATGTTTGATATTAATTCTTTAAAAAAGATGGTGGTGAATGATACTCGTTTTATTAGTGTTTGATTAATGAAAAGAACACTAGTGGAGTACATAATGATTTTGTGTACCATGTTAGCATAAAACTTACTTTACACATATTAAAATAAACGTACCTTAAGGATATGATTGCTGCGGCCAAGGAGATGCCGGAGATGGAGTTGAGGTTGGGGAGATGAGACAGAACAAAGTGGACAAAGGCAAAAAATATGATGAAGTAGACGCCCTTAACAGGATTGCAGGTAGGGAAAACTGATTGTTGGAATTTTTATAGTGATTTTCCTCCTGTGACCATGTACACAATGCAGGTAATCACCTCCAGAATAAGCTGTTAGGGCAAATCAATCCATAGGATAAACTTCTCTAAAAAAAATAGAGGTGTGAAGAGTTCCTAAAATACTACCAAAATAGGAAACCAAAAACTAGAGGTGTAAGGGAAAGAGAGGCAAATTGGAATTAAAGTGTTTCATGCCCTTATCATTGAAAAAAAGTCATTAGCTGGTAAAATATTGGACTTAAACTTAGCAGCTGTAGAAAAGAAAAGAGTTGGCATAAAAGGAGAAAAAAGGGGGAAAAGAAGAAGACACATATGAATTGTTTTTTGTGAATACACTTTGTTATAGACTTGAAGTTTTCAGTGGTTATGTGGACTGAAACATAAAATGAAAATAAAGAAAAGGAAGAGGAAAGTGGTAAGAAGAAGGAAAATGAGGGAGCTTTGTATTTATTACAATATTCTATTTAATTGGTTATTCATATTTTAGTTTCTTGAGAGAAATTTTTAGAGTAAACCTGAAAAGACATCATGTTAGTGATTAGTTTCTTTCCTTTGTGTGAATACAAAGGAAAGCTGCAAACAAGAGTGAAAAAAGTAGTAATTAGTGTCCATTGTTAGAATAATATCAAGCAGACCCCCACCCAAACAACTATATGCACAAGACAAAAATAAAAGAAAATAACAAATAATAACTGAGTTGTTCATTTTATTTATATGTGATGGGACCCAATGCACCAGATCTTTAGGAGAGGATCAAGACCCAATGCACCTACGATTTTAATGACAAACAGTTTCAAGACAAATTTCCAATAGATCATGTCAATGTTCATAAACCATGTTCCAGTTAACATACAATATAATATAGAATTTAGGGAATACCCTCTACTAGGTTAAAAAGACCTGCAACTGGGAATTTTAAGTAATAAAAGTAGAAATTTCAATATACAACATTAATATAAACTCATATTTATGTACAAGTGATCCTCACCCATGTTCTGCTGAGCTTTGTTGCCATTTGGGACTACATAGCCATTCATTTCTTCTTTCACAACATAAAATTCATACTCGAGTTTCTAGCGATTTGGTTTAGATACAAAAAAGTAAGGAGAATCAGAAAATGATAGAAAAAAAATACTGAGCCAAATAAACCATTAAGTGGAAGAAATAAACAACCTTATTCTTGTTGATTGTGTTACTGTCCACTCCCGTTCTTGTTAGAATACCTTCCTTAACAAACTTGTCCATAATTTCTGAAAACTAGTTAATAAAATGTTTTAATTAACTTAAAAAAGTTCACAGGCCCTCTTTTATAAACTTTGTGGATGATATCATCCATTTACCGCCATTAAATAATTTAAACCAATGTCAAAAAACTAAAAATATTAGATAAGTCAATTGAAATAAAAATTATATTCATAGTTAGATCCAAGTTACTGAGTAAAGGTGAAATATTTACCACTGAGATGTCAGGGAAATTTGAGAGAACATCAGTGAGTTGCACAGTGTCAAGGTGTTGAGAACTAATCCAATTTTTCACCCTGCCTAGTTGTTGTTTATCTAGATCTTGTGTATTATCTAAAAATTGTAGTATTTCATGTTAGTTATACTTTTCCTTGAACTTCTGTAATTAGATTTTATTTTATGTTTTACCGAGACTAAAAAGGTACCTTTATTAGCCATGGCAGCATCTTCATTAGCCCATTGTTTATCTTCCAGGAAAGTTGTTATTTACAGTTTGACCAAGAGAAATGAATTCAAAAACATGACTCGTCTATAAGGGATAATAGTATTTACCTATGAGTGAGACTATGTATTGCTCGTCTTCCGATTGGATGACCTGAAATGAGTTAAAAATCATTGTATGTCTATAATGTAAGGGTGATTTTGACTTGGATACCTCGTTGCCATAATTGTTTCTTAGACTTTGGTATTTCTATGCTAAACCTTCATTGGGTAATAGTTTATATTCTATGATAAAAAATGTACTAAAGAGGTACCAAAGTCTAATTTTGACCATTAGCGAGACCCCTAAGTAAAAAATACTCATAATGTAATGTATGAAATTAAAAATTTGTGTTTTTTCTTAAGCTTAATGAGAAATAAAATAAGTTTTGATGCTTCACCTCACTGTCAGATTCAGAATCGTCATCTCTTTGGACAGAAGCAACTCCCAAGCTCACATTATCATCTTGAATGTCATCATTCTCATCACCACAAGGATCAAGAACACTTTTGACCTGTGCAAAGTAAACAATAGCACAAAATTTGATTAACATCTGAACTCCTGATCTAAGTATAATGATATTTCAACAATCTCAATCCCTTACCTTGAGAGCTAGTACAAACTTCTTGCTGTTATAGTTGCCAACCTCCATTTTCAGGGGGGTTTTGGTCTATGGATTGTGGTCTTCTTCTTCGATGATGCCTCTGAAGAATGGAGGTTCATAATCGACAAGCTACAAGATCAGGAAGTGTTTCATTATGTATTAATTGTCTCAATTATTAGTACAAATAGAAAAATAGAGTTCTTAAATTTACTATTGGACTAATGAGAATATCAAATATTCGTACAAATGCAAGAAACTGTAACTATCTTCGTAAGCATTATCCATTTTCATAAGTGACATGGTACAAAAAAGACACAATTCTAATGAAATAAAATTTTGAATTGGATAACTGAAATAATACAGAACCACCAAAGAACCAACATCTTAAAGGTACTTGAACATAATTAGAGGATATAAGTTTCATTATTGATTTCAGAGGTCTTTTTATTTGATAAGTTCACTAAAATTTTCTACTCCTTTGCCAAATAAAGATATTAAAAAATTAACATTACAATGTAGGTGAAATCAACTCAAGAAAAGTTAAATACTGTGACATCATCAAAATAGAGGAACTTCATCAATATTGTGCACTGAAACATTGATAAAATATTTTGTTACAACATTTAAAGAAATTTTAGTGTGAAAATTCAATGCTAAACATCAATGCTTCCAGAAACTCTAAGCCTTCGCATATATTAAATCTTCTAGCATCTAATCTAGAGTTCTCATCAATTGAATCAGAATACGGACCATTTTACACGCAAAATTCCTGAAGATTAAAATTTTATCACAATAGCAATTCATACCCGATTCTTGAACTCAATGAAATTAGAATGAGCCAAATATATATCAAGTTAACTGTATAAATACCTCATCCGGTTGGGAGTAATTTCTGTTATGGAGTTACACTCGAACATTCCCCCTTTCTTATTTCCAGTACGGTTGATATGTAGTGAAACCTCTGGACTCTCAGGGTCTGGGACCCATCCTCCTGCCTCAATCCCCCACTAGCCCTCACTGATGATCGCAAACCCACCCCAAGCTTGCAACACCGTGTATTTCTCACCCGAATTTGAGAAATAGAGATCATACTTCCCATCCTAAAACATTTCACCCAAAAGTAATCACAACCACCCCCAATGGATGAAACTCACCACCGACCCCCTGATCCCTACCGCGTCAAACCAAAAATAAACCGTTCTTCCTCTTGACAAAGGACTAACATTACTCATCCACTACCTGAATATATAACAATCATAGTAATTAGCTTTAACACACGTGCAGTCTGATCCGAATTGGCATATCCCCGAACAAAATAATAATGAAAGTGAAGTCTTAATAGGCTTGCTGCAATATAGGATATATGCTAAACTTTTAAGTCACAATAGACTTTATTATGTCGAAACAATGACCAAACAAAAGAGGATAAAAATTAAAGAAGAATTATTTATACTCACTGCTCAATATCTGCCTATGATCCTACTGAGGATTAACCATATAAAGCAACAAGTTCACTTGTAGTTAACATATAGTAAACTAAGCATCCATGAATAAATAAATATTAACGGATAAATAACAACATAAAAGTAATACAAATAAATTCTGAAATCATTTGCATATGTTAGTTGACTAGGGTATTCCTAGCCTTGATGATGCCCCCATTTTGGATATCCCCAGTCCTACAAACATTCATTGATTGCTAGTACAAAACATATATTGATATTGAAGGGTCAAATACCACCACAGAAGACGAAAAGCCTAAATATACACAATTACTATATCTTAAAAAATTAAGCATCGAAAATAATAATGTCACACCTCGAACATCTATAATGCTTTTTCAAAACATATTTACTTACCCCCCAAATACAATCCAAGTGTTTCAGGTAATCTTCCACAATCCTTTGTATAAGTAGAACCGAAACTCCAAATTCCCAACTAAACACTATACATCTACTACTAGTTTCACATAATATTCAAATTTCCAACATAGTTCATTATGAAAAAGTGGGAGTAAACTGAACCCTAGTTTCACATAAAAATAAGTTTTTCTTGATATAAAAAAAAGTCTTAAAACCAATGTGGGGATTAATTAGATGACAAAGAAAAATGTCAAGCTCACCGAATCCTCATGAGAAGCTGTAAGTGCGTAGTTGTGAGATTTAAATCTCGGAGATGAAGGTGAAGAAAATTCCTCCATTGAAAGTGAAGGTGAATGTGATTCTCTCGGAAATAAAGGTGAAGGATAATTAGGGCTTAGGATTTCAAATTTCAAGAGAGACCAACGAGAGGGATACTGAAAGAGTCGAGTTTTAGGTGAGTTCATTTGGGAGGGAAAATAAGCGGGGTCCAATTTTCGTGTGGAGTGTGTCATAATAATTTCTATGTTTTTAATATTCACTTTTAAATTATGAACTAAAATTAGTAACACATATATTGAATTATTTACGGTAAAGTAATGTGAGAAATAGTAGCAGTAAAATACTGTTAGTAATCCAAAATTTAGTCTATTACTAAAAACTTATTTTGGTGTAGTGACATTCAATGTGCTTCTTGATTCATCTTAGTAAACCCCATTTGATTTATGGGTTTTAGGTTGTAATTTGGTGAATTGATGTTAGGGTAATGTCATGCATGTAGAGGATTAATTGGAACATAGGTTGTTAACCCCAAAATCTAGGAAAATCGAAATCTTGAATTGGAGGACCGATGCTTAGGGTTCTTGGAATAAATTTGGAAAACTTAAATTCATATATAGAGATTTTGATGCATGTTTATGATCTAGAAATTAGTGACTTTGAACCCATGTTATATGCCCCAAGTCTGATTTGTATATAGTTAGAACTTTGGTAGAAAATCTGGGCAAGCGGTCTTGATTTACTCATATAAATGATGGGATTTAGGGAATGCATTTAACGTTAATATATGAAATTAATGGTTCTGAGATGAGTAACTTAGTGGTAAAGAATTATTCATGAGTTTATGAAAAGGTATTAACAATTAAAATAGATCATGGGAAGAAGTAAAAAAGTCCCATATTGGAAAACTGTATCAGATCTGTGCTTTTGCCCACGTTCGAATTGATTTGGCAAGAGGCGAATCGATTCGGTTGCTGGGCGAATTAACCTACAAAAGGACTAATTGATCGGCCCCTGGGGTAGACTGAATTGGGACAGGGTTAGATCCAGGGTATTTTTAGAAGTCCATATGAGTTGGTGGGACTGTGTTTGGGTCAACGATGAATTTATTAAAAATGCAAATGTGACACATATATTTACTCTGAAATTTAGATTTAACTAGATGGTTAAAAAATATTTTAATGAAGAAGGAACTAATAATTAACTAGATGGTCAATTATTAATGGATGAATACTTGTGGATATCATGTGGGATATTTTAGGTAATTATGGAGTAATTACCTATACATATTATGTGGGAATAATATTATGTATTTATATTTATCTGTGTGAACATACCAGTGTTCGTGGAAGGTCCTATCGATTTGGGGTTTCTCGTGTTCGGGACCATAGATTACGTCAGCACAGGTGGGATAGACATTGTGTAAGTCATTTATAGGTACTACGTAGAAGCGCCATCTACGAGAGTTAGGTGTAGATGACGGGATCCTTGTCACCGCTGGGTATGGGCATGAACTGGTGTACTGTGTAGGAACCGCCCCAGTTATGTGTATTTTATGATGTCTGACTTGGATAGAGATTTCCTTCGAACTTGTCGATAGAGAACGAACGATACACCACAGTAGATGCCTTTCAGTGTCGCATTTATGAAAGGATATTGTGAGTGCAGAAAAAATCATAATAAAAGATTCTACAAAAACAATCACAAATGGCAAAAAATAAATGGAATCGCACACAACAACAACGATCTACATGGTTCGGAAATTTTCCTACGTCCACGGAATGGTTACTTGTTCTTATTAAGTGTGTCTTAAAGTCTTAAGTTTTCATCCCTTTGCCCCAGGTCAGGATGTTAAATTTATATGTGTGTTGTTATAGAGATCGAGTTGCTTAAGGAAATCCATAATAGGGTGCTGATTGGCCGTGAGGTACTTGAATATCTCATCCTAGATTCTTGGTACATTATTTGACCATATCCGCGAGTATCATTCTGATTTGGGCTAGGTTAAATATTTAAATTATCTTGGTCGGCTACTCTCACGGACTTGTAAAAAATGTGCTCTCACAATTTCCCCTGAAATATTTGGGCTAATAATTACGGGTCAATAAAATTCAACTAAGTTGAAGGCCTAAGGCCCTAAATATAATGAAAGACTTCCATGGCATGTTTGTAATTATAAGACTTGCATAAGGGGTACGCTTGTCTACGAATAAATTGAAGCGCCAAAATCTTCCTGGGAAAACGAAACTCATCATTAGAAGTTCTGGTGACCAGTTGGTGTATACTCAACCGTTCATTCACTATCTCTGGTCGTTCTAGCATATACTTCTCTCCTAAGCTTCTCTTCTGCTTTCAAAGTTTAAATCCATCTTCTTGTATGCTTTTCCAAAGCTTTATTACTACCTGTAAGTTCTAGTCTTTGCCCTTTCACTTCTTTTTCTTTGCATTAACTTATTACTATAGCTAGGGTTTCTTCTTGCTTGTGTGATTATGGCGATGCTAGATAATAAGTCAGTAGAGGAGTTTAGGCGCTAGTATCATATTCCTGATTGGGCGATTATCGACTGTGATAACTTCCTCAAAATGTTCGTGATGTTGACAGGTTTTTTTGGATTCATACCCTTCTGGTAACTCAAGGGAGTTTGATATCCCCCTAAATGAGTTATTTCATAGATTTTTTAGGTTTTTTGCCATCGTACCTGCCCAGTGTGCCTCCAATGTGTGGAAGATAGTAAATGGAGTCTATAGAGTAAATACACTTTATGGGACAAAACTAGGTCTTGCTGAGATATGTTACCGCTATGTGTTCTGGAGGACCAAAGAAGGTTTGTTATCTTTGAAAACCAGAATAGTCGAGCGAGTTTTGGTGGTAAATCTTTCGGATTCCCATAGCTAGGAATTGGCAGCGCCCCCATCATTGGAAGGTTAGAAGGGGAAAGATCACGATGCCCTACAATTTTTGAATACGAACACGCCGAAATAGGTCACTTATTCTTTTTTCTTTTCTGCCGACTTCTTATGATTTTCCCCATTCTTATGGCTGATAGTTCTCTTCTTTGTTATTAAAGCTCGTGCTAAAAATTAGGAACATGATATCAGGGAGATTAATGATGAAAATCTTGTGAAGGCCTGGAGCATCAGAGAAATATTAGCAGAAGGTGAATATCCAAGGTCGGTGGCCTTTCTATTAGAATATATGAACACATGCACTAACTTTATTGCTCAACCAATTGATAAGGCCCCATCCTTGAAAGATCCAGAGTTAGGTCCTTTTGATCCAATTGTTATTGAAGAGGAGAGTTTTGAAGAAAATGAAGAGAGAAAATAAGAGGGAAGAAGAAGAAGAAGAAGAAGAAGAAGAAGGCATGTTCCCTTTAGTTAAGAGGAGGAAGTTAAAGTTTCCTAATGATGAAGATGACCATACGGTCCTTTATGACAGGATTACATCTTTGAAGATTCCTATGATAGATTCTTTTAAGGGCAGTGGTTTTAGCCCATCTAATAAAGGAAGAGATAAAGAAAGAGAGAGAGAGAAGAAAAGTGAAGAAGAATAAAAGAAGCGATAGAGAGAGAGAGAAAGAAAGAAGAAGAAAATAGGAAAGAAAAGGAGATGGTAGAGGCTAAGAGGAAGTTAGTCCTGCAATCCTTGAGGGTGCCCACTTTCTCTAGTCTTGAGGGGGATAGTGTGGGTGATTCTCCCTATTTGCCTCCTAACCTTATAAAAAGGTCTGTACTCATTAATGATCGCAAACATTCCTCTAGGATGGGGCAAACCCAACTTTCCCTCAAGACTGCACAAGGGATGGCTCTGATAAGTTTTTCCTACTTGTTTCTTTTCCTTTGCTCTTTCTATTTCTAATCTAATTCTCTGTTATTCTTTCCTGTATGCAGATGCTATCTGATTTTACTATTCTTTTAGACAACCAAGCTGATAGCTTCAGAAGGGATGAGGAACTGTAGAATGCCCTGGAAAATGAGAAGAATGCCTTTGTCAATGCTCGCCAAGAGAGAAAGCATGAAAATAAGGAAATATCCGAGTCCTATGATGCTCTTGGGGCTTCTCAAAAGGTCAAAATTACTGAGAAGTCCAAACAGGTGGAGGCCAATAAAAATTTATCTGACAAAGTTGCCAAGCTGTAAAGTGATCTTCCCCAAGCAAAGGATAATAGCTACCGCGAGGGCTTTTACAAATCCTATGAGCATGCAGAGCGCTAAATGGTCTATGGTTGCAAGGTCTCCTTTAAGAAGGGATGAGGCCAAGGTTTGAAGGTTTCTAGAACTCCTATAGACTCTGAGCTTTTTAATCTTCATTCTCCTAGTATCGACCCTTATCTTGAAGAAGAAGAAGAAGAAGAAGAAGAAGAAGAAGAAGAAGAAGAAGAAGAAGAAGAAGAAGAAGGTGGAGACTATGCTACTAGCAATACTGAGATTGTTCCTATTGCGGTTGACAGAAGTGCTGGGGCTGACCATGAGCAACAAGTAGTTGACAAGGGGAAGGCCATAGTGGATGGAAATCAAGTGAATGACTAGGGATTTGTAGACTAGGAGTTTACATTTTCCTTGTACAAATTTTAGCCTTGTCTATTTGTATTCATTTTTGTGAACATAACGTATTAGCCTTTAGCCACCTTTTTATGTTATATGGTAGCGAAACTCTTCTCCTTTTTTTGCATGTATATACCTTATTTTTCATGTGCTAATATACTTGCTTCTGGTTTGGTGTGTATTATTTGTAGTATGTTGATTTAGATTGTTATATTTCTCCCAACTCTTAACTGGGGAAAATTCTTGGACTTGACATCAGCTTACAGGCTCACAAAGCCTTTGTAAAAATCTGCAAGTCTTTAAGAGAGAGGAACGAGCAGTACAAGAACCAGACTATAGTAATTGCCAAATTGAAAGACGATCTCCAAGGAATGGAGGAAATAAGGCCCTCTATTCAAGAGGAGGTAAATTCCTTAAGGGACCAACTATTGGAGAGGACTGAGGTCGACCAAGTGGGTGAGGTCTTGCAGTATGAATATAATTCTTTGATAAAGGAGGTTGCTAGTTTGAAGTCTTTAATAGCTGTGCTTAAGTACAACGTCAAGAAACTAAGATATGCATTCAAGGTGGGACCCCGAGATATCTGGGGAGAGAGTTACAATGCTGGTTGGGCAGATGCCCCAGCAAAACTTAAGGAGGAAGAAAGCGTTGCCATTGCTCGAGGATAGCTAAGTGCCCTTAAGGAGAAAAAATTCTAAATGAATCCAAGCTTTGGTATAAATACCAGATTGAATGCCCTTCCTATATTCACAACCCATTCTCGAAAGATGATGAATGGATCCCAACTAATGCTATTATCTCCCAACTATTGGATGATGATATTGATAAATATGCAAAAGAGTTTTCCCTAAATCTAGATGATGGTCAGAGTGAGATTATAGCAGAATATATTTCTCATCGCCCTGGCCCTTCTTAGGCCTTTATGTATTTCTTTTTGATCTGTAGTTGTAACCTTATATTTTAATAAAAAAAAATTCTTATGTTTTAAGCGTATGCCGACTAAACACATGTTGATTTTGTCTACTCAAAGATTACATAGTATTTTCATTGACCAAAGCGATATTGATTGAAAAATCTTAGGCTTTAGGTAGGCTAATACTCAGCTCGAATCATTTTGGGCTTTTGTAGATTAAGGGATGTTTAAGTATTAACAGTCTACCTTTTATGCGTTTGAATACTCTCCTAGCCTAATATGCCTAAGTAATATCATTCCATTCACTTTACCTCTTAGGTCGTGTCATCACACTCCCTTAGGCCTAAGTGAGATGATGACAAGAATGTACTTGGATAGTGGGAAATCTGCCCAAGCAGGATTTTTTTGTCCAATGAAAGTTGACGACCAATCGAAGTTCACTTTGTTGCCTAAGGATCCTTTGTAGGGATTTTGTTATTGCTAGGGCAACTCATGAGGCCTCTTGTGTTTGCAATAAGGGCCTGAGAGTAATTTGAAGTACTTGTAGTTAACTTGGTCACCCTCTTCGTTAGGTTTTTAGATATGCGCAAAGGAATTATTATTGGAAAAGGTGATAATTGACCAGATAAAATTAAGATAAGTTAAGCAACCAATGCAAAATATGAGAATAGAGAGGCTAACTTGACTTTATTCATTGAAAATTTTCTATTAAGCAACAAAAAAATAAAAAAATTCTAACTTAAAAGACAAAAAAGAATATCTAGAAGTATAACTTCTTAAAATTGGTTGCGTTCCAAACTCTTGGTTTTTCCCTTCCCTCCAGTGTTTCCAAGTGATATGCTCTTTAAAGATCATATCTAATTATTCTGAAAGATCCTTCCTAGTTTGGTCCCAGTTTGTCATCTGATGGTTTTACAGTATTATCGAGGATTTTTCCCAGGACATAGCCTCCTATTGAAAACTTCCTCGGGTTGACTCTCTTGTTGTACTGCTTGGCTAGTTGTTGTTGGTAGGAAGACAACTTGATCAAGGCTAGCTCTCGTCGCTCATCTTCTAGGTCAAGTTTAGTGCGTTGTGCTTCATCGTTGAGGGCTAAGTTGATCAGAGTGGTTCTCATAGTGAGGAGAACTGCTTTCAGTGGGATAACAACCTCCATTCCATAAGCGAGTGCAAATGGTGTTTTTCCAATTGGTCTCCTAGGTGTTTTTCGATAAGCCCATAGGACACGGGGGAGTTCATCCACATAAGATCCCTTATCTCTTTCCAATTGTTTTTTTAGTTTATTGATCATGGTTTTGTTGCAAGCTTCTTCTTGCCCGTTGCTTTAAGGATACTCCATAGAACTGAAGTGGTTCTTGATGTTGTACTCATCGTAGAAAGATTAAAAGAAAACACTTTCAAATTGTGTATCGTTGTCGGTGATTATGGACCCTTGGTATACCAAAGTGAGTTATGATGTTCCTTCGTATGAACCTTATTATGTCATAATCTTGAATGTTTACTAATAGTTATGCCTCTACCCATTTGGTGAAGTAGTCTATGGCAACCAACAAATACTTGCGATTTTTGGATGTAGTAGGTAGTGGTCCCACGATGTCTAATCCCTATTGAGCAAAAGTCCATGGACTAGTAAGTGACTTTAGGTCACTAGCGGGCTGGTGAACCATAGGTGAGTGCTTTTGGGACTTTTTACATTTGTGAATGTATGCACCATCGTCTTCCTGCATGCGACGCCACCGATATCCTTCTTTAATCGCTCGAAAGGCTAGTGATCTTGCACCCCTTGTGACTCCCACATGTGCCCATATGGAGTTCACTAAGTACTTGTTAGGCATCTTGTGGGTGAACGCACTGGAGGTAAGGGACTATGAATGATTTTTTATAAAGTTCCCCTTTCAGGTTGAGGTAGAAACGAGCAGCCTTGACCCTAATTTGATGGCCTAACTTCCTTTCTTCTGGCAGTACGTCACTTCGTAGATAATTAATGACGGAATCCATCCAACTCGGGGATTTATCTGTGAGGAGGACTTACTTGGCTATGACTATGTGGTCGATACTGGGATGCGTAAGTAATTCTATCTGAATTTTTCTCCTTAGGCCAGAGTCAATTGCCGATCTTAGTGGTGCTAAATCATTAACATGATTGTTCTGTCCTAGTGGGAACTGTTGAATTTCCCCTTTTTTAAAATCTCTCATGAGTTCTCTTACTACATTGAGGTACGCTTCCATTCGATCATCTTTAGCGTTGAAGTCTCCACTTACTTGCTTGGAGACCAATTTGGAATCACCAAATACATGGAGGCATTTTGCCCCCAGCAGTTTGGTTTTTCGTAAACCGGCGATCAGTGCTTCATAATCAGCTTTGTTGTTGGAGGCTTCAAATACCAATCTAATTCCCTACTCAATTATGGTATGTTTGGGGGTGATGAGAACAATCCCCACACCTAACCCCTTAGAATTTGAGGCTCCATCAATATACAGTGTCCAATCTTTGGATAATGCTTCACATGCGATTAATTACTCTTCGTTCAGCTGATTTGCTAGTCGATCTCCTATGAACTCAGAAATAAAATCTGCTAAGATCTGTCCTTTGATTGCCGTTTTGGGCTAAAAGTGGATATCGAATCTCCCGAGATCGACCGACCACTTTGAAAGATATCTAGAGAGGTCGTCCCTTCATATAATGACTTTGAATTGCTAAGAGATGATTACTATTATGGAGTGGGCTTTGAAGTAGTGCTTCAACTTCATTGAAGCGACCACTAGGTCATATGTGTGCTTTTTCAGAGTCAAGTACCGTTGTTCAACATTTAGGAGCGTCTTGCTGGTATAGTGAATCGAGTGTTGTTCTCCCTCATTTTCACATACTAAGGCAGAGCTCACAGCATAGTCTGATACTATCAGGTAATTATACAGTTATTCTCCATTATTTGGAATTACCAGCAATGGAGGCTTGCTAAGGTAAGACTTAATCTCTCCCAGAGCTTGAGAATAATTATCATCCTATACGATGCCTTTGCCTTTCTTTAAGAGCTGGAAGAATGGTTGACAAAATCGTGAAGACTTATAGATGAAGTGATTGAACGTCGTGAGTAGCCCAGTAAGCTTCTGAACATATCTCAATGTCTGAGGAGGCTGGACCCTGGACCCTGGTGATAGCATCGATTTGATCCAGGTTGGCCTCAATTCCCCTTTTACTTACTAGGTAACCTAATAATTTTCCTAACTAGACAATGAATGCGCACTTACCTGCATTAAGCTTCATTCGATACTTACTGACGATCTCGAAGGTTTCTTCTAGATGTGAGAGGTGATCGACCTTGTCCTTTCTTTTAACAACCATATCATCGATGTACACTTCCATTATTTCTCCCACTTGTTTGCTAAACATCTTGGTTACCAATCTTTGGTAAGTTGCCCCTGCATTCTTAAGGCCAAACGATATGACCTTGTAGCAGTATAACCTAATTGAGGTTATAAAGGAGGTTTCATCCTGGTAGGGTCCGTATAGGGGGATATGATGATTTCCAAAGTAAGCGTTAAGGAAGCTCATCCTCTCATATGTCATTGTGGCGTTAACCAACCGATCTATCTTCAGGAGAGGGAAGCTATCCTTAGGACATGCCCAATTGAGGTCAATAAAACCGATGCACACCCTCCAACTACCATTGATTTTGGGTACCACAACTGGGTTGGATAACCATACAAGGAACTGAACTTCTCTGATGGATCTTGCATCCAATAGATTTCCTACCTCTTTCTTCACTGCCTTAGCCTTCTCAGGGGACGTTCTACGAGCCTTTTGAGTGATGGGATTTAAAGTGGAATTGATGTGCATGCGATGACACGCTATGCTAGGGTCAATCCCTGGTAACTCGTAAGGATTCCATGCGAAAACCTATATGTTGATTTGGAGGGGTGCAACCAACTCCCTTTTCTCTTAACCAGTGAGGGAAAATCTAATCAAAATTTTTCCTTTCATCAAGTTATCATTGGCTACAACTTCTTATAGGCTTTCTATGACCTTGTCGGCAGGGTGGACCCTGGTCTCTTCCACCCCTGGTCAACCATACCGTAGTTGCTATTTGGAGATAATAACCCCATCCTGGGCTTTATCCTGGGCATTCTAGGGCTCCTTCTTCTTCTCTTTCTTTGGGCAGATAGCTTCAATAAAGCACTTTCGAGTTCTAGCCTGGTCTCCATAAATCTTGACCACTCCACGATCTATAATGCACTTTAGTTTTTGATGATAAGTGGATAGAACGGCCTTCATGGCGTGGATTCAATATCTGCCCAAAATATCATGATATGGGGACTCGATGTCCACTACTAGAAACTCGATTAACTTCGAGATGTTTCCTTCCCTGACTGGAAAGATTACCTTTCCTAACGACATGGTGATCCTTCCAATGAAGCCGATCAGTGAAATAATGGCTTCTTTGAGGTCGGTGATGTTAAATTTCAGTTTATGGAATAGTTCTAGATACATCACTTCAGATGAACTTCCATGTTTCACAAGTAGCTTATCAACATCCTAGTTAGCAATCCTGAGTGTGATCACCAATGCGCCATGATGTGGGGTCCTCACCCCTACCAATTCTTCTTTGGTAAACATCATGTGCTTGGTGTAATCAATGTCTTATGGTCGCCGACATTTTCCTTCCTTAATTTTGGAAGGATCAATCTGAAAAGCTTCCATCACGATAGTCACCTTCTTGAGTTCCATTCGTACGGCGTTGCCCTGAATCTGTTTGATGTCTGATGCCCCATGAATTATTGCAAACTCGTGTCCTATATCATCATTGAGGAATTGTCTAGATTTTGGTCGCCATTATCTATGACCTTCTCTATTTTCTTTTCAACATACTTATTGAGGTGCCCTGCCTGAGCTATCTCTTCCAAACGTGACTTCAGAACTTTGCAATTATCTGTTCGATTATCGCCCTCCTTGTGGAACGTACATCTCAGCGCATTGTTCCTTTTAGTTGGATCTCCACCCATCCTCTTGGGTCATTTATTAAAAAGATCATCCTTGATCTTGCTAAGAAATTTGTAAATGGGTTCCTTGAAGACTGTATTAATAGCCTGGAACGCCTTGGAGGGGTCATTCTTATTTCCACTCTTGGATCCATTCTTAACCCTATTCTTGCTTCCCTTCTTCTGGGTGTTATTCTTCTCCATCCCTTTATTCACTTTTGCTCAACCATTGTATCCCCCACTAGGATGGACCACATCTTCGAACTTGGCGTACTTCTTGATACGAGCGACAAAATCATGGATGCTTATGGCTACCTTCTTGGTGAGGGATAGTTGTAGGTCGGCAAGACGATTTTGAAGGATGCTATGGAAAATTGCTCCAAGCAATTCTCGATCTCATTAAAAACTTCCTAATATCTCATGGCATAATCTCTGAGGCCCTCCTATGGATTCTTATTTATAGTGAGTAGTGCATCCATCTACTTAGGGTGGGAGCTGCTCGTTATGAATCGCGCTATGAAATCCTCTATCAATGATGCAAAATTCCTGATTGACCTGTGGGGAAGCCTTTCAAATTAATTATGTGCTACATCATGTAGGCTAGAAGGGAAGATCCTTCACATAAATGCGTCATTATGGATCCATAAGGTCATTGCTTTTCGATATTACCTGACATGGTCTATAGGGTATGTTTTCCCGTCATAGATCTTAAAACTGGGGATAGAGAATTTATTGGGGGATCCTCATGCTTGATCTCCCTTGAAAAAGGGGTCTTCATCCAAGAGTTGAGAGCTCTTCTAAAAATCTCTTTGGTTGATCTGGCTCCTCGGTGTGCCCGGTGTTGGTCCATCTCCCTATGCACCAGAATTCTTAAATCCTCACTCAATCGATCATTGTTCCTATGGAGTCTCTTTTGATGGCCACACTCTAATCATGCTCGCTCTGACCATTCAAGTTCAGTTCTATCTTGTTCACTCCTAGTGCTCCTTCCTCGGTTGGGGGAGTCTCCCTCATGAGGGCTAAGAATCTTGTCTCAGAGTTGCCTTATGTTTCTGGGGAGATATCTCTCCATTATTTCAAGTCACCTCTTAAGGTGAGCATTCTCTTCTTCTTGACCACGCGTTACGTTTTCTTGTTCTTGAAGTCTGATTTCATAGTCATCGACCAACCCAGAAATATAGGTGGACATTGTTGGCCCATGGATTTCTTAATAAGGTTGCTTTTCTTGGAGAAATGTTGGGTTTGTATGTTGGCGAATTTCAGACATGACTATAGGAGGAGTTGGGTTTTCCTGAACATCGTCGGCTTGTGAAATGTTGTCTCAGTGGTGAGACATTGTGAGCTTTCTGGTAATGAATTTTTTTCGTAGGAATACAAGTCATTTCCCACAGACGATGCCAATTATTAGTGTTGAAAAATTCACAATAAAAGATTCTATGAAAACAATCACAAATGGCAAAAAATAAATGAAATCACGCACACAACAACGATGTACGTGGTTCGAAAACTTGCCTATATCCACAAAGAGGTTAATTTTTCTTATTAAGTGTCTCTCAAAGTCTCAAGTTTTGATCCCTTTGCCCAGGGTCAGGTTGTACAATTTATATATGTGTTATTACAGAGATCGAGTTGCTTAAAAAACTCCATAATAGGGTGTTGATTGGCCATGAGGTACTTGAATATCTCATCCGAGATTCTTGGTACCTGATTTGACCATATCTGTGAGTGTCATGCTTCAACTAAACTACCCGTGTAGAAATTAAGTCATGATTTTAGTTGGGCCAAATACTTAAATTATCTTGGTCAGCTACTCTCACGGACTTGTAAAAAATGTCCTCCCACAGTTGCCCCTGAAATCATTGGGCTAATAATTATGGGTCAATAGATTTCAACTTGAGATTAAAATTTTATCACAAAAGCTATGTGTACTTGATTCTAGATCTCAATGAATATTAGAATGAGTCAAATATATATCAAGATAACTGCATAAATACCTTATCTATTTGGGAGTCATTTGTTTTATAAAGTCACACTTAAACATTCCCCCTTTCTTATTTCTAGTATGGTTGATATTTAGTGAAATCTTTTGACTCTCAGAGTTTGGGACCCATCCCCCTGCTTCAATCTCACCACTTGCCCCCATTGATGATCGCAAACCCACCCCAAGCTCACAACGCCCGGTATTCCTCACCCTGTTCTGTGAATAAGAGATCATACTTCCCTTCCTACAGCATTTCACCCAACCGCAATCGAGACCACCCCCAATGGATGAAACTCACCACCGACCCCCTGATCCCTACCGTGTCAAACAAAAATAGCCTATTCTTCCTCTTGACAAGGGACCAACAATACTTATCCACTACCTGAATATATAACAATCATAGCAATTATCTTTAACACACATGCTGTCTGGTCCTAATTGGCATATCCCCGAACAAAGCAATAATGAATTAAAGTTTGAATTGATAATGTACCATATTATGCCGAAACAATGACCAAACAAAAGGGGAGAAAATAAAAGATGAATGATTTATACTCATTGCTCAATATCCGGCCTATGATCCTCCTGAGGATTAACCATATAAAGCAACAAGTTCACTTGTAGATAACAGATAGTAAACTAAGCATGAATAAAGAAATATTAACTCATAAATAACAACATAAAAGAAATACAAATTAATTTCAAAATCGTTTGCATATGTTAGCTGACTTGGTTATTCCTAGCCTTGATGATGACCCATTTTGGATATCCCCAGTCCTACAAACATTCATTAATTGTCAGTACAAAACATATATTGATATTGAAGGGTTAAATACCACCACAGATGAGGAAAAGCCTAAATATACACAATTATTTTCTCTTAAAAAAATAAGCATCGAAAATAATAATGTCACCCCTCGAAGATCTGTAATATTTTGTCAAAACATATATACCACTATTCTAAAAAACCCTCCTAGGATCCGCCTAGGCACACCTAGGCTTGAGGCTTGGGAGAAACGCCCCGCCTTAAGATGTTGACATCTTATGCTTGGTAAAACCCTTAAGGCATATTTTTTCTCTAAAAACAACAATGCTTTAGTGAAACGATATCGCCTTTTAAAGATTTTTTTACAAACCGGACCATTATCTCATCCAAAATAATCAAATAGTATTTTTATGTGCAAATATTCAAACATATATTTATGATATGTACAATTTTAGTATTTTAATAGCCTTGTTATGGTTAAAAAATATTAAAATAGATTAAAAAGGCCTAAACGCCTTTTCACGCCTTTTTACGCCTAGGCTTCTAAGGCTTGGCCTCCACGCCTCGATCACGCCCCGCGTTTTTTAGAACCTTGATGTATACTTACCCCAAAAGTACAATCCAAGTATTTAAGGTAATCCTCCATAATCCTTCGTATAAGTAGAACCCAAACTCCAAATTTCCAACTAGACACTATACATCTACTACTAGTTTCACATAATATTCAAATTTCCAACATAGTTCCAACATAATTCATTATGCAAAAGTGGGAGTAAACTAAACCCTAGTTTCACATAAAAAACAATTTTACTTGATATAAAAATATCTTAAAATTTCAAACTAGCTCGGGGATTAATTATATGATAAAGAAAAATGTTAAGTTCACTGAATCCTCATGAGAAGCTATAAGTGCGAAGTTGTGAGATTCGAATCTTGGAGATAAAGGTGATGAAAATTCCTCCATTGAAGGTGAAGGTGAAGGTGAAGGTGATTCTCTTCAAGATGAAGGTGAAGGAAACTAGATCTTAGGATTTTAGATTGCAAGAGAGGCCAACGAGAGGGAGAATGAAAGGTTCGAGTTTTAGGTGAGTTCATTTGGGAGGGAAAATAAGCGGGGTCCAATTTTCGTGTGGAGTGTATTATAATAATTTCTCTTCTATTAATATACACTTTTAAATTATGAACTAAAATTAGTAACACATATATTGAATTAGTAACGATAAATTCATGTAAGAAATAGCAGAAGTAAAATAGTGTTAGTAATCCAAAATTTAGTATGTTACTAAAAGCTTGTTTTGGCGTAGTGACGTTCCATGTGCTTATTGATTCATCTTAGTAAACCCCATATGATTTATGGGTTTTAGGTTGTAATTTGGTGATTTGAAGTTAGGGATTAATCTTATGCATATAAATGATTATTTGGAACATAGGTTGTTAACCTAAAAATCTAGGATAATCGAAATCTTGAATTGGAGGATAGATGCCTTAGGGTTCTTGAAATAAATTTGGAAAAATTGAATTCATATGTAGAGGTTTTGATCCATGTTTATGATCTGAAAATTATTGACTTTGAACCCATGTTATATTCCTCAAATCTGATTTGTATATAGTTGGAACTTTGGAAGAAAATCTGGGCTAGTGGTCTTGATTTAGTCACATAAATGCTAGGATTTGGGGAATGCATTTAAAATTAATAAATAAAATTAATGTTTATGAGATGACAAACTAAGCGGTAAAGAATTATTCATGAGTTTATGAAATGGTATTAACAATTAAAAAAGATCATATGAAGAAATCAAAAAGTCCCATATTGGAAAACTGTAGCAGATCTGGGCTTCTGCCTAGGTCCGAATCGATTCGATTAAGAGGTGAATAGATTTGGCCCCTTGAGCAGACTGAGTTGGGACTAAGGTTTGATCTTGGGTATTTTTTTAAGTCCATATGAGTTGGTGGGACGGTGTTTGGGTCAATGATGAATTTATTAAAAATGCAAATGTGGCCTATATATTTATTGGGAAATTTAGATTTAACTAGATGGTTAAATAATGTTTTAAAGAAGAAGGAATAAATAATTAACTAGATGGTCAATTATTAATGGATGAATACTTGTGGACATCATGTGGGATATTTTAGGTAATTATAGAGTAATTACCTACACGTATTATATGGGAATAATATTATGTATTTATATTTATCTGTGTGAACGTACCAATGTCCGTGGACGGTCCTATCGACTTGGGGTTTCTCATGTTCGAGACCGTAGCACATGTCGGCATAGGTGGGCTAGACGATGTGTAGGTCATTTATAGGTACTACGTAGCAGAGCCATATATGAGGTGTAGGTGTAGATACTGGGATCCTTTGTCACCGCTGGGTATGGGTCGTGAACTGGTGTACAACATAGGAACCACCCCACTTATGTGTGTTTTGATATATTTAACTTGGATAGAGAATAAACGAGACACCAGTAGTAATTACCTTTGAGTCTCGCATATATGAAAGGATATTGCGAGTGCAGAAAAATTCACAATAAAATATTCCACCAAAACAATCACAAATGGCATAAAATAAATCGAATCACACAGACAACAACGATGTACGTGGTTCGACAACTTGACTACATCCACGGAGAGGTTACTTGTTCTTATTAAGTGTCTCTCAATGTGTCAAGTTTTCATCCATTTGCCCCGGGTCAGGGTGTACAATTTATAAATGTGTTGTTATAGAGATTGAGTTCCTTAAGGAACTCCATAATTGGGTGAGGATTGACCATGAGGTACTTGAATATCTCATCTGAGATTCTTGGTACCTGATTTGACCGTATCCGCGAGTGTCATGCTTCAACTAAACTGCCCGTGTAGAAGTTAAGTAATGATTTGGGCTGGGCGAAATACTTAAATTATCTTGGTCGGCTACTGTTATGGACTTATAAAAAATGGGCTTCCACACACACACACACACACACACACACACACACACATATATATATATATATATATATATATATATATATATATATATATATATATCACTCGAATTAAATGAGATGATAAATTGGTCTAAGGACCTAGACAATAAATTACAGACCCATACTATATTGTGTATAATAGATGTTTATGTCACCTTCACGAGATATATATAAGAGTGGGAAACTTTGGGTATTAATAATTGAATGTAGACGATTTCGTTTTAATAACTGACTATAATTAATGCATTCGAAATTAAATTGACACAATTGTTAACTATTATTTAGGGTGTTTTTGGATATGGATAATATCACACTTAGATGAGGGGTGATATATTAATCGTATGTGAATAACGATGGGGGATATTTACTTTGAATCGACTGTATTTTTTTCACTTGAAATTAAATAAGTTAATTCTTGCAAATCTAGGGCTCTGACGCAAATTTAAATGTGTGTGCTCCTAGATAGGGATAGCATGACTATTGATGTATCAGCTCTGCAATCTCCTTTTTCTCCTCAGACATTACAGATTTATTGATTCTAGCTCAAGTACTATTCAACTTCAGTTACTTATTTCATTTGAGGTATTTGTATGGGCATAAGCCCGGGATATATTTATTTTGTGCCAGTTTGGATATTTACTGTCATGCTGGATTTATCATATGTGTAAGAGGGTACTTTAGATTATATATGTGGAGGCGTAACCCCTATTGAGTATGGTAACCACGAGTTAAATTAGCCAACACCCTAGACTAATTATAGGAAACACACACACAAAACTCAATGAAGATGGACTCAGTTTAAACTCACAAAGCCTCTCGTGTATGACTCAGGGAATAATAATGAACTTTAGAAGTGACTTAGCTAGAGGGAGAGGGAAATAAGCACCCTAGATACATCCTGATAGGCAGGTAGCAACACACCAAACTCCCTCAAGAATCTCTGTCAAATATTAAAAGCTTCGCAATAAATGACAATGGTGAGTCAGTGAACTCTCTGGTTTGCAATGATTCTTTTTCTTAATTCTCCAAAAAGATCATCCCCTCCTCAAAGGTGGTTGGGGTCCTTAAATAACCCCCCACACCACCCCCGAGGCAACTCAGTCATTAAAGAGTATGAAAGACATCCCTCATACTTTATGTCACAACATTAAATGCCTGATGCACTAGTTGTCTCCACGTCATAAACATTAAATGCCAAGACATGCCTTTTGCCTATCCACTGTGTGTCAGGGGTTTGTTGTCGCAGAGGTGGTTCACCAACTACCTGACAGCCCCAAATACCACTGCGGTTTACTCAAGTGTATGTCTGACAAACGTTTAGATGGCTAGTGACATCACCCATAGTAGATGTGACATTAAGTATAGGGTTGTTTGGTCCATAACTTAATGCCCGATAGAACTCCAAGCTGCTCCGCTTGAGGTTCCACGGTCAGGGTCCTTCGGTGTTTTACCAGGTGTATCTAAGGTGGTCAGGACAAGCCCCAACGGTGCCTTACTTCTCAATCCTCCAAACCAGGTCCCTCTAAAGTTCCCACAGTGAGGTCATTCGATAGAGCATGAAAGCTCTCCCAGGCCCTGCCAAGCCTGGTCTCTCGTAAGTACCGTTTGACCTCATACAAAACCCTTTAGTTATTATCGTTACGTCATTACAATCATTAGAGCTTACAGAAATCAATAATGAAAGTACGATGTGATTAAAACAATAAGCTAATATATGAGTTGCCACGCTGAGCTGCCTCGCCAAGATGTCACGCTTGAGTTGCCACGCTGAGCTTATCCTCAGAACACTGTTGCTAATTAGTGGATTATCCCTAATCCCAGGATTACCTTCAGGCCCCCTCTACATTTGCCCCTTCGTGGAGGGATTTGTTGTGGGAACAAGAAGTGCCTCCACGAAAACTTTTTAATCCGATGAACCTTCTCTGTCTGGCCTGCTGCTTTTTTCTAATGCTGAGCCGCAATCGTTCCAGCTTGAATATCTGAAATTCTCCCGAAGGACCTGCTAATATTCTCCCAGTAATGTTCGAAAAAGCGAAAAATTCTCCCCGATGTAACTGAGTCATAACTAAACAACGTTTGAGCTTCTGTCGAGGGGACATCGTGGCTTTTTTGAACCGTTGGGACACCTTCTTTGTTGGGGGGTTTATTGGATATGTCAGAGAAAATCTTGGCGCCCAAAACTCAATCTTGCTTAGGAAGGTAACGGAGGCTGTTCCCTAGGTGTCACTTCATTAATTGATGGCAGTTCCCCAGGTGTTACTTCATTAAATGACGTAGCGTTGTCTTTTCCATGTCAAAACACTTCCCGAAGTGCCACGTGTACATTTGAAATGATTGCAGGCGGCTATACACGTGCAATGGTGGGAAACTTAAACGACGAACTTAAAAAATTAAACGGCCAAATCTCCCAAACACTTAAAACCTTTCTTTCTCTTACTTTGCCACTACCTTCTTCAAATTTCCTTCGCTTTTAGAGAGAGAGAGCTTCCATTGTTGAGCATCTGAAACCTCCATTGCTGTTCAAGCTTGTGCCTTCCTTTTCTTGCTCTCATCTTCTTCGCCACCTCTTGTGATTGTTCTTCCGCCATTGTCGTGCTCAGGCTCCTCTGACTCAAGGTTGTTTTTTGTTCGCACTAACATTCTGTCATGGCTTCTCAAAGTTATCCCACCATCTCTTCAACCAGTGCGCCGCCTGCTACTGCTGTCGCCACCACTACTGGTGCCTCTGCCTTGGATGCTGTCCGTCGTGATCAGTTAAGGTTTTATCGTCGCTCTCCCATTTTTGGCGAAGATGATTGCTTTGCTGCTGCTTGCAAGACTGTCAACTTTGAATGCAAGTTTGAGTCCTTAGTGCTGGGTGACGAGGACGAAGAACCCTCGAAGTGGGGCTTTCTTCCTCCAGAGGGGACTCTCCGGTTTCGTCTGGAGCGAGGGGACTTCCAATGGTCCCAAATTGACTTCGAAGCACCAGGTGGTTCTCCTGCCCATTTTGCTGCTTGGAACTCTCACATGGTGAGTTCCTATGGTGATATTTTGAGTAAGATTGGCCTTCAACGGGCCAAATGGTTTGGTGAGTTTACTCTCTCCAAAAATAATGCTGCTCTCCCCATTCTTGTTTCTCGTTGGAACGTGACGACTCACACATTTATTGCAGCGTGGGGCGAGTTCACGATAACCCTAGAAGATGTCTGCGAGCTTCTGGGGCTCGAAGCAACAGGTCATGAGCCTTATACCGATGAGCCTCTTGACGCCGAAGAGACTGCTGACCGTTTGGCGTTGGACCGAATATGCCGAAGTTGCATCGGTTCTTCAAACAAAGCTACCTTCACTCCGCTGATTAATTATTTCTTCAAGGGTTCTAGTGAAGGTAGTTCTTCAATTTTAACGGATGCCCCTGGCCAAGGTACTTCGTTAGAGCTCCCTGCTTACATCCTTGTGATTCTGTCCCGCTTTCTTTTGACGGGAAAACCAAACGATCAGCCCCGAAGGGACCTTATCAACATATCCCTTCGTTTGGCCCGGGGCATCAAACTTCCTTTGGCTGCAATTGCCCTAGGGTCCCTCTACACCTGGCTTGACAGAACGTTGTTCGATATGGAACGATCCCTTGGCCGTTATAACCTGGCCAATTTTGCTAACAGCATCCTTCTAACCAGCTTTCTTTACGTGCGCTTTCCTGTTGTGGCGGCCAAGGCCAACCGTCCTCCTTCTGGGGAAACCATTTTGCCCCCCCGCTCTTATATTTATCACAAGAGGCAGAGCCGAAAAGAGCTGATCGCCTCAATTGATCGTTTTGAGGACTTTGTTATGAGGCCTTACGGAGAGGACGCCTTTGTTCACACTTGTGATTTCTTTCAGGACGAATCCAGGGTGGTACAGGTGGGGGTAGACATTGAAGATCCTCAGTTAGCCGTGGTGCTTCTCCTTTCTCCGGGGTATCTGCCTTCCTACACCGAGTGGGGATATTCCAGCGAACATTACAACCCCAATCGGTGTAGTCGTCAATTTGGGTTTGATCAGGGGGCTCCTCGCTCAGTTTTCCAATCCTCAAACCCGAAGGTTAGCTTTAGTGAGGCATGTTCCTTATTTTCCTCCACTGCTGCGTGGGGGATAAGTGAATCAATGCCTGGGAGAGTCACCATTCCCTCCAACAAGAGGCAAGGGAATGTGACCAGTCTATTTGCCACGAAGTTCTGGCCGAGACAACTGGCTAACATTGCTGAATTCATAGATGGCGAGCCGGTGTACCCTCCAGTTCTTTCATTTGCTGCGATGGAGCTGGGACTCAAAGGCAACTCCATTCTGGGGATTGAGTTCCCTCTAAGCAAAACCCCTAAGGGGCCTTCCAAAGAGCTACCTCCGTTATGCCCCATGACTCCCACTGCCATATCCAAAGGGAAAGGTGCTGGGGTATCCAGGAAGACTGCTCCTTCGACTGGAGCTACTGGTGATGAAGGGTCTTCGCGGCCGTCGACCAAGAAGGCCAAGAGTGGGGTAGCCTCCACGAAAAAGGCAAAGTCCCAATCCCAGATTCCTGTGGCAGCCCTACCCATAGCCTCCATTCCTCCTCCCATATCTCCTGAAAGGGCCGAGAGGTTAAGGAGGGAGGCGCAGGCTGAGGTAGATCGGGTGAATGCAGAGTTTCAACGGCGCGCTGTCGTCGTTCCTCCCTCGGTTGTCTTCCCCACGATCGTCGTCGATCCCACTGAGCCAGCTGCAAAGAGGAGAAAAGGTTCGAAGGTTCCTCAAGCCACTGGTAGTGCCATGACAAGGCTGAGGAGGAAGACTTTAGGCACCAAGTCCCAGCGGAAGCAAGTTTCCTCGGTGCAAGCTTCTCCTTCTTCTTCCCAATCTGAGGTATGCATTGCTGACTTAATTATTATCTCCTTTTTGCTTGAGGCTGACTGTCTTTGCTTGTGTGTATACTTATCCCTCCCCCCCTTTCTTTGACAACTGTTTTGCAGGGGGTTGAAATAGAAAAACCAGACTCGTCCAGTCCTCCCGTGAGCCCTTTTGTGGGGGGACGCTTCGGTGTATCTCATACCGATGTGACTCCTCCCCGTTCCCCCATGACAGGGCTTACGTATTCTCGTCGTTTAGTCAGCCAACGTGCGAGGGATGTCATTGCGGGAGGTGATGCCGTTGACCCTGCGAGTGCTTCCTCGCCTGAAGCGATGACCCTGCCCGAAGTGGCACCTCCCGAGATAACACCTTTGGTCCCTTCAGATTTACAGGCCTCATCCGAGGTTCCTCTGCCCCTTGTACTTGCTGAGGAGAGTGAACCCGAGGTATGATGTGATCTGTAATTTGTTTGTTGTAGTTCTTTCAGTCATATTCTTTCCTTATTTGGCTTACTGAATTGTGATATGTTTTGGGTACCCCAGGTTGAAGTGTCTTCGTTGTTGGAAAGTATTCTTCTTCCAACGATGCTGATGAGACCCCCGACTGTCATTCCTTTGTTTAGCACCATAACTGAGGTAAGCAATACGTCGAGCTATTTCTTCATATTTTCTGTGCCCATTCTTCTTTTCTAACACTTGGCTTTGTGCACAGTTTTCTCCCGATCTTGCATCAACTCCTGCAGTGAGGGCCCAGGTTGGTGTGTTTACACCCCCTCCTGATGTGGCTTTGTTTGAGGGCTCCGTGTCCTCTCGTGATGAACCCCATATGCTTGCCCTTGTGCCCTACACGGGTGATCAGGTTTGGACAAGCGTGGAGGCTTCTGTGTCCAGGGATCCCGTTAAGGCATCTGGGGTAATAATTGCTCCCCCAACGGTTCCTGTCCCTGTGGCTGCCTCAAATGCTCCCATTGTGACTGAGGTATATCTTTCCTCCTATCTTTTATTAAGATTTTCATAATCTCCATCCTATAACGTTGACTTAACAACGAAAGCGCTTGTTAAGATTTTTCACAAAACTCCACCTTATAACGGTGACTTAACAACGAAAACACTTGTTAAGATTTTTTCATAAAACTCCACCTTATAACGGTGACTTAACAACGAAAACACTTGTTAAGATTTTTTCGCAAACTCCACCTTATAATCGGTGACTTAACAACGAAAACACTTGTTAAGATTTTTCATAAACTCCACCTTATAACGGTGACTTAACCACGAAAACACTTGTTAAGTTTTATTATCACAAACTCCACCTTATAACGGTGACTTAACAACGAAAACACTTGTTAAGTTTTTTTTCATAAACTCCACCTTATAACGGTGACTTAACAACGAAAACACTTGTTAAGATTTTTTCGCAAACTCCACCTTATAACGGTGACTTAACAACGAAAACACTTGTTAAGATTTTTCATAAACTCCACCTTATAACGGTGACTTAACAACGAAAACGCTTGTTAAGATTTTTCATAAACTCCACCTTATAACGGTGACTTAACAACGAAAACGCTTGTTAAGCTTTTTTTCATAAACTCCACCTTATAACGGTGACTTAACAACGAAAACACTTGTTAAGATTTTTTTCGCAAACTCCACCTTATAACGGTGACTTAACAACGAAAACACTTGTTTAAGATTTTTCATAAACTCCACCTTATTTGGGCTTTTCTTTTCAGGTTGCTCGGGAAGATTCGCCCCCAGTCCTCTCACCTGTAGGCTCGCCCTTCCGCGAACCTGATGCTTCGGAAAATTCTATTCATGATGATCAAGGTTCTACGACTGGTGCTGCAGTCGATAGCGAATCTGGGTGTGAGGTCCCTCTTCCCGACCTAGCTCCTCACTCGTTCTGTCTCATGGTGCTTCGGCAATCTCCTCAAATGCCCGTCAACCATCGGCTGGTGATTGAACAATTGGTGGATCACCATCCTGAGACCTTCACACCGGATTGCCTGCGCTCAAATATTCATGTGATGAGTCACAGGCTGCAAGGCATGGCGATCGTTGTTGCTGAAATTGCTAGTACCCCCACTGCCAGTGTTACCAGATCCCTTCTCAACCAATTTCTAGGTTTTCTGAAGGAGTTGGGGCGTGATGGTTTCCGTTTTGACTGGCTTATAACGCATCTGAAGACTTTGAAGAACCAGCAACTGATCGGCCAGAGGGAAGTGTTGATAAGGTACCAGGAGGACCAACGGGCTGAGGAGGTTAAATTAGCCGAGCTGGCACCTCTTTTGGAATCGGCCGATGAAGAAGTAACGAAAGCCGAAGAAGCTCTGCGTTTGGCTAAGCTAAAACGGGAAAAGCTCCTTATTGAACGCGCCCAGGTGCAAACCAGGCTAGAGGTTGCTGTCAACGCTCAAAATTCGTTTGCATCAGCTTCTTCGGGCCTCCCCGGGGATTTTTTCTCTTCCCCGGATCTGTGGTTTCTCCTAGCGTAGTAAAACTCCTGTACATATTTTCTTTCTTTCATTCATGTAATTCCTGGGCAGTAGTTCCCTATTTTGCTTGTAATACTCTCTTCTTTAATGAATGGAAGAATGTACGTTGTTTAGTTTATCTCTGAGTTATGCTTGCTTTCATATCAATGTCTATATTTCATATCATCAGTAAAACTTGTATATTCATAATAAGAAGACCCAATACATCGATGGTACAAACAAACTGTCTACACATGATATACTTTCAGCCATTTATTGTTAATTTTGAATGGCCTATCTTCCTCCAACTTAGAAATTAGGCAATAACCTGAATCATGAGCTTCGTTCACGATGAAAGGTCCCTCCCAATTGGCTGCGAACTTTGGCAGAGGAAGTCCCCTAATGTGTTTCACCGCTGCCTTCAAAACGAGATCTCCCTCCACGAACCTCCTTGGTCTTACCATGTTGTCATATGCCCTAGAGAGCTGCTTTGTATACATTTGAAAATGTTGCATCGCGTTGTCTCTGTGTTCATCCAATGCCTCCAACTGCACATGCCTGTTCTGAGGGAGCATGCTGCTTCGCAAGGCGTATCGAGCCGAGGGAACTTCCAACTCTACTGGAAGAATTGCCTCAGCCCCATAGACAAGGGAGAACGGAGTGTACCCTGTGGGCTTCCTCTTCGTCGTTCGATAGGCCCACAACACTGTTGGTATCTTGTCATCCCACGATCCTGGAAAGTCCTCCATCGTTTTAGCCAAGATATTAACCAGAGTTTTGTTAGTTGCTTCAGCCTGACCATTCCCCTTCGGGTATGCTACCGTTGAAGTGTGATGAACAATGGAGTACTTGTCTGTGAGCATCGTTACTTCTGAGTTGACAAAGGGAGTCCCATTATCTGAGAGAATAACCTTTGGGATCCCAAAACGGCAAATGATATACTCTCTGATGAAGCTACTCACTACTCCAGCCGTTGCCCTTCTAAGTGGTATTGCTTCAGCCTATTTTGTAAAGCACTCCGTTGCTACCAGTATCCATATCTTACCCCTCGACGAAGGATGTATCGCCCCCACGAGGTCGAACGCCCAAGTGTGGAAAGGATAAGGCGTTGCCAGAGAGTGTAAGTCCACCGATGGGGCATGGATCATATTTCCATGAAGCTGGCAAGCCTTGCATTTTTGGACAAATTCGGCGGAGTCTTTCTCCATCGTTGGCCAATAATACCCCAACGTCATCAGCTGATCATATAACTTGGCCCCTCCCATGTGAGCTGGGTCGTGGGCTTGTTTGAGGACCTCAGTTGCTTCTTCTTTTGTAATGCAACGCAACGGCCTGTTGAAGTACCCCCTTCGATAAAGCTGCCCCTCTTGGATATAGAACCTCGGGGCCCTTCGCCTTAGTCCCATCGCATCCAATTTCTCCGTTGGGACAATTCCACCCTGAATAAAGTCGATATAGGGCTGCCTCCAGTCTGTTTGGGCTTCAATGAAATGGCACTCAGCTGCTTCGAAAAATAGCTGACACTTATCACAATTCCGTTGTAGTTCTGCCGCATCCTGTTTCATTTTAGGCCAAAAATATCCCCCTCTTTGAATTCTCCTATAAAGAGGTATCTCAGTTGTTTCGCAGTGCTCCTCATGTGTTTTCTTCAACCTCCGCTCTGCCTCCTCTGGCCCAATGCATCTCGATAACCATCCCCCTGCATTTCTGAAGTAAAGATTTCCCTGGTTTGTAAAGTATTGGGCCAACTCTCTGAGTCCCATAGCTCCTTCGCCAGACTCCAGTTGCTTCCTGACCTCTCCTCTCCAACCCGCGTCTCCCTCCGTCGGTAGTATTGACTGTATCACCGAAGGAGCTGTTCTTCGTTGGATCGTAACAATAGTCGTATCGCTCCTCATGACCATCTTTTGAGCAATAGTGGCATAAGCGTCTGGATGTCGGTTCATTGTTCTGGGATGTCTTCTGATTTTGGCCCGATGGAACTGGCTGAGGAGCCTTTGAATGATCGTTCTGTACGGTGCCAAATTCATGTGTTTCAACGCATATTCTCCATTAACTTGCTGAATTACTAAGTTCGAATCACCCTTGATGCAGAGCGAACGAATTCCCCTTCGAAGAGCCTCCAGCAACCCTAGTACCAGCGCTTCGTATTCTGCTTCGTTATTGGAGCAAGGGAAATCTAGTTTGTAGGAAAGGCAAATTTCCTCCGTTCCTTTTGAAAGGATGACCCCTGCCCCTCCTTTTTTCTCTGCCGAAGACCCATCGAATTGCATCGTCCATTCCTCATCGGTTGCATCGAGATAGTTGGCTTGTAAGTCGTCTCCCGGAATGTCTTCTTTAGGTGGTTCAAACGTTCCTGATGGAAAGATTGCCAACAGATCAGCATACGCCTGGCTCTTGATAGCATGAGGAACCACACACTTTAAATCATATTCGGAGAGAATAAGGAACCACCTAGCTGCCCTGCCAATCAAGATAGTTCTAGCCAACAAGTACTTAATAGGATCACATCTAGTTACAATATGAATTGTAAAAGACAGCATATAATGTCTAAGTTTTTGTGCTACAAAGACTAAGGCCAAACAATGCCTTTCTAGGATGCTATATCTAATCTCCGGCCCATGTATGATCCTACTGAGGTAATACACTGGCCGTTCTTGCCCGTCGATCTCCTGTGCCAGCAAAGCTCCAACGGACCTTGTAGTGGAGGTGAGGTATAGCTGCAACGGTGCTCCTGCCTGTGGAGGAACCATGATTTGCGGTGAAACGAGCAGTTTCTTCAACTCATCGAGGGACTCCTGGTGATCCTTTTCCCACCTGAACTTTGTGTTCTTTCGCAGCAGTTGCATCAACGGGTGTGTTACCTCGGCCAATCCTGGTACAAATCTTCTGAGGTAGGAGACCTTTCCGAGGAAGCTTTTTAGCTCCTTCGCCGTTCTTGGGTACGGCATTTCTAAGATCGCGCGTTGTTTATCCTGGTCCATCTGCACCCCTTGTCGATCAACCACGAAGCCCAGAAACTTCCCACATGTTACTCCGAAGACGCACTTCAATGGGTTCATCCTTAGTTTATACTTCCTACATCGAGTAAACACCCTCTTTAAGTCATTTAGGTGGGACTCCTCCTTCTTCGATTTGATGACCAAATCATCCACATAGAATTCTACAAATTTGTGGAGGAAATCGTGAAAAATGGCCATCATTGTTCTTTGATAAGTAGCTCCCGCGTTCTTAAGTCCAAACGGCATTACTTTGTACATGAAATTGCCCAACGGGGTTCTGAATGCCGTTTTCTCTGCGTCCACGGGGTCCATCTTGATCTGGTTGTACCCAACGTACCCATCCATGAAGCTATACATCTCATGTCCAGCTGTGGCATCTATCAAGCTATCGATGGAAGGTAGAGGGAACTCATCTTTGGGGCAAGCCCTGTTCAAATCTCTAAAATCCACACAGATCCTTATTTGATTCTTGTCCTTCTTCCCTACTGGCACAATGCTAGATAGCCACAGGGGATGTTGTATTGGTTTGATGAATCCTGCTGCCAATAAACGCTGAACCTCTTCCTTGATCTTCAAGTCCAACTCAGGTTTATAAGTTCTTGTTGCCTGTTTTACCGGGATGGCTGAAGGTGTCACGTTTAGCTTGTGGCAGCTCACTTCCTCATCTAGCCCTTCCATTTCGGTATACTTCCACGCAAAGACATCTATGAACTCCCGGATTAGCCCAACCAGGGCTTCTCGCTTCGCCTTACCGAGATCCTTCGCGATGAAGATGGGCCTTGGGTCTTCCCCTTCTCCTGCCAGGTTCAACCGCTCCAACTCTTGTGCCTGGGGCTTCGGTTGATTTGCCATGTAGTCTGGTTCTTCGGCGACCTCCTCCACGAACTCCTGTATGTTGGAGTTGTCTATCACCATACACTGTCCCTGTTGATCTATCAAGAAACACTCATATAACGGGTCAGCCCCATCCTCGGTCTCTTCGGCCGCCCGCTCACATCGTTATAAATGGTATACCACCTTCCCCTCCTCAGTGATCACCTTCTTGCATTGCCTGTTGGTAGCTGTTGCCAAGGCCTTCCTCTTCCTTTCTCTCGAAGCCTCAGCGATTCTTCCTCCTGAAAAGCGACTCAGCACGCTTTGCCGTTGGACCTCATGCTCCACAGGATCCATTCTAAGCTTTACTTTGTTTTTGAGCTGCTTCGTAGTACCTTGGGGTCGAGGGATCACCTGATGGGTTTCTTCGGCCCTCACCCCTTCATTACTCGTGGCTTCTTTGCCTTGCTCGTTCAGAGGCCCCATTCTATCTCTGATCGAGGGAACCCATGCCCCCTCCATTCTTCTTGTTAGGACTCGAGCATCTTCCTCCAACTCCGTATAAAAGGCCGCATCCACAAAGTGAGCTTCCTCGATGGCGAAGGGCCTTTTTGTAGCCCTAATGGTCACTTCTGTTCCTTTAACATTCGCCTTGGCGCATTGATGATATGTTGAAGGAACTAAACCTTGATTGTGCATCCATACTCTTCCTATTAGTAAATGATAGGAAGTTGCACTTTCTATTACATGGAACTTGATGTGGGAACTCAGATTTCCCATTACAATTCCCACATTCACATACCCAATGGATTTGGAAGATTGGTTGTCATACCCTGAGATTACCAGAGGCATGGGAACCAACCTTTCTTCTGGGATATCAGCTGCGTGGAAGGAGTTGATCGGCATAATGTTGATGGAAGCACCCCCATCCATAAGCGTTCTTGCAAAACTAACCCCGTTGATACTGGCCGTCACATACAAGGGCCTGTTATGAGGGAACCTTACAGCTCTATCTGCATCGCTGAAGGTCACCTCTGATAGGAACTTTTTTACCAGCCTCGCCATGGGTCCTCTCCATTTCAGCGAGGGAACCGCGTCCTTCTTCGCGATGTCAAGGATCGCCCGAGTTATCTCCAGTCTGCTCTCCTTTGGTATCCCCACTTGATCGAAGAACCAAGCGAACTTTGGGGATTTTGAAACTGCGCTGTATTCTATGACTGGACCTGTTTCCTCGCCCTCAACGCTATAGGCGTCTTCTGCGTCCCTAGCGCTTGCTTCATCATACGCCAGAACTACGTTGGCCATTCCTCTAGTGCAATACTCAAGTGCTTTATCGAACTCCCTCGTTGCCCCTCTCCCCTCTCGCTCTACCTCTTCATCATAGGCCGTCACAACATTGGCCCCATGTGCCGGGAGCGGGTTATTGTTAACGTTTTGTGGGGGAATTTGCAGCGTTCCCGCCTTCACGTACTTGTCTATGATTCTTCGCAGCGTGAAGCAGCTTTCTGTTGGATGCTGGACCTTTCGATGCACCTGACAATATTTGGGATTGGCCCTAGTTGCCACGTCGGGCTCCTCTATCGGGACACCTTTTGGCTCGTAAACCGTTCCGCCTTGGACCATTGCGTTATAGCAACTCATAGCCTCCTCCACCGTACAAGGCAACGGTGGTGGGTCTTCCCTATCCCTTCCGAACTTTCTTTTATTGTCCTTCCTCTGAGCCTTGCCCCCATCTTCTCTCTCGACATATCCTACCCGTGGGGCCTGAGTCCTTCCCCCGATGGGTTGTATCGTCTGTCTGAACATCATGGGGGCTACTACCGGGCTAGGTCGCACCACCAACGATATATTTCTTGCAGATTTTAAGAAAGCTGAAAAAGTTCCCTCGCGTGTCTCATTGATCAAGTGACAGATATACTCAGGAAGTAATCCCTCAGCACAAATTTGTAGTAACCTGGCCTCCTTAGCTTCTTCCCTCACGTCAAGGGACCTTTCCCTAAACCTTCGGATATAGGCCACTACCTCCTCTCCTGGCCTTTGCCTCTCCCTGCCAAGTTGGGTTAGGGTGAACTCATCTTCTGCCAAGAAGAACTTTCGGACAAACAATACGTGCATCTCCTCCCACGTGGAGACACTATTGGGAGGCAGGTGAGAGTACCAAGTGTAGGCCTTATCAGTTAAGGATTTGGAAAACTCCCTCAGCCTAAGCTTTTTGTCATTGCAATGCGCCCCCAGGTGCTCGACGAAACGCTTGATGTGCTCCTTCGGGTTCCCCCCCTTCCCTGAATATTTTTCAAAGGTAGGGGGAATATAGTCCTTCGGGTAGGGTTCGTCATTGTACTCCTGGGGGTAAGGTGTCCGGAAGTCGTCGTAGACTGCTGCCACCTCGCCCACAGCCTGCGAGGAAGACTGCATGAACTTCAGCATCTCCTTCTGCATCTCTTTTCTCATCTCTTCCAAGGGCGAGGCCACTGGGGCCACCTGCAACGGAGCAGATGGTTGATCGCTCGTTGCAACTGGAGCGAACGTTATCGGTTGCGCCGTTGAAACGCCTGAGCCGCCCACAGTGGGATTCACAACAGAGGGTACACCTGCTGGTACCGCTCCCGTAACGCCTGCCCCTGGTGGGGCCCCTGGGGCCACTCCTGGTGTCACGAAGGCACTAGTCTCCAATCCTCCCAGCATAGTGGAAGCTACTGGGGTTTGCAAAAACTCGTAAAATTTGCTCATGAGGAGCGCCGTCTGGGTAGGTCCCAGCCCTACGCTCGTGGAGGGTTGTGCAGCCCCTGGGACGCCTATCGTTATTGGAGCCAGCGGTATCTCTCCCCGAGGAGCCCCATCTCTTAGGGCCTCCTGCTCCCTTGCAGCTTGTTCTTCATTATGCTGTATGTCATCAAAATTGAGTCTTCTAGTAGCGCTATCCTGCGCCATACTCCTTCTCTAGAAGGATGCCTCCCCAGCAGAGTCGCCAAATGTAAGAGGGTACTTTAGATTATATATGTGGAGGCGTAACCCCTATTGAGTATGGTAACCACGAGTTAAATTAGCCAACACCCTAGACTAATTATAGGAAACACACACACAAAACTCAATGAAGATGGACTCAGTTTAAACTCACAAAGCCTCTCGTGTATGACTCAGGGAATAATAATGAACTTTAGAAGTGACTTAGCTAGAGGGAGAGGGAAATAAGCACCCTAGATACATCCTGATAGGCAGGTAGCAACACACCAAACTCCCTCAAGAATCTCTGTCAAATATTAAAAGCTTCGCAATAAATGACAATGGTGAGTCAGTGAACTCTCTGGTTTGCAATGATTCTTTTTCTTAATTCTCCAAAAAGATCATCCCCTCCTCAAAGGTGGTTGGGGTCCTTAAATAGCCCCCCACACCACCCCCGAGGCAACTCAGTCATTAAAGAGTATGAAAGACATCCCTCATACTTTATGTCACAACATTAAATGCCTGATGCACTAGTTGTCTCCACGTCATAAACATTAAATGCCAAGACATGCCTTTTGCCTATCCACTGTGTGTCAGGGGTTTGTTGTCGCAGAGGTGGTTCACCAACTACCTGACAGCCCCAAATACCACAGCGGTTTACTCAAGTGTATGTCTGACAAACGTTTAGATGGCTAGTGACATCACCCATAGTAGATGTGACATTAAGTATAGGGTTGTTTGGTCCATAACTTAATGCCCGATAGAACTCCAAGCTGCTCCGCTTGAGGTTCCACGGTTAGGGTCCTTCGGTGTTTTACCAGGTGTATCTAAGGTGGTCAGGACAAGCCCCAACGGTGCCTTACTTCTCAATCCTCCAAACCAGGTCCCTCTAAAGTTCCCACAGTGAGGTCATTCGATAGAGCATGAAAGCTCTCCCAGGCCCTGCCAAGCCTGGTCTCTCGTAAGTACCGTTTGACCTCATACAAAACCCTTTAGTTATTATCGTTACGTCATTACAATCGTTAGAGCTTACAGAAATCAATAATGAAAGTACGATGTGATTAAAACAATAAGCTAATATATGAGTTGCCACGCTGAGCTGCCTCGCCAAGATGTCACGCTTGAGTTGCCACGCTGAGCTTATCCTCAGAACACTGTTGCTAATTAGTGGATTATCCCTAATCCCAGGATTACCTTCAGGCCCCCTCTACAATATGAGTTGTGCTTTATGGGATTTTATTATCATGGGATTTAATTTAAACTCAGTTATGTCTTATTAATATATGGATTATATGATTTTGATGCTGAGAATTGTATTAATTGACAAATAAGCTCCATGTAATTGACAAATAAGCCCCATCTTCGGTGTATTATGTCTATCCAACCTTTACATGAGAAAATGGGGGTTGTTACACATTTATACCCATTTAGACCGTGGATGAGGAGAGATACGAATTCACGGAGTTATTATTGGGGGTTCTGAAGATGGATATGGAAGATTTATGGAGTTCAAAAAGGAGTTTTTGCTTGGAAATTTGACGGCGCATGATTTTGGGGAGTGGGGCAACCTCCTTGAGGCCACCTTAGAAGGTGGACGGTTTCCATCTTAGACCTCTCATGCCTACCATTGTTGGAGCTCCATTAGAGGTGGGAAAATTCATCCTTGGTATTTAGGACTCTATTTGCATTACTTGTAGTCTTTTAGTTAAATTACATGAGTAAGGTGCAATTGATTAAAAGATGAACATCATGTGTAGAAAATAATAAAGATTTTTAAGAAATAAAAATATTGATAAAATTTTATTTTGTTGAAAATAAAGAATGGATAAATATATCAAAGTCTTGAAATATTAAAAGTTGGTGTTTTATGAAAATGGTGTATTTTCTAGAAAGATTGATACTAAGCATTTAATGAAATAAAATATTTGAAAATAATGATTTATTTTGGTAAATATTAATGAAATAATGTTTCAAAGTTTCTTGCAAAAATGTAAAGTTTATGAAAATGAACATTTTTTGAAGAAATCAAATGTTTTTTATGCCTTGAAAGTATATTTTTGTAAGTATGATGAACTTCTAGAATGAAACATATGTTTAACCCATTTGATTGGATTTTAAGATTTAAAATCCATCTTCTCATGCGTATAAACTTGTAGTATTTTGGCAATAAGTGTATAAACAAGTTTGAAGAAAATTTTGTTGGGGTTTAACATTGAATAAGAAAAGTAGAAATTCTTGTCTTCAAAGTGTGTGAAAATGGGTTGAAAGTGTGATAAGTACAAAGTTTCAAGACTATTTGAATTGATAAAAAGTAAATGGTTTTTTCTTATAAAAGTAGTCTTAAGTGTAATTAGATCTCTTGAATAAAGAAAGTAAAGAAATGTCTAACTTGAAAAAATGGTTAGTAAAGGTGTTGAATAAATGTTATTGGTTATGCATTGGAAAGTTGATGTGTGTGACATAATAATGTTGTAAAATATTAACACTTATGAAATTGAAAAGGGAATAATGAGATGAAGATGTTTTCAATTAAGAAGAATATTACTCCACGGGTAAAAAGGGTGTTAAGGTGTTAAAACACTTAAGAAGTTAGTATGGCTAACTGTAGGAGGGTAGTGAGACTGGGGTCTATGAATAACTGGAAAGGGCGAGACGTGACCCACTCCAATGGACGCTGCCTGCAAGGTCTTCAAGGTCTCCTGGTGCAACTTCTGAAGAAAACTTCTCCTTCTGGTAACAATGCAACTCAAGCTTCAACTCACTCCCGGCAAGAAGATGAACTTTCACAGCAAAAATAGCAATTTTCTGAAGGGAAACACCTGAGAGTGATGGCTGTTAGTGGGGAGTGAAGGAACAAGGCACTCAGCACTATAAGAATGAGCAGGGAGAGAATACTTAGGTAGGTCTGGTGATATTTTGGTAGAGTAACAGTGCCATTTTCTATTGTCTCTATGACCTTGCCCAGGGGTCCTATTTATACTTGGGCACTAAGGCTGGGTTGGCACTTTTGGTGCCAAAACTTAGAGGGTTGGTGAGGGACAAAGTCTGTAGTGTACTATTTGTCCCTACCTACAGGCTGGTCTGCCTGTCCCCTCTGGAAGATGCTCCCTGGCGCCGACCAAAGTTCAAAAGCAAATATGTCTTCTAATGGAGACAAAATATCTAATTTGCTAAATATCTTTTGAAACGGTAACTTTGATACAAACTTTGTAAACTTGAGGGGGGGTCTCGAGGACCACCTCCTCTAAAATATTTGCAAGCTTGAGGGGGGTCTCGAGGACCCCCGTCTAAAATTATTTTTCTTGAGAGGGGTTTAGAGGGCCCTCTCCTCTAAAATCATTTTATAAACAGTTCTTTTCTTGTGAGCAGCCAGCCCTTTGGCTGCTCACTTCACTTGTGACTAAGTGTGAGGTGTGTGAGGACTGGGTGACCCTAGGGTATCCTACTAGTATTCTCCCAATCCTATAGTGCTAAGTGGTTGAGCTTTCTCAACATACCTTGTCCCTCAGTCGCCAAGCCAAAACTCCCACGAGGTCCCAACTAGCCTGCTTGAGCCCTGCTTGCTCAACTAGGCAACCTGTACAAGAAAGTAAAGTGTTAATATTGTTGTTCATTTAAAGACTGACGTCTCATGATGAGGAGTTGCTCGTGGTAGCTACTCCCTCATCCTGGCCACTATGGGTGGGTTCCTTCTCAATATGAGTTTCTGTCGAAACCCTTGTAATGGCACTTCTCAAATAACATTTATGTAGTGACCCTTGCAGTGACGCTGACCCTCTCAATGTCATTACTGCGGTGACCTTACAGCGGCGCTGACCCTTGCAGTGGCGCTGACCCCTGCAGGCGCTGACCCTTGAAGTGGCACTTCTCAATCTTGTATTTCTGTGGTAAGCCTTACGAGGCACCTCTCGAATGTCATTACTGCAGTGATCCCTGCAATGGCGCTGAGCCTTGCAGTGGCGCTGACCCTCTCGAATGTCATTGCTACAGTGACCCTTGCAGTGGCGCTGACCCTTGCAGCGGCGTTGACTCTTGCAATGGCACTTCTCAATCTTAGACTTCTGCGGTGACCCTCGCGGGAAGCAGCGCTGACATTTGTAGCGGCGCTGATACTTGCAGTGGCGTAGACACTTGAAGCGGCGCTGGCTGACACTTGCAGCGGCGCTGACACTTGCAGCGGCGCTGACCCTTGCGCGCTGACACTTGACACTTGCAGCGGGGCTGACCCTTGTAGGGGCGATGACCCTTGCAGTGGCGCTGGGGGTTCCTGCTGAATATGAGTTTCTGTCGGGGCCCTGGGGTGGTTCCTTCTCAATTATGATTTTCTGTCGGGAACCTGGGTGGGTTCCTTCTTAATACGAGTTTGTGTCAGGACCCTGGGGGATTCCTTCTCAATATGAGTTTCTGCCGGGACCCTGGGGTGTCCTCAATAAGAGTTTCTGTCGGGACCCTGGGGGGTTTTTTCCCAATATAAGTTTCTGTCGGGACCCCGGGGGGGTTCCTGCTCAATATGAGTTTCTGCCGGGACCCCGGGGGGGTTCCTGCTCAATGTGAGTTTCTTCCGGGACCCTGGGTTTCTTCTCAGTATTTCTAATAAAATAATATTTTTACTTTTTTATAGGTAGACACCCTTCTACACTAACTTAATAGTGTTTTGGAAAAATTAACACTTATGGAAATGGATTAAAAGATGAGTTTGGAAACAAATGGGTTAAATGTTAATTTTACTTAAATTAAAATATTTTTTATGAAATAAAATGTTGAAAAGGGTGTTACACAAATTGGCCCTAAATGAATATGATTTTTGTAATACAATCAACGTTAAAGTAAAAATGATAAGAAATAACGATTCCAAGTGTAACACAAGTTGGGGTGTAATCCTTGGTTTTTGGCTTCGGTTGGGTAAAAAAGAAAGGTGGAATAAAGTGAATACTTGTAAAATATTAAAACACATTAAAAGGAACTCGTATGACACGAGAAAAATTAAGAAGGGCCTGGAGCCCTGGGGTGAAAGACCCAAAACAACTGGCTATATGATATGGTGCGCATAGTCGACAATGTGGAGCCCATTGAAGTATGCGGTTATTGGAAGATTCCGATAAAAGGTAAAGGAATAAGGAAAATATCAAGAAATGGGTTGTGTGGTGAAATGTGTTAATACAACCTAAGTTGAATGAATTAGTAAATGTTCTGGTAAGGGTGAAATGGACAAGTAAATGTGTAAATCGATTAATGTCCATATGGTAAGAAAAAAGGCAAAGTAAGTGGGTAAATAGGTGGTTAAGCAACCCAAGTGGTTCAACCCATAATTAACACAAGAGTGTGTTGTAAAAAGATTTTTAAAGACTAAATAAGTATTTTCTAACATGGTGAACGCATGCATTGGAAGGGTGATTTTCAATGAAAATACTAATGTGGATTGGGTAAAATGAAAAGGGTAATTTCGGTAAAGAATTGGTTTCGGTCAAATCAAGTGTCGTGGTTTCAAGTATTTAAGCATATGTGTTAAATAAAGTGAGAAGTGCTAAAATGAGAAAAGGGAAGTCTTTTACTAGATTAAGGTGAATTAATCTTGATAATAATGTTTAGGAAGTAAATTGTTTCATGCATTAAGTATATGTATATGTATGTTTATATATGTATACAAGGTAGTTGTATGTGCACGTAGGTATAACGTGTTAGAGTCTTGTTTCTGCCATTCGATTCCACACTGCATTTGTATATTTCCCTCTAGGCATTTGTCTTACTCCTTCGCTTTGTTACAACAGGTTGTGAGCGGTTTAGTATTTGAGAGCCTTATACAGGTAAGTAATTTCTTTTATATTACGTTGGTAGCTCTATATTCTTGGACTTAGGGGTTTTACCCATGGGTCCCTCATATAGTTTAACTTAAAATTGGAGTCACATGCTAAACAAGTGAAATGTTAATTAAAATAAAACTGGACTAGAAACATTATATAGGTTGTTTCATTTCACTTCACGCCTAACGCTCGGGTCGGATCTGGTTGACCACAAGTAATTCATAAATTCGGGCCAGGGCATTACAAATGGTATCATAGCCCTAGGTTCAAGGTTCCTTTCAGGAGTCACATTGTGAGGTCAGTATTGGATATTTCGACGTCGCTGTTGGTTTGGGTCGGTCATGCTAGTTTGGTGACAATTTAGTTTGTGTCCTCGACGGTAAAGTCAAAGAGGTTAACACGATAAGTAAGTTAGTGCTAAGTGTCATGCAACCAAGTTAATAATTATTAATTACTTCCGCGCTTCTGATTAGAATTGTTAGTAATTTTCAAGGTGAAACCATGGTTGTTTGTGTGAGGTGATTATGTTCCAGTCTTTGATGACGTGGAATCTCTTGAGATATTAATAGAGTGAGATGACTCCCTTTGGGCAAGTGGCATAAATTGAATATGGTCAACGATAGAAGTTGATGGTTTGGGTGTAGTGACTAAGCAATGATGATTTGTGATTAAAAAGTATATAGCCCTTAGGTGCAACGCTTATAGGTAGTTATTGTCGGACATGTAATTAGGCAAATTTAATCCTTAGGGTGATATCGCAATTGATGGTAGTTCGGTGAACATATGAAGTCGTGTAGGCCAATAACGACAACAACATGATCCTTTGCGTGAGAAGTATTATTTGGTGTCTTTGATGATGAGAGTATCCTTGGTAGTGGAAATAGTGAGTAGTGTTCGTTATGGCCTAGCTGTAAAGGTTGTGTACTTCATGAATGGAGGTTAGATAACTGAGTGGCATTCATACGCATTAATTATATGGTGAGAACATATTGGATTCCTTTGTTGAGGACTTGGGTTTATTGTATCTTGATTATAATGTAGTATTGAGAAATAGGATTCCAAATAGCATTTGTGGAGTAGTACTTGGCATCTATAGGATATCCTACCAAGATTTATATAGTCGTTTTAACTTGTAGATTAGTATATGGTATGATATTTACATAGTAAGGAAATTTAGTTATCATGGCTGATCATTCATTGGGGATTAGGTAAGGCAGACCTTGAGGTTTATAGGATTCAATCGATATCCTATACCCTGCCATAACCCTTAGTAGCGTTAGTTGCGGTTTGTACGTGGCATGTGGTCATAATCGTTTGGGAGAAGGATAATATTGTTATTCAAGTATAGAGACTTATTTTAACCACTGAGGTAATGTCTAGGTGCGAGGTAATCCTAGTGTGAGAGTAGTTCATAGGCATTTTGAGGTGCCCATAGGACAGATTGTGTGTGTCATCATTGAGGATAAAAATCAAATATTATGATGCCTTGAGGAGCTTGATGGTTAAGGTGCACTATAGGTAGAAGCTTGTAGACTAGTGTCTTTGCGAGCATCAAGTGATGATGACGTGGGTATTAAAAGGTTTGTGGAGAGAACCTACAATGACAAAGGTATGGATGATAAAATATTATCAAGTTTTGAGGACGCTTACTTGAAATGTGTTTGATGCCCTTAGGAGACCAGTCGATTCAGTGTGGAGGAACATTAGCTACCTAGTAATGATTATGTTGATGTTCAGGTGATAATCCAGATTGTTGGTCATGAAGTGTGCATGCCGAATGTAACATCCTAAATTGGTACAAACAGTTTGTGTAATCCTTAAGGTAGAGTTATAGCTTGTATCATTATAGGAGTGATGCTCGGATGTCATGGAATCACTATTATTGGCGTGGTGATACTCGGTTTCGAGATGAACCAGGAAATGTACTCGAGACTTTGTGTGATGATGCCATGTGACTTAAAAATGGCAATCGAGTTGTGGGGTATCATCGAACCATGACTATTATATTGGCGTGTGTCAATGGTATATGCTAAGGTAGCCTTAGCAATGTAAGGACTAGTTCTTGGCACATCTTGCCAAGCCGATTCGGACTAAAATGTAGCCCTGTGTGATATTTACTTCCCTTAGAATTCCAGTGGCGGTGGGTGTGGTAACTACATAAATTTTGTGTCAGTAGAACTTGAAACTAAGTTTGGTGACAATCTCATGTGGCCGAGGGACACGATAAGGTTAATGCCTCACTTGAACCAAGTGACACCTATGGTAATTTAGGATTTCGATCGTGATATGACAAGGCAGATAAGAACCTAGGTATAATAGGTTAGTGACATCATCACCAGAAAATAGACAAGGTCATTATATATAAGGGTGTGAGGTATCCTCCAATTGGAATGGTTTATGTACGCCAAGGGTGTAAGGTATCCGCTAATTGGATAGGGCCTTGCTCCTAATGAGACAAGTCGGGCATTGAATTCCTAAAGGACTACCAATTTGTATTTCTTTTCATGCTACTATAATGAATGGTTGTGATTCTATTCTTCAAATCTAGTGACCCAAGCCAGGGTATGTGGCTAGGATTAGTGCTCGGTGAGAACTTTGGGAATGAGTAACATGACTTCAAGAACATGGCGTAGGTTCGCTTTCATAAATCATAGTTGGACACTTATGGGAAAAATTTCTTGAAAAAGTTGCTTGTTCCTTCTGACTCTTTTATGTTCCTTTCATCTTTCGTAATCAAAAATCGATATTCTCACATATTTGGTGACTCGAATTAGTCCTATATCATGGTACAACGCGATTGGGCCTAGTAGAGCGCGGTGGACCGAGTATGGTCAATGCATCTTGGTAACTGGGTGTGCCATATCTGAGGTATTCTTGCTATTGCATAAACTTTTGTGTACGGGTGGCTATGTTATCGGCCACACGATTTGCTTACAGTATTGATCTTTTTTAGGATTTGTGACCTTTTGACTGGCCGACACGACAGTCAGTGGCTATGGTTGCAAAGAGCGGGGTAATGACTTGAGGATATTATATAGTGTTAGAAATCAAGGTAGATTTAGCACAGTGATGTCTTACCACTGTGAGTGGATTAGAGCGAGGCTCTAGCAAGTATTTAAATGTGAGACACCTAGGGTAGTACTAGGGTCATCAGAGTGATGCCGCAGAAGGTGTAAGCCGAGCACATGATGATTTGGTAAGAATGTTACTCCTTGGAGTAAGAAAATAAAATAATATGGTTACTGGCAAGCTAATGTGAGTTGAGTAGTCATGATAGCCTGAAAATTTATGGGACACATGATGTGAAGTCCTAAGATAGAATTGGTTTTGATCATGAATATGACGATTGGTTGTATTACGGTTCACATTGGGTGAGTGTCGATCACTAGAGAGGATTTTCCCCCAGAGGCATCGGTATGCCTTGGGTACTAGCATAGGTGGTGCTAGAAATTATTTGACGTGATCATGAAGTGATTAGAAACTCAGAGTCGATTATATGACATTCATGGTTAGCGATATGGTGAGTGTTAGAGCATGTTGCATGTTGATTATTTAGTGATAAAACTCGTTTTGAGGCATGTAGGGTGACCTTAGTATTGAGAACTTCGATGATTTTGTCTTGGAGGATTTATATGGCTTAGAATAGAAGTTGGTGAACCCCACAAGCCTAATGGTTAATGAATCAAGAATTTTAAGGACGAAATTCCTTAAGGAGGGAAGTTTGTAATAAACTACCCCAACATTTCAATTGAATTTTTGTATAAAATGTAACGGAGTAAGGTTTGATGAGAATTAGTCAAAAATTGTGGGTCAAAATTAAAGGAAATACAAGAATATGAAAAGGGTCATTTTAACGACATAGGGATGTCGTTAGAAGCGAGATTCATTATTGCGTGAAGGTCACGTGAAGCTGGTCTTCAAACAAGATCACACTGCATTACAGTCCCAGGTCGTGCGAAGCCAAACTTCAAACAAGGTGGAGATGTCGCTCAAACGAGGTTCATATCTTTTGGATGAAGTTTCTCGAAATTGTCAGATCTGACTTGCCCTTGTGCACTGTCATGATTTTAATCCTTGTATTTTTGAGTTGTCAATATCTAGTGTGCCCATATGGGGAAAATTGGAGTTTTAGGGTCTTGGAGGATTTTTAAATGGATGATTTGGGATCATTTATGTTGGGAAAATTGGAAGAAGATAGGGAGAGTGGAAGTGGTGGTCCTCCTCCACCATTTTGGACTTCCTAATATCTCCCACCACCATGCTACCACCAACCTTACACATTATGACCCCATGTTTGTTATACATTCCCCTATAACTATGCATACCCATTTCCACCATGTATGAGGAGAGTTACGAATTTATGGAGTTATTGTTGGTCGGTTTTGAATATGGAGGTAGAAGATTTATGGAGTTCAAAAGGGAGTTATCACTTGAAAACTTGATGGAGCATACCTTTGGGGAGTGGGGAAACCTCGTGGAGGCCACCTTAGGAGGTGGGAGGTTATCATCTTCTTAGACCTTTCATGCCTACCATTGTTGAAGCTCGATTAGAGGTGGGAAAATCTATTCTTATTATTTAAGACTCTATTTGCATTGTTTTTAGTTTTGTAGTTAGATTACATGAGTAAGGTGCATTTGATTAAATGATGAAAATCATGTGTAGTTGCTATATGTTGTTTTGTTGGAAATAAAGAATGGATAAAGATTTCAAAGTTTTGAAATATTAAAAGTTGGTCTTTTATGAAAATTGTGTATTTTCTAGAAAGATTGATGCAAACTATTTTATGAAATAAAATAATTGAAAATAGTGATTTATTTTGGTAAACATTGGTGAAATAATGTTTCAAAGTTTCTTACAAAAATGTAAAGTTTATGAAAATGGACATTAATTGAGTTTGAAAAAATTAAATTTCATTTATGCATTGAAAGTATATTTTTGCAAGTATGATGAATTTTTAGAATGAAAAATTTGTTTAACCCATTTGATAGGATTTTAAGATTTAAAATCCGTCTTTTCATGCATATAAACTTATAGTATTTTGGTAATAAGTGTATTAACAAGTTTGAAGAAAAAAAATTGGGTTTAAACATTGAATAAGAAAAGTCAAAGTGTGTGAAAATGGGTTGAAAGTGTGATAAGTACAAAGTTTCAAGACCACTTAAATCGATAAAAAGTAAATGGTATTTTCTTATAAAAGGTGTCTTAAGTGTAATTAGATCTCTTGAATAAAGAATGTAAATAAATGTATAATTTGGAAAAATGGTTAATAAATGGTCTGAATAAGAGTTAATGGTTAAACATTGAAAAGTTGGTGTGTGTGACTTAATAATGTTGTAAAAGATTAACACTTATGAAATTGGAAAGAAAATAATGAGATGAAGATGTTTCCAATTAAAAAGATTATTACTCCATGGGTAAAAAGGGTTTTAAGGTGTTAAAACACTTAAGAAGTTAGTATGGGTAACTTAATAGTGTTTTGGGAAAATTAACACTTATGGAAATGGAGTAAAACATGAGTTTGGAAACAAATGGGTAAAATGGTAATTTTACTTAAAGCGAAACATTTTTAAGAAATAAAAAAGTTGGAAAGGGTGTTACATAAATTGGTCCTAAGTGACTATGATTTTCGGAATAAAATCAAGGTTAAAGTTTAAAGGACACGAAATGATGATTTCAAGTGTAACACAAGTTAGGGTGTGATCTCGGATTTTTGGCTTCAACCGGATAAAAAAGGAAAGGTGAAATAATATGGACATTTGTAAAATGTTGAAACACATTAAAAGAAACTCAGATGACACCAGGATAATTAAGGAGGGTCCGGAGTCCGAGGTGAAATACCCAAAATAACTAGCTAGAGCATATGGTGTGCATAGCCGACGATGTGGAGCCCGTTGAAGTATGATGATATTCGAATATTTCGAGAAAAGATAAAAGAATAAAGAACATATCAATAAATGGGTTGTGTGGTGAAACGTGTTAATACAACCTAACTTGAATGAATTAATAAATGTTCCAGTAAAGGTGAAATAGACAAGTAAATTTGTAAATCGATTAATGTCCATATGGTAAGAAAAAACGTAAAGTAAGTGCGTAAATGGGTGATTAAGCAACCCAAGTGGTTCAACCCATAATAAACACACGAGTGTGTTGTAAAAAGATTTTCAAAGACTAAAGAAGTATTTTCTAACATTGTGAACGAATGTGTTGAAAGGGTGATTTTCATTCAAAATACTAATGTGGATTGGGTAAAATGAAAAGGGTGATTTCGAAAAAGAAATGGCTTGCGATCAAACCAAGTGCAGTGGTTTCAAGTATTTAACCGCATGTGTTAAATAAAATGAGAAGAGCTAAAATTAGAAAAGGGAAGTCCTTCACAAGATTAAGGTGAATTAGTCTGGATAATAATATTTTTAGAAGTAAACTATTTCATTCATTAATTATATGTATGTAAGGACACAAATTTCCAATTGAGTCCATATATAGTTTTGGCTCAATTCCGGACAAAAACATTTATTCATAGGATAGTATTTAATTGTAATATTCTCAAGCCTATGAAGTGTTTCTTGAAGACATAGTGGCAAAGAGTATAAAGCTTCATCAAATATGTCGGTTTGCGTGCCTCGTTTCTACATCGTCAACCATAGTTCCATGCTCCCAAGGTATGAATGCAATATTATATATATAGGAGCTTGGAACAAGTTTATTGGGTGTTAGGTTTTATAAAAACTGCGTTTTGTTTTAAGAAAGAATTGATTAAAACTTTAAATAAATGTTTATAAAGTTTTCTGGGCATAAACAAGAATATTCAAACTTTTTGGTTTTCGTTCGATAGAGTCGTTCGAACGAGATTGTTGTTCGAACGAACCTGCCAACGAGTTCCCATATTAGGCCACTGGAATGTCGTTCGATATGTCGTTCGAACGAGATATCCAACGAGACTTCTAACGAGTTCCCTCTTTAAACATTCTGGAACTTCGTTAGAAATCTCGTTCGAACGAGATTTCGTTCGAACAAAAATGTCGTTCGAACGAGATTTGGCGGGAATAGTTAAATGGCAGTTTTTTTGGCAGTTTTTACCCATTTTTCCACTAGTTTACCCCACTATCTTTTTGCTGAATATGTATGTGCGAGAAACCATTTTTCTAATCTAACTTTTCCATTCTATTCCATCTCTTAGAGAGAGTTTGAGAGCTAAAATTGTTTAAGGAAAATGTTCAAGTTTTGAGTGCTATTTTTCAAGAGAAAATATTTTATCACTCTAGTTTTACACCCATATTGTTTATCCAAGTTCACATATATACATATCAATTGCTTGGAGTTTGGCACCGGTTTATCTCTTCCGTTTCAAAGAGAAGTTTTGGTTTGCTTCTACATTTAGCAAAGAAGAAGACGTTTTGTTGCGATTCTACCCACTTGGAGAAAGGCTCCATGTACGGGTGACGGTGACCATATAAAGTCCTATCGGTGGTTCCGAGACCGCGGTGGTGTTCCAAGGTTATCCGCTAGGAAGAGGTGTCTACAAGAAGAAGCGTCGAGGATTGAGAGGGATCGAGTCGTGCGTTATAAGCCTTTCTGTCTTGTACTTGTAATTCCGTATCTAGTGGATTTGTGGCTAGGGCCGTCCGAGGTTGTTTCCTGTCTTGGGTTTTTCCTCGTACATCGCGGCGTAGTGTGATTGATTTATTTTATCTTGCAAAATAACGTAGAACGCATGCTTAGAATAATTCAAGATAAAATTTGGTTTAAATTATCACACTCATTTAATTTGGTGCTAAATTAAATATTGGGTAAAGTTTATTTAACCCAAGTCTTTTCCTAAAATTGGTTTCGCCTAACTTTGGAATATTGATAATTATGTCTTAGGCAAATTCTAGGAATTGGATTGAATTAACTTGGTTTAAGTGAATATATTAATTGATTAATTTTACTTCACTTGGTTTAATTTTAATTTCTTTTAAGAAATTAAAATTTGTTGTTTTAAAGTTGAACCATCACACCGCTTCCGCATCGAGTTTACATAACAAGGAAATAAAAATATTTTAGAATTGGGGGCCTCGCGCTCCAACAATGTATATGTATGTTTATATATGTATACAAGGTACTTGCATGTGCATGTAGGTATAACGTGTTAGATTATTCTTTCTAATGTTCGATTCTATACTGCAATTGTATATTTCCCACTGAGCATTTGGATCACTCCCACGCTTTGTTATGGCAGGCTGGGAACAATTTCATATTTTGAGAGCGTTATACAGATTAGTACTTTCTTTTATATTACATTAGTAGCGTTGTATGCTTGGACTTCGGGGTGCTCCCCATGGGTCCCTCCTGTAGTTTAACTTGAAATTGGAGTCGCATGCTATATAAGTGAAAAGTTAATTCAAATAAAACTGGACTAGAAACATTATATAGGTTATTTCATTTCACTTCACATCTAACACTCGGGTTGGATCGTGTTGACCACGGGTAACTCATAAATCCGGGCCAAGGCGTTACACCACAATCGACAAATAAGTATGCACTCTCTAGACCCCGTTAGACTTCAATAAACTCTCAAATATTAGTTTCTCAACACATAATGATAGAGCTTTGAGCCGCTTTTTAACGGTCACGGTCGTGCACAAATCGGACGTACGACTTTGATTTTATGGCCAAAAGGCCATTTTAGTCACCTCACTTGTCTGTTACTATGTGGAGGCTTACTTTGACAATAAATCTTACCACCCTGCCGATAAGCAGAGTAAGGACCATACGTCCCTAAGGACAACCTTGTTTATTCATCCCTTTAGGATTTTTCTATTCAAGGAAACCATGACCTCATGTGAGAGGGACTTCAAGATCAATTTCGGTGGTGCCACTTTCTTTAAATTTACCATACATAATTTTCGTCACATTTTCTTCACATTCCCTTACATCACCCTTGCCTCACCTTTGTTCACCGCTCCTCCACCATTATATAAATTTCAAAATCTGCTCACAAAATCTTAAAAAATAGAATTCTAAAGAGCTTGAAGGTCCAAATCTACTCTCATTTCATTAGTTTAACAAATGATATTTCATACATATTCTAGCGTTCTTAGCATACTATTACCTTATTTTTCTCATTTTCACACACGCACACACAAATATATATACCCTAAAAAAGGGGAGGGATTACACCATAATTATCAAATTAAGGTTTTCTCACCTTTTCTCAATATTTCACCATATTTCACACTTTTTCATAAATCAAAGAAAAAACTCTAATTTAGAATTATTATTAGACCTCAACCTTAGTTTCAATTCGAATGACGTGTCGCATGGAATTTATACCATTTTTGTCTACGCTGGCGTCCCAAAGTCATTTTTGGGATTTCAATCCTTATTTATTTATCCCATTTTTATTTGTGTTCATGTATTAGAACATCATTTATATACTTAGCTTGTTTTTATCAATGTAGTTAGTTTCCTTACCCTCATCTATACCACTTTAGCAACCCATATTATGCATATTCACTCTTCTATAGTGATACTACGAATTTCGGGCCACTCATTTTTTAGTTAATTTCACACACTTCTTAGCTAGCTTATCTCATTGGAATAATTCATTCACATCCTCGCCATGATGTGTATATGATGATTTGCACACTATATATGATGGGTTTGCACACAACATGCATTTTCACGCTCATAAGACTCACGCATTTGTGCATTACATTTTACGATCATTGAGTATTAATCTCATATTTGTCCCGTATTGGGGGAGTAACTTTATGATGGGTTGTCGGTTATGAAGGGAATGGTTAACCCAAGAAATAGGCTCCCACATTCCATTAGTCAAGTACCCTTGATGTATATTGAATGGTTACCCCACATCGTACTGCTTCACTAATAGGAACTTTCTCACATATGTCGAGTATATCAAATTTTCTCTCACAATCACCATGAGGTATATCGTGAGGAAATTCACGTACACGCAGGTATATCAAATGGCTTCTCAACATATACCGGTGAATGATTTCCATAATAGGAAAATGGTATATTATGGAAGTCATGTCAAAGGGGGAACCCTAACCTCTCATGCATAACCCTCATATAGATGTTTGCCCTAGGACATTCATAGCTAGATTTCATATTCCAATGAAAATTTGTGCTAAAATTCCAAGTCATATTACCAACCAATTTTGTACTCTTTCACCCATTTTTAAAATAGGACCTTGTCCGTAAGTGTGGAAACAAGTTAAATAGAGTTTTGCATTATGCACCCAATTATCTCTCAAACTCGGGTTTTGTCTGCATTTCATTTGCACCATAGGAAAACAAAATATAAATGGAACCTAATAATAAAAAAAGTACATCAAGGGGATATTCACTCCTTTTCAAAATACCAAAACATTCTCTTTTCAAAAGAAAAATAAAAAATAAATAACACACCATTTCTAAAAATAATTTGCTTCTCTCTCAGGTTCGACAGCAATGCCCCTAGCTTAGCCTGGCTCCTTACATGTAATGGTCTACCATCTAACCACCTCAGAATTTACTTATGGATAATCGTAATTAAAAAGTCAACATTGAGCTAGATCTGATAGACATGGATCTCAGCTCACTTCCAATATTGATAGCTTACATCCAGATGTCCATGAATTGTAGAGAAAATGGCTTAGATCCCAAAGATGCTTGAACCCGAAGTCCTACTAAACCATAATGCCTCCTTCCTCCATAATATGGGACACAAAATGACCAAACCTATATGGGCTTCTAAAGATTACCAACATGCTCTGTACATCAAAATGCATCCATGTGTCTCGCTTGTCAATGGACCTCCTCCTACTCATTTATTTATGTTGAATCTTCCTCAAATAAGGGATATATTTCTTAATCCTGCTCCAACTGGTCCCAAGGAAGAAGAACTCAATGGGGAAAAGGAAGGCCTTAATATGTTCTTGCATAAATTTTACCTGGTAAAAATCTCTGGGAATTACATAGAATACACCCACATGTCTCCTCAATTAAAGGGTAGTTTTGCTCGAGAAATTCAAGATGCCAGATATTGACAAGGTTGGAGGGAGTGGACCTCCAACCGTGCATCTCCATAACTAATACAAAGCCTTGAGTTTGCAAAGATATACACAAGAAATTATGGCCTAGAAGTTCTAAGAGTGCCCTCCCTTGGTTTTCACCACTAGAAGAATCCTAAATTAAAAGTTCGGAGGATGTCGCCAGATAATTCATGGCTCAACATAAGTACGATGAAAAACTAAAACTGACCCTTCATGACATTGAGCTACTCAAAAAAGGATCTGGGGAATCTGTTTACAACTTTACAGCTAGGTAGAGATAAAATGTTTTTATGATGACCAATCTCCTATCAAAGGAAAAGTAAGTCAGTATTATGAAGAAGAAATTTCTTCCGCATATTATAAACTCCGTGGTATTCAATACGATCCTCATTTCAGAGTACTTTGAGAGGTTGAGGTAAAAATAAAAAATGCCACTAGTGAAGACATAATCAGACATAAAAAAATCAGTAGGTCAGTTCACTCTTCAAAAATATGAGAAGCCAGCTATTGATGCCATCAATAACATTTCATCCCATCCTACCACTTCATGGGAACCAAAAGCCTATCCTATTGATATAAACAAATGCCATACTCAATGACCTATTATATAAAGTTTATGAATCCATTATATCCCAAACCTTATCAAACCTCTAGGCCCTCGTCCATTACCTGATCGTCTTCCTAGGTACTTCAAACATGAAGTCTACTATGACATTCACTAAATCATTGGGCATGCCACTTATCAATGCCATTACCTCAAAAACATTGTGCAAGGTCTCGTTGACAAATGCATTATTTCCCCTCCCATGGGACCAAATCCAAACATTACCCAAAATCCTATTCTATTGAATCAGGCTGACGTGAATACCATATGCATTGATGAAGTTTTTGTTCAAACAAAATCAAACCATTAACAATCCCATTAATACTCAACCCACATTCATTTATAACTCCTCTTTAGATATGCTCATTTTATCTGTTACATCCTGAAACTACTCATGATCGTGCCCTCTCCCTAATAACAAGAGTTGTTGTAGTTCTTTGTACCAAATAAAAAATGCAGAGCATGGGTTTTCCCTTCATCCTTGAACAATTAATAGAATTCATAATGAAATTTTGATCAAAATGACTTTTAAAGAGGAAGAATATGTGAGCATAAGTTACCTTTACATGGAAGCCCATAAGTGGGTTGGGCCCATAAATGCCATGAATAGTTTGTACCTCCCTAAGAATTTAACCTGTACAGGTTCAATTACTAAGAGAGGAGAGTCTCAAGAGGAAGACAATCCATGAATATCCCAATCTGCTCATCATTGTGAAACTAAAGTGGTAATTTCTCCTTTCTCAAAGACATTTCTCTTCAGCGTGGGAAGATTTATACTTATAAGCACTTGAACTTTTTGAATGTATAGGTCCTCAGGGAAAATAATCGAATCGACACCATGGGATGGGGTGATGACTGTGACAACTCGGATAATTCAAACAATGAGCATAACAATGAAGCTCCCAATATACTCGACTCTTTTTGTGAGATTATTTCCTTTGAAGAGATTTTATTATAAATCAAAGAAAGTCTCTGGCATCCCTGAGATAGATGAAGAAAGTGACTTACTCTTTTACCCATCATCAACAAATCACATGACTAGGTCAGGAAGATATTATAAAGATCTAGTTATTCTCGCAGAAAGTATGCTCATAAATAATGGGAAGAGAATTATTGAAGACCCACCAATGCCTAAAATAACCATTAAGAAAGAAAAATTATCGAACAACTAAAAAATACAAAATCAAATATCTCCTTATAAGGGGTTTTCACTTACTATTTGATCTATAGGAATTCCCTCATTAAGTTGCTTGCACAAGCTTGAGTTCCTTCTTCTACCTCTCCTGATGAGGCTATCCATATAGTTATCACTTTGACTGCCAAAGGGATAATATCCTTTATTTATGAAGACCTCTATAAGTTTTTCCCTAATCAAAATTATACTCTAACTATCTCTATTGAGGTTCTATAAAAATGGTTCCAATGGTACTTGTTGTCATCTTAAATGTGTGCCCGCTCCTCATTCTTTGACACTAGGCTTACAAGTCACTGATCTCACCCCTATATCAACTGCTATGTGTGCCTATGACAACACCCTTCGAGAGGTTATGTGATCCATTATCCTCACACGTGGGACTGGTCCGATTTTCTCTCTAGTCTATCTTCAAGTAATCAACATACCAACTTATTTCAATAAACTTCTTCTTCATCCATGGCTTCACAGTATTAGAGGAGTTGTTTTTTCTCTTCATAAAAACTCAAGTTCTTCGCAGATAATTAAATAATCATAATTATCATGGATGATGACAATGCAGATGGTATCGGCATCAACAACATGATACTTAAAATCCAACATAGCACTAATGACATGTTATTCTCAGTCTTCAAGGTTAATGCACTCCCTATTTCTACATGAGACAATTTCAAAGAAAGGGTGATCCATGAGCATAGCCCACATGGAAATATTAATATGATCCAAATGTTTAAAAAGAATCACTTTATTACTAGGATGACTCTTAGCCATAAACAATGGGGGATCCTCGAGCCAATTGACCTAAAAATAGCCAGTTGGCCCTTTATCAACCGTACAAAAAGAAGGTGCTGAAGAGAAAAGTTATCATCTCTAGAGACTCCTTAAATAGACACTTCATCAAAGCAGGTAAAAATCCCCTCAATTTCAATTTTATCGGTCCTTGGTACGATAAAGATGAAAAAAAGATGAAGTCGAGTTTTGAAATACTCTTCGAGGATAAGATAACCTAGACCGAGGGAACCCAAGCATGGTTTAAATTCATTAGCTATCAAGTCTTTTGATTTTAGCTCCTTTGATAGCAAAGGAATTGATAGTGGTGAATCTTTTGACCTCGTTAAACTAGGAATGGGCATCTATATGCTCCACGCTTAATTTGAGTTATCTAACCCTACTAAAAATGTCTCTCCTAATAATAAACCTCTACTCAATTGGTGGACTATCTCAACTGATCCAAAAATTCTAATAAAAAACACTGTTGTTTACCAGCTAGAGTCGGGACATGTTTCCACTTTTTCTATATTTGATATCAATGCAAATGAGGTCTCCTTTGATGAAGTCCTCGCTGTTATTTTTCTTAAAATGATATCAATGAAATGAATGAATATTTTGAGTATCATTTTGTGCTTTATATTAATTTCATTGATTTTGCTAATCAAACAATCGATGAAGATGATTTAATGAATGAAAAATTCTTAATTTATCTCAACAAAAAAAAATAAGATAACATAGCCATGATCAAACTAATGATAACCAAACTAGTGTCATTAGTCTAGGTTCTAATAGATATCCACTTGTGATTATGATAGGATTAAATCTAAAAGAGCAGGAACCCTCAAAATTTGAACAACCTCTGAAGGATTTTGTAAAAAATTTTGCATGGTCTTACAACGACATGCCCGCCATTAACCTGAAAATTATGTAACATTAGATTTCTATATATCCTGAATATAGTACCATCAAGAAAAATCTAAGGAAGTTTCGACCCAAATGTTCCCTCAAAGTTAAAGATAAAGTGGTCTAACAACTAAACGTAGGTTTCATCCTAAGAGTCAAGTATCCATCTTGGCTCGCCAATATTGTCCCTATGCTTAAATCAGTATTGAAAGTATTCATATGCATCAACTATCAAGGTCTAAACAACTATTCTCCAAAGGACTACTATCCCCTGTTCAATATCGACATGATTATCGAAAGCACCGACAATCATGCTCCTAAATTATGCGTCGATGGATTCATTAAGTATAATCAGATCTAGAGGCATCCAGACTTCCACGAGAAGACTACCTTCATGACTATCCTACCTTTCGATATCAAGCATGTTTGGGGATAGATAACAAACGTCAGTCATGATTATCCCACATGATCTCATCAACAAAAAAATTAAAGTCTATGTTGACGACATGATCATCAAATTCAAAACTCGAGAAATTTACATCCTCGCCTTAAATAAGTTTTCTTAACGATTGTGACCATATCAAATGTAGTTTAACCCTCAAAGTGTCTTCGAAGTCAACAATGGGAAAATCATGGTTAGTGATAAAGGAATCAAAGCAAATTCTGGCAAACTTACAAAAATTCTCTAAATGTCACCACCTCAGACTGATAAAGGAGTACGTGGTTTCTTAGGACAACTCCAATACATCAGTATATTCATTAGCCATCGCATTTCCATTTATGACCCCATTTTCAAACTCCTTTGAAAGTACTTAACCAAAGTATGGAATGGGTCATGCCAAGAACCTTTCGTTAAAATCAAGCAATACTTTACCCAACCTCCGGTGATCATGTTACCATATCCTGGTCTACCCCTCTCCTATAGTTAATTGTCACTTACACTACAACTGGTGCTATGCTAGCCCAATATATCAAGGAGTCACGTCAAGAGAGAGCCAATCACTATGACATCCGAAAGCTAATAGGCTATGACGTGAATTACATTGTAACAGAAAAATAATCGTGTCATCTTAGTTTGGGCCACTTGGAAGTACTGAAAATACATGCTCACATTCTGTATAAAACTGGTGTCCTGAATGGACCCCATCAAGTATTTATTAGAGAAACCTTCTTTATCAAGCGGCATGGCCTAATGGTTTATTTAACTAGACTAATTTGACATTCTCTACATATTACACAAAGGGGAATCAAAGGAAGATACATTTTTATTACTTAACAAATCATCCCATGGAAGAAGTTGACGTATGGATATTAGAATTTCCAAATGAAGATATTATTTTCATTACTCACGAAGAACTCCAATGGAAGATGTTCTTTGATGCATTTTCCAATTAGAAAGGATACGACATTAGATACTTCCAATTACACCCAATGACTTGCATATTCCCATTATCCATCAAGCTAGACTTACCTTGCACTATTAACATGATAGAGTATGAGGCGTGTTAGGTTGGCATCAAAATATCTCTTGAATAGGAAATTCAATACCTTGATGTCTATGAAGATTCGAAGATCACCATGGGACACATTCTCCAATAATGGAAAGTCAAAATGAAAATATCCTACTATTTCATGCCCATATGGAAGATATCTCTTCGGTATTAAAAAATGTAGCGTTCCATTCTTTATCAAGAAATGGCTTTGTCAATGCATTGGCTACACTTGTTTCTGTGGTTGACATGCCTGAAGAAATAATGGCTTCCCTTTATAAGTTCATAAACAATTCAAGCTAAGCCACTATTACCACATTTAGCTCACCACAGAGGAACAATCAGATAAGGTTGTACTTTGGTATTATGATATTTGGTGTGTTTTCAAACACGTCTAATACCCTCAAGGGGATGATAAGAAATATCATACGAATCGTCAAAACTTACAACCAAATATATCATTTGTGATAAATCTATTTTTAAAAGAAATTTTGATTGTACTAATTTGCAATGCATAGCAGGCAGGGGCTGACACTGAATGCAACATATAAAAAATCCACAGTGGGGAATGCATACCTAATATGAGTGACCATATGCTTGCGAAAAAGATCATTCGACATGGATATTATTGGACTGCCATAGTCTAATACTACATCGAATATGTCAAGAGGAGCCTCAAGTTCTAATAATTTTCCAAACTTTAACATTTACCTCCCTGAGAGTTATATAATATAACATCTCTATAATCCTTCTTGACTTAGGGCATCAATATCATTAGTGTGGTCACTCTCAAAGCATCAAATTGGCATGAGTTCAAGCTGAGTCATAAGACATGTTGAATGACAAGAAAGTATCTAATCTCATCTAAACGAATATCATCAGCCACTACAAGGTTCCTCGTGAGCTCATCTCAGATAATGGCTTACATTTTTAAACTGAAGTTACAGAAGTGTTTAAAGAGTATGGAATTCAAAGACAAATCTTTAACCTAAAGACCAAAACCAATGGGGTTATGAAAACTGTAAATAAAAGCCTTAAATCCATAATCAACAAGATGATCGAAAGTTACATAGATTGGGCTAATGGGATCTTTACACCCTTTAGGGCTACCCCACGTCTATCTAATTCCTAATTTATGACTTAGAGGTATACTTGCCTTTCGAACTCGAGATACCCTCCCTACGAGTCATTCTTGATAAATAAGTAGGAGAAGTTTGATGATGTTGAGATTCAACACCACCAGATAAGAGGTGGAGAGCTCATACATCAACAATGGCAGCAAGTGTTATATAAGTGTATAAGTATATAGAAGGGGATGAGTGTAAGAGGAATGAAGACAATAATGTATAGTGGTTCAGCTAATCAAGCCTACATCCACTGTGAGTGTGTTATCCACTAAATATGGGCACTAATAGCCTTAGATACAATGCTCATAAGCTCACTCTCTCTCTGTGTGCACAAGCAGAGTTTTGGCTAGGGTTTAATTATCGATCCCTTGTAAGGTTAAAGATGACAAGTGTATATAGGGATTGGGGGGAGTAGTGTACCCCCAAGCATGCATTGTGCATGTGAATGACGATCTAACCAATTCCATGTTGACACCTGGTTGTGCCACTTGTAGTTAATGATGACATAATATTCCCTCACGTGAGGGGATGATATTTTTATAACGATCTAGTCCACATGCTATATGAGTCCCACGCGCACTGACCCACGCGTCTCCCAAATCATGTGCCATGATAATGTCATCCTCAGCTTATGATAGCAGGTCGAGGTTGAAGTTGATGCTGACAGTCGACTGCTGGAGGTAGGCTTCGCGCTATCGTCCCCTCACAGTGTCGGCCTATCACTTGGTCACCCGAAGACGAAGATTCTATCCCCACGGGCTTGGGCTTTGGTCAAAGTAAATAGTAGGGTCGATCTCCTCACTATTGTCCTGTGGCAGGGTCATTCGGTCTCAGATGATGGGGTCGGCCTGTCGTAGGGTCATTCGATCTCAGATGACGGGGTCGGCCTGTCTGACCCCTTCTTCAGTATGACCCCCGGGGTAGTAGAGTTGGACCCTCATCCAGGATGAGGCTACCATTGTCCTGGCCTGGGGTATATTAATCACCCCTAGCCCTTAGTCATTGATGATGTTGATATGGCTGAGGGGTAATATTGCCTTTGGATGTAAATGAGTGGTTAGGTTGATGAATGACATTTGTCAAGTTGATTGACGTCTTGTCAGGTGTCAATCATCATTTGCATTTTTCAGATGTGACGGCTGCATGCTACGCTTGGGACTTTGTTCCCTAATGATAATTCTCCTCGTAGGTTGTGCATTTCTTTGGTTAGTGGCCCCACTAATGACAAAGTATTTAAACCCCTTTTTAAACAATTCTTTCTCTTCTTCTTCTTCTTCTTCTTCTTCTTCTTCTTCTTCGTGCGCATGCTCTCTCTCTAGCTTCTAGCAGCTTAAAATATATTTTTACAATTTTTGCCTTTTCGCCTGTGTTCCAAGCTTTGTTCAGTCTCAAATCTTCAACCTCGGGTAATTTCTCTGCCCTAAATTCCCTTTTATCTTCCTTTTTCTTTGGGTCTCTTGCGTATTTTCTTGGTTATTTTATACTTTTTCGGCATGAGAACCCGCCTTCCCGTGGCGATTATAGGGCTAGATATTAGGCAATAGACTTTCCCCAATTCCTCTTCCACCGTTTAACGGCGGTTCTGCCTTGGGTTTTGGCACTTTGAGGTTCTCCGGTGAACCTTTGGTTTTCTTCTTCGGTGAACCTTGTTCTTCCTGTTCTTGGGTGTTCATCCATAAAAACCTTTCATTTCTCTACGTTTAATAAAAAAGTCAACTTGGTTAACTGTTTACTTTGTTTGTAGGTTGTTTGAGAAAAATTCCTAAGTGTAAGGTATCCCTCTTAATGCTTAAAAGGCTTTATGATTTAGCAGAGGAGTTTCCATCTTTGAGAGAAAGGTGTTTTAATGAGATTAGGCGAATAGAGGAAGAGAACGAGCGTAGATGAGGGGCCGACCCTGTTTGGGTACGACCTATTTTCCCAATTCCATTAGCCAAAATTTTACCCTCTGGGACTTCTGGGAGAAGAGAGGCATCAACACTTAGCCCAAATCGACAGGCCGAGGGATCAGTTCATTCTGAGGCTGTCCTGGTGGCATCCATGTCCCCCCTGGCCTTCCAATCTGCTTTTTTAGATGGCCTCCCAATAAATGACGAGGCTGAGAGATATGTGGATGAGAGAGTTGAGGATGATATTAAGGATTCTAATAATGATCGAGTTGATACTTTGGGGGCCTTAGCTATCATCTCGTCTGTTAGGGATCGTGACCTCTTACTATGGAGGCACCTCTTTGGAATAAATCCCAACATAAATATGAGGGTCCCCAATGAAGATGAGAGGGTCTTCTACAGGGAGTAGGGGAAGTTGTTATTTATGAGTAGATGTTTAGGGTCGGCGTTAGGTTCCCTCTGCACCCTGCGATAGTTGACATACTTTCTGCCCTTGGGGTTACTCCTTCCCAACTTCCTCCTAACTCTTAGAGGATCATCCTTGGCTACATTTCCCTCTGTAAGAACACATTTACTAACGATCCCATAGCTTACTTGTTCTTGGCCTACTGCAACATAACCTCCTCGTCCAACAAACCTGGATATTTCCATCTAAGGGCTAGGAGGTCCAACAGAAAACTTCTCTATGTAGCACAAACTTCCAACCATGATTGGAAGAAGAGGTTCTTCTTCGTCTCTGCGGACTGGGAATTCCCCATCGGGGTTGAGCCTCTTGAAGACAGTCCAAGGGTCCCAAGGGAATGGTCTAACTCCTCCATAAAAGTGAGGTCAGACCCTGGACTTATCTTGGTTGAAAGGGATATAGTCGACTACCTGAGGGAACAAGGGAAAGAGGGTGGACTTGCCAAGTTTGAATATTTAATTACCCCTCATTTTTTCAAAGAAGCTGGTCTGAGGGTCAGCCCATTGACAGAATTATATGAGTTGCTTCTGTTTTAATTTTTTCCAAGTGTTTCCTCATTATTGTTGATTTTTCTGATGTGTCATCTCATTTTTTTCAGATCGTCCTCCCAACATATCTGATCAACTTTGGGATATGACTTCCCCCAGCTTGATGTCGGGCCTGAATAAGAAGAAGGGTAAAGAGCCTCAGCTTCCCCATAAAAAGACAAAGGTTGTGGGGCCCACCCAAGTAGAGCCGACAGTTGATACTCGTAAGCGTAAGGAGCAAGAAGTCCCTGTTGGCCCTCGACCTGATTTACGTGCGAGGGAAAGGGTAGAGGTCCCACAAACCCACACCGAGGGGACTAACTCCTCATCGTGCATGGGCTCCTACTTGTCATCTAATCTGACCTTCATGAAGGCCGACTCTTCCTATTTAATAGCCAACTTGAGAGCCACCAAGGCCTCCATGTTCTCGATATCATCGGCTGCAGACTATGAATTTTTGGCTAAGATGCCCCCGGCCAAGGTTTATGACTATGGGCTTCATACTCTGGCTCAGTTATTCCATTAATCTCTTCACTTTTAATTCACCAATATTTTACAAACTGTTCCTTTGGCCCTTTAATATGACCTTTATCTCATCTTTTACAATCTGTTTGCGCCTTCACCTCTACGACCAAGTGGATGGATGAGAACCAATAAAACTTTCATGAGGCCGAGAGAGCTATTCAACATGAGGCCGACTTGAAGACTAAGTTGGATACTGTCAAGGCTGAGCTGGAGAATGTGAAGGACGAGCATGCGAGGGTTCTGGGTGAGCTTACAAAGGAGCATGCTGATCAACTGAAGCTAAAGGATGACCTCATTATAGCCAAGGACGAGACTCTGACCAACCAAGGTACCCAATTCAAGAGAAAACTTGTTGTGCCTGTTCAAAGGGCTGAGGCTGATGCTGTGGAGGCCTACAAACTCTCCAACTAATTCTAAGGCTTCGGTCTTGAATACTTGGAGAGGGGAATCAAGATGGCCTATCGATGGGCCATCTTTAAATTTGCTGACACTGTGTCATCTATTCACCCCTCCCTTAAAGAAGTGGAGATGGACGACCCCTTGATATCTGAGGCTCTAACCCATATTGAGTCTCAAGTACATGTCGAAGGCACTGACACGTTTGAGGATAGGCCTTCTGTTGTGGTTATCGAAGGAACTCTTCCTGATGATGCTAGGCCTTTGCCTTCTGATTTTGCTCATTAGGGTGGCCGTTTGTGGCCTATACCCTCTGCTTTTAAAGCTTTTGTCTTTCACTTTCTCTTGGACGTATACTGTAACTCTTAATTTTTGTAATGGAATTTCTCTCCTCTTCCTTTAGTCTTCTATATTGCCACTTTTATGATTTGTGGTGATGTTCCTCAGCTAGGGTGAGAGTTAATGGAGGGTCGTCCCTACCATTCACCCTCATCCTAGCTGAGGTTAGTTTCTACCAAACTGATGTTTTTAAATACAAGTATACCCTCATCTTTCTTGAGAGTGAATGGAGGTTCATCCCTACCATTCACCCTCATCTTAGCCGAGGGTAGTTTCCACCAAACTAATGATGCTTTTAAATATTAAGTCCACACTCATCTTTCTTGAGAGTGAATGGAGGGTCGTCCCTACCATTCACCCTCATTGTAGCCGAGGGTAGTTTCCACCAAACTAATGATGTTTTTAAATATTAAGTCCACCCTCGTCTTTCTTGAGAGTGATTGAGGGTCGTCCCTGCCATTCACCCTCATCTTATACAAGGGTAGTTTCCACCAAACTAATGATGTTTTTAAATACAAGTCCACCCTCATCTTTCTTGAGAGTGAATGGAGGGTCATCCCTACCATTCACCCTCATCTTAGCCGAGGGTAGTTTCCACCAAACTAATGATGTTTTTAAATATTAAGTCCACCCTCGTCTTTCTTGAGAGTGAATGGAGGGTCGTCCCTGCCATTCACCCTCATCTTAGCCGAGGGTAGTTTCCACTAAACTAATGATGTTTTTAAATATAAAGTCCACCCTCATCTTTCTTGAGAGTGAATGGAGGGTCGTCCCTTCCATTCACCCTCATCTTAGCTGAGGGTAGTTTCTACCATACTAATGATGTTTTTAAATATAAGTTCACCCTCGTCTTTCTTGAGAGTGAATGGAGGGTCGTCCCTACCATTCACCCTCATCATAGTCGAGGGGGGTTATCCACCACAAATATTGTTTTATTTCTTAGCATGAATTACCCAAGCAGATATCTAAATTAACAAACATAAGATGAGGGGCCAATAGAATATTCTTATTAATAAGTGTTCTATGAAGCAACACATTCATTACAACTGTGATCCAATAGGACATTAACTATAATATTTTTGGTAGTATTTCTTCAAATGATCTTCATTACAGGGGTTCAAAAAAGGTTCCCCTTCAAGGTTCTCTAGTCTATAGGTTCCAGGGACAACTTTATCAATGACCCTATATAGGTCATGCCAATTTGGGTGAAGCTTGTTAGGTTTTTGCCATGTCTTTTTGAGGAATAGGTCCCCCATAGAGATTGGCCTTTGATTCACCCTCTAATTGTAAAACCTGGCAGTCCTCTGCTGGTAGGCTGCTTATCGTATCTCAGTGTCTTCTTTTCTCTCCTCGATCAAGTCTAGATCAAGTCTCCTTTCTTACATATTTCTCTGGGGGTCCTACATTTGGACTCTGTGAGTAGGAAACCCAATTTCGGTGGGGATGATGGCTTCTGAACCATGCGCCAACATGAAAGGGGTTTCCCCGGTAGGAGTCTTTTTCGTCATCCTGTAGGCCCACAGCACAACTCATACCTCCTCAACCCATCTTCCTTTTGCCTCTTCAAGTTTTTTCTTAATCCTGTGTAGGATTATTCTGTTTGTAACCTCAGTTTTCCCATTAGCCTGAGGTCGATCTGGGGTAGAGAAGAATTATTTGACCCCCACTCTTTCGCAGTATTTTTCTAGGGATGCATTCTTGAATTGAGTCCCGTTATCTGAGATCAGGGTGTTGGGGAGATCATATCTACATATAATGTTTTTCTAGATGAACTGGAAGGTCTTCTGGTCGATGATCATGACCATCGGCTCCGCTTCCACCCATTTTGAGAAATAATTCATTGTTATGATCAAGTATCGATAGTTATTGATAGCCCTAGGCAAGGGGCCTACCAAATCGATTCCCCATACTGTAAATGTCCATGGGTATGTAATGGAGGTAAGAGGATAATGGGGATGATGAGGGATGGTGAATAACCTCTGACATTTATCACACTTCTTCACGTATGCCGTGGCATTCTTTGCCAAGGTAGACCACTAGTATCCCTGGGTGACTATCCTCTTTGCTAAAGACCTACCCCTAATATGGCTCAAACAAGACCCTTCGTGCACATCTTGTAAGATATATGGGACCTCCGATGGGTGCACACATGTGAGCAAAGGGAGCAAAAATCCCTTTTTATACAAGGTGTCTCCGATGATAATGAATTTCGCAGCTCTGTATCTCAACTTATTCCTCTCTTATTTTGTTTCTCGCATCTCCCCCTCTTTAATATATATGACTAGAGGGTCTATCCATTAAGCCTCTCTGCTTATATTTAAGCAATAACTAAGTGTTCCATCTGCATCTTCAATCGTTGGCCAAAGCAAAATTTCCACTGGAACTGTTCTCCTGATATTTGTCCTAGTTACTGAGGCTAGCCTAGCAAGTGCATCGGCTCAACCATTATCCAGACTAGGTATCCTTTTCAACTTTACTTATCTAAATCTCTTCAATAGTAACTTTACTTTTTCAAGATATTTGGCCATTCTTTTATCTTTAGACTCGTATGCTCCTAGTTTCTGATTCACCACCAGTCTTGAATCACTATGAACCAAGATCTGGCCAACACTAAGAGACCTGGACAAGGAGAGGCCTGCTATCAGGGCCTCATATTCAGACTCATTATTGGAGGCTTCAAAGTTGAACCTCAGGGCGTATTCAATGTCCATGCCATCAGGTGCTGATACTATTAAGCCGGCTCCACTTTCGCTCTCACAAGAGGACCCATCAATAAAGAGGTTCCACACAACCTGTTCTTCTGAGAAATTTCCTTTGATGAGGGATCCCTGTCTAAAGAGGTATATATTTCTAATAGAGCCTTTATTTCTAATAGAGCCTTTATCTTCTCAGGATTGGCCTCGATGCCTCTTTGATTGATGATGAACCCCAAGAACTTTCCTTCTCCGACCCCAAAGACACACTTGGATAGGTTGAGCTTCATCTGATACCTGTCCATCGTGTTAAAGGCCCCCTCGATGTCGGCCACATGATCCTCGGCCTTCTTGGTCAACATATCATCTACATAGACCTCCATAGACTTACTGATTTGGTCTTTGAACATTTTATTCACAAGGCGCTGATACGTTGCCCCTGCATTCTTTAATTCAAATGGCATGACCCTATAACAGTATGTCTCCTTATCGGTAATGAAAGCTATTTTTTCTGAGTCCTCAGGGTTCATGAAGATCTAGTTGTAGCCCTAATATGCATCCATGAAGCTCATCAGCTCATGTCTTGCGGTAGCATCCACCATCTGATCAATACGGGGGAGAGGAAAACTGTCTTTGGGGTAATGTTTGTTGAGGTCGGTGAAGTCTACACGCATCCTCCATTTCCCATTGTCTTTAGGGACTATAACCGCATTAGATAGCCGTTCGGGATAGATGACCTCCCTGATGAACTCGACCTCTTACATCTTCTTGACCTCATCCCTAATGAGCTCATATTTTTCTCGAGAATAAAGTCTCCTCATCTGCTTTATCGGCCTCGCATCCTCTACCACGTTGAGCTTGTGACACATGATCTCCGGGTCAATTCCTAGCATGTCTGCATGACTCCATGCAAAGACGTTATGTCTTCTCCTTAGCAGCTTGATGAGGTCTTCTTTTATATCTGTCTTTAGAGCTTTGCCAACTTGGACAGTTTTTTTCGTCTCATCCTCATTGAGGATGATGGATTCTACCTCTTTCGCGGCTTCTCTTTCTTCAGCTTTATCTCATCCCTGGAGTCCAGGGTATCAATATTTTAAGTATTAATTGCCTTCTTGTGTGCCACTCTTTCCTCGACAGAGTTGAAGTAGCATTCCCTTACCGTCGTCTGGTCTCCCTGAACTTCCCCTACCCCATAAGGGGTCAGGAATTTTATCATCTGGTGGACCCTAGATGGTACAGCCTCAAATTCCTTAAGGGCTACTCGTCCTAATATGATATTATAGGCTGAGAATAATTATTCGTCCATTACAAAAAATTTAACTCTCTCGGTAAGCCATCTCCGCCACTCCTCTCCCATTCATACATCAACCTCATATACTCGTAGGGGATGAACTCTTTCCCCACTGAATCCAATCAAGGTATGATGGTATGGGACCAGCCTAGCCTGGTTGAGCCCCAAGGATTTAAAACATGACCAAAACATCACATCTGCAGAACTACCCCCATCCATCAAGATCCTTAGCACCTCACAACCGTGTACCCTGGTGGTGATGACAAAGGGGTCATCATGTGCGGCTAAGAGGACCTTAAAGTCCATTCTTGAGAAACCCACTATCAGGGTATCCATATCAACTTTCTTCCTCTTTTTTTGCTTGGCTTCGATAGAGGTTGAGTGCACAGTTTTCGTTACTGCCTTGGATTCAGCTACATGAGACTTCCTATCGACGACCTCTGATCCTCCTCTTGCTAGTCCCCTGGAGATCATCCTAACACCAAACGAGATCATATCAAGTCTCTTCATAGGGCTATGGTCTTCTCTCGGTGGGAGGTCAGTATTATCCTCATCCTCTGAAGGGTCATCTCTTCTATTTGGGGGATCTTCTCTGCATGCACCGATTCTCTTATTCCTAATGTCATCCCCTCGTCCCCTCTTGAAAGCAGCCTTGTCCACGTGCTTTCGCAACTTCCCTTCTTTTATCATTTTTTCAATTTCATCTTTTAGAGAAAAATACTTATCGGTCAAATGGCCATGGTCTTGATGAAATTCACACCACAGGTTTTTATTCCTCTTATGAGGAGGTTCCCTCAACTTCTCAATCCATTTTAAGGATCAATCACTCTTTATCTCATTCAGAATGTGTTTGGAGATGACCATCAGAGGGGTATAATCAGTAAATTTGTCATCTGCCAGCCTTTTTTCCCCTCCTTATTCTTTTTCTAGTACTTCCCCCCACTAGTTACTCCTTTTTTATCTTTATATTTGGTAGCCATCGCCTCTTCGGCGTTCATCATCTTCCTCGCTGTGGCCAGTAACTCAGCCATTGACTTTGGGGGGTCTTCAGTAAGCTTCCATGGTATCTTCCCCTTATGGAGTCCTCCAATGAGGGTTGTCATGGCTATACTCTCCTCGTAATCTTTGACCTCTAACTTTTCTTTGTTAAACCTGGTTATGTAGTCTCTTAGGCTCTCGTTCATCCCCTGCTTAACATAGAGAAGGTGTGTGGTCTTCTTTTGTGGCATCACTTCGAAGCAAAAGTTATGGATGAACCGGTCTGCTAGCTACTTAAAGCTTCCAATGGAGTTCTTTGGAAGAGAGGTATACCAAAAATGTGCGGCCCCGGTCAGAGTGCTGGAAAAAGCACGACACCTTATCTCATTTGAGATAAAGTATATATCTGTTGCTGATTGGTACATCTCAATATGATGGATCAGGTTAGTACTCCCATTATATCTTGGGGTGACTACACGTGGCTTAAACTTGGATGGCGTTGGGAAGTTGACTATCTTCGCCACAAAGGGTGAGCCTATGGAGTATCCTCTTTGAAGAGGGTCTCGAATTTTCAGGATATCACCAATTTTATTCTCCAACCTTTGGATCGAGTCGTTCCATGGCCTCGTAGGGTCGACTTGGCCGATGTTATCCCTTTTCGCTTCTTTGAGGTAAAATGAGGGTTCTGCTGCGGTCGGTCTGTATCGGCTGTTCACTTCCCCCTGACCGTCGTCCCATCTGTGGGGTCGGCCCCGTGGGTTCGGCCATTATCTTCCTCTTTTTGTGACCCCGTAAAATTCTCGATCTAGACAGTCTTTCCCTCAGGTCATTTACTGGGCCCAGCCTCTCAAAGGCCGACCCTCTACTCAGACGATCGAAAGCTAAGCCTCTCGGGCGATCATCGAGATTTTGCCTCCCACACCTCCCTCTGCTCTCCTGGACAGGTCGTACAGTAATGTTGGAGACCTCATACGGCTGCCAGCATTCTATGGGGGCCTCTTCCACTTCCACGTCATCATATTTATCCTCAAGGTAAGGGTTTCATTGCCTCCCCAGATATAGATACCTGGGGTCAGCAACATCCCACTGTCGTTGTGGAGGGGCAAGTCTTTGCGTGGCACCTGGGGTGGTCCTCTGGCCCCATGTTGACCTGGCACGGCGATCGGAGTAATCATCTCCGGTGAGACTCCAGGTGGTCTCAGTATGTTTTGGTTAAGAGCTGCAAACTGCTCCTGCATAATTTATTGGCTTGTTACTAAAGACTTCAGTGCGACAGCCATATTAGCCATCTCAGACTGAGGTAGTATGTGACTGAAAGAAGGTCCTACTCCACTAGCTAGTGGAGGATGCGGTGGTGGTAACTCTGGTTCCATATGTTTGAGATGTGAAGAGCTGGATGATCAAAAGACTAACGAGCTTGAGAACCCTAATGGATTTCTTTCAATGGTGAAATAGCTCCACGCGAAGGGGGAGAACTGTTTCACCACCAGAGTTTTCGATGAGGTCAAGCTGTACAAAGGAAGAGATAGCTTCTCGTTCCCACAGACGGTGCCAAACTGATGATGCTGAGATTCAACACCACGAGATAAGAGGTGGAGATCTCATACATCAACAATGGCAGCAAGTGTTATGTATGTGTATAAGTATATAGAAAGGGATGAGTGTAAGAGGAATGAAAACAATGATGTATAGTGGTTCAGCCAATCAGTCCTACATCCACTGTGAGCGTGTGTTCCACTAAATATGGGCACTAATGGCCTTGGATACAATGCTCATAAGTTCACTATCTCTCTATGTGTATAAGCAGAGTTTTCGCTAGGGTTTAATTATCGATCCCTTGCAAGGTTGAAGATGACAAGTATATATAGGGCTTGGGGGGAGTAATGTACCCCCAAGCATGCATTGTGCATGTGAATGATGATCTAGCCAACTCCCTATTGACACTTGGCTGCACCACTTGCGGTTAATGATGACATAATATTCCCTCACATGAGGGGATGATATTATTATGACGGTCTAGTCCACATGCTATATGAGTCCCACGCTCACTGCCTCAGGAATCTACCGAATCATGCGCCATGATGATGTCATCCTTATCTTATGGTGGCAGGCCGAGGCTGAAGTTGAAGCTGACAGTCGACTGCTGCAGGTAGGCTTCGTGTTGTCGTCCCCTCATAGGGTCGGCCTATCACTTGGTCACCCGAATACGAGGATTCTATCCCCACGGGCTTGGTCTCTAGTCAAAGTAAATAGTAGGGTAGGCCTCCTCACTGTCATCCTGTCGCAGGGTCATCCGGTCTCAGATGATGGGATCAGCCTGTCGCATGGTCGTTCGATCTCAGATGACAGGTTTGGCATATCTGACCCCCTTCTTCAGTATGACCCCCCCGGGGTATTAGAGTTGGACCCTCGTCCAGGACGAGGCTACCATCGGCCTGGCCGAGGGTGTATGTTGGTATATCAAAGTTAATCAGAACCAAATCCATTATGATGAAGATAGTGAAAAGTGACTAACAAATTTATACCACATGCAAGGGTATCACCACCATATTGCACACTCATTAATTAAGAAAGTTAATGATCACAATTTGCGAGAAGGCGATCTCGCTCTCAAATATATCGTAGAACCTATATGGATCCCTAGAGTGAAATTCAATCCCAAATGCAGTGGGAAGGACCTTGTGAAGAAAATCTTATCAAGAGGTGATTTATACTCACTAATCTCGATAGAGAAGATATGGCACGCAAAGTCAACCTTGATCATCTCAAGAAATTTTATCCATAATCTGATTCTCGTAACGTTATACAATTATCACCCCCCTTTTATTCAAAACAAAACTCTACTCACCACTAGGTAGGAATTGATCCTCTCAAAATGTTTTCTAAACAAGCTCTTTCATCCCCACAAAGGTTTGTAGGCAATCCATGAAGTAACTTTGGGTGCGATCCTTTGTCTTTCACAAAATGCTATTATTTTCTCCCATCAAGGGACATCAAGGGACACTAGCCTCTCTCATCATTTTTAACTAAAAAAGGATTATGTATGCCTTCGCATTTGGTATAGAAAATTCAAATATAAATAAATCATCCGCAAGGTCACAACAAGATATAACAAATTTGGACTTTATTTCAACACATTTATTTCCAAAATACAGCTTCATATTGTTGGCCCGAAAATTATCCCTTGGGGGGGGGGGGGGGTAGTTGGGTGAACTAAGATATCAAATTTTTACAGATTAACATTTAATCTTAATCTTCATGGCCTTTTTATAAACATTACAACTTAGTAAAAACGAGTACTTAGTTTCTTTATACAATGACTTTTTTATTTGGTGTCTAATATCCATTCATATTCACATTCAATATATAAGTATTAATCATTTAAAGTAAAGCATGAATGTAAATAAAGTAAGGTAGGTGATAGGGTTTAAGGACTTTGAAAATTGAATGTTATCGTCTTAAAATGGATTCAAGGTTCGTCATAGCTAGATGAAATCCAATCATAGATAAAAAAAAAAATAATAATAAATAAGTTATGTATGAAAATGAATAGAGATGGAGATGAGGATAAGAATAGTAACACCAAGAATTACATGGTTTAACCCTAAAGAATGAGCCTACGTCCACAGGTTGCCTTTTTGCACAAGTATTGGATTAGTAAAAATATGTCGTCTCCTTGTCGATACCATCGGAATGTCAGAGTATATTTATCTTATCAATGGGAGAGTTGATTGATTGTTTGCCTCCTTTGATCCCAATTGGGGGTCCGAACTTACACAGTGAATCCACTTAGGGGACTGTCGGCTGGCCAATATGGGATGACATGAACAAGCTTAAAATATTACTTTTCATAGAAATTACATTTCCTTCGTTAAAATATACTTTTAACACATTTTATTTTATAAAATCTCCATAAATAGTGTTCTGAAATTTCCAACACTTTTAAAACTCATTTAAACCTTCTTACGAATGCCCCCTTTTGTTCAAAACATTAAGGATGTAACTACTAAACCCATTAATTCCACGTACTCATTATCCTACACATGTTAAACCCAATATGTGTAAAAGAGTATTCTGAAATTTGTCTTCTTTTAAAGCTCATTTTAAAATGGCCCTTTGAAACCCATTTACACTTAAAATCATATAAATCAACTAGCTAACCCCATGGATGAAAGATATCACATACCCTACATATATTAAGCCAAATATATGTAAATAAATTAGCTGAAACTATACACATTTATATACCTAAATCAAGGTTAGTATTCCCACCTAAATGTCTCCAAAAATGGTGGTGGAATGGTCGTGTAGGAGGAGCAACCTCCACCTCATAAGGTGGCCTCAAGGGGTTACCAAAAGCTCATCCAAAACAAGATTCATGAAAGATCCATTGTTGTTCTCCTTATCCGCCACGAAATCCATCATCTCCCGCCAAGAACACACCCTTCAAATCTCGACCTAACTCTAAGAATACCCTCTTTTTTAACCCAATAAATTTGTCTAGGTGTAAAGGCACTAATGCCGTGTGCGATACTGATTTGAATAGAGGCACAAATTCCAATTACAAACTTATTTAATTAGTGCCAATTTATTAGTAAAATTAATTCAGTCCTCAAAATCAACTAGCAATGTGCGTGCATCTGTCAAACCAACATAAATAAAATATGCGACACAGAGTTTAGGAAAAATCCCATTAGGGCAAAACCTTTTACTTCACTACAATTTATAAATTGCAACTTACACGGATTACAATGAAATACAGTTGTTTGACACATAAATACACGCAAGCATCGGTCGACGTCGTCATCAATGAATTACGCGCAACAATCCATAAGAATCGCAGTCCTATCTTCAGTAAAGATCCACACACAACGAACATCAATGACACGGAGCCATATAATGCATAAATCTTCTCCATAGAAGTATGAACACCAGCACGATGTGTTCTCAAACTTCAAAACAATTCACTAACAAATTGGGATGTTTTGTGAATTGAAAACAAAAATGATTTAATCCCTAAAAGAAGAAGCTAAAAGTGTTATGCCGATATAGCATTGTTTTGCACAATGAAAAACGTACAAATTTCTTATGGAAAATAGAGTTGAAGAGTCCTTTAAGTAGAAAATTTAAGGTGACATGTCGTTTGAGAGAGACACGCTGTCGTTTGAAGTATCGCGCAACACACGATGTCGTTTCAACGATATACAGTGACGTTCGAATGAGACTAATATTAAATAATTTTCTTTTTCTTCGACTCGTTAATTGCACCGCCTCAAACACTTAGAAAAATATATTTTTTGACAAAAAGCGTTTAAAACTCTGCTCCAACACTTAGAAAATATTTTGTGTAAAATATCTCAAAATCCTATGTGAAATATTAAGAAATTAAAAACAGAACTTTACAATATACATTTCGTGGCTTGATTGTTGACGAAACTTGATATTCGAACCCATCTCATTGCGTATTTGATCTTGAACCTCTTCGACGGTTGTAACGGTATACATCATTCTTAATTTTAATGGACAATGTCCTTACAAATCACCCCCTATGTCTATGCCGGTACAAAATAAAACATCCGGATAATCAATCTCAGAAATGACCTATACAAATCTACCCTCCCATAAACTCAAAAGTGGAAAGATAAACTGTCAAGTCTTCAAACTTTTCTCCAACAATCAAATCTTCAAAACTTCAGGCTTTTCGCATCAAGGTGTGTAACATAATGATCTTCAATTGTACTTACACACATGAGATAAAGAAAATACCTCGTGACGTATCGAGTTTGAAATGATATAAGCATAAACATGAAAGCATAATCCATTCTCCCACATACTTAAACTCCCCCATAAGGTCATAACCCTTATTTGTCAAAAATAGATAAGTAAAAGAATAACCCACATAAATCAAATCGGGGTGTCACGGTAAACAAGGCAAACAAACAATTTTTTATTTTTCATACAAAAATGCAAAAAGGATGTTACAAAAATCACACACCGTGAATTTTTACTGAGATAACCAAATTATGGAAATGGAATGAATGGGTGTGATCAAATTCGATAGGAAATGTGCACGATGCATAAGTGTACTCCTAACGAATGAACATCAAAATATTCCTTAGGTGTAAAATTGTTGAATTTAGAAAATATCGTCTTAATCATATGAAAAAATCAAAGTATAAATGATTTCCACAACAATAACGTCCAAAACTATTTAATTTTTTTTCATGACTTTCAAGGACGTGAAAACCGTTTTAAATTCCATCCAAACTCCCTCATTAAAAGATAATGCTTTTTATTTTTCTTACGAGGTGATGAATCTAAAACCAATTGGCCCCTTTTGGTATAATTTTATTTTTATTGCCTTTCAATTTTTTTCGGGCTCTTTTAAACATCATTGGACCCTGAATAATTTTTAATTCCTCACTTTTTAGGTCCTTTTTAAATGGTGTCTTTATCGCAAAGAAAAAAATAAGTACCTTTCACAGCCTTTTTCCATTTTCAAAAAAAATCACACAAACGATTTATAACATGCACTACTTTCTTGTCAAGTTTTATTGCATTTAGTTCATTGTATAGACATAATTGAGATGGTAAAACTCAACCAACATGTGATAGACTAGCACAAAATTTAAAAAAATCCGTGCATGTGTGTAATAAAGGACAAATGAGTCAAACATGTAGGTAGCAACACTGTATATCATCTCAAAGACTACAAACTTTGTAAAGCACGTGAATGACAGCATATTGTCTCAAAACAATAACAAATAGTCACATGGATATGGACTGATGCTATGACTCGGTCATCATAATTGTATATTCATATATGGTGTAAACAAAATACAAAACTCTTTTTGGATTTTTTAACGTTTCTAAAAAATAACGAAAATCTTTTTATATTTTTCCAAAAAAATTTCAAAACGAAAATCATTTTAGTTTTTCAAACAATATATCACAATGGAAAATATAAATAAAAAATGATACATACTAGCAATAGGCAAAAAAATGTCATCACGTAAACCATATTTTTCTAGCAAACAAGTCTAGACCACATCCAATAGGTGCGGTGGCGTTTTCCAAAGACGGTCACATCTTTTGAAACAACTCCATCAAATCATGTGAAGTCTTGACCAAAAACTTTACCTTCTCCCCAATGTGTGCAAACTCTTGCATGTAATCATCTGGAGCGTCTGATGTGGGTGCATGCATGTGAACATGTGTAGTCGTATAACGTGGCACATAACCTAAATTAAAACTAAAGTATCTCATGTGTCCTCTTCTCTTGCAATGTGTGCAAACATAAACTGGCCGCGGTACACCTCTTTCAAAATGTCTCCTACACGCTCTCCTAACATGTGCGAGAAGACTAGGTGGGTCGGGTCGAGAGTCAAGTGAATCTAACACTAAACTAGGAACCGATTCGGGTGCAACATGTGAAGTAGACGCACCATCATGAATTATTCCTAATCTCTCACCAATACCCAAAATGGTATTGAGAACCACATTTTAAACCTTCTTAGATGCGTTCTTTAAAGTCACTTTAGCCTCCAGGGGTGCTTAAGATCTTTCTCTAATTGTGACACACGAGCTATAAGTTCACTCATTTCCCTATTCACGACGACCAACTGCTCACTCAAACTAATTTTCACCTTCTCAAGTTGACTCACCGTAGCCTCAAAACCTCTCAAACTCTCTCTCCAAATCTCTCATCTTAAGACCTAACTCCTTATTAAATTTCTTAGTCTTCAAGGTCCCTACGTATAGTTCTCTAAAAGAAATCTGGAGCTCACTTTCATCTCCACTTACACACTCGCTCTTAGACTCGCTACAAACACTCAAATCCTCCTCAGGGGTCTCACGTGCACAAGTGTCCTCATCGTCGTGGGACAAAGTGGGTGTACTCTCATGACTGGCTAAAAAGGCAACAAACTTTCCTTGTGAAGACACATCCTTGGAATCTTTCACATCTTCCTCACTATCACTCAGGGTGGCTGGCATAACAACTTTCTTGACCTTTCTCGTAAGTCTATTGGGACACTAAAACGACTTGTTCCCTTTGACCTCACACTCAAAACATGTCACTTTTTCTAAATCAACCTCTCCCTCTTTCTCCTTCTCACCACTTTTTTTTTCCTTATCTTTCTTTTTCTCAAAATACTTTTTATTGGAAGAATTTTGTTTCAAAAACTTGAGATTTTTTTTAAAATTCTTTGCAAGTAGCACTGTATCAAAATCAGACTCGTCATTAGACTCGAACTCACAAAAACTAACTTTATTTTCCTTTTTAGACTGGGCTTTAAGCGCTATCCCTCTATCCTTAGGTTTGACAGTGTTGAGGAACATGTAAATTTCGTATGTCTGTAGGTCTCCTACCAACTCTTCTAATTTTAGACGACTCAAATTTCCTAAGGTATTCAAAATAGTTAGACGACGCAAATTTCCTAAGGTGTTCAAAACTGTTACTTTCGGGATAAAACGTTTTGGCAGCGATCTCAAAATCTTTTTAACCACTCATGCATCAGGTATAGGCTCACCAAGATTGAAACTAGTTTTGACAGTATCAGAAAAACGTGCATAAAAGTCATCAAAACACTCTGTCTCAATCATGGTAATCGTCTTAAATTGAGTAGTCAAATTTTAAATTTTAGACTCTTTGATCGCGTTAGTGCCTTCAGGGGTGAGTTGTAAAATATCCCACGCTTCTTTAGACGTGGTGCACGTCATAATATGTCGGAACTCTTCAGGAATGGCGTGTCCATAAATTGCACTAAGACCTCATGAATGGTAAGTGCTCCACCTAAACTCTTCCTCAGTCCAGTCTGAGATGTGTTTTAAATTCGTGACATTATTCGCGATGACAGTGGGAGGATTTCAACCTCTTTCAGTGGGATTTCATTCGGGCTTTCAAGCAAGCATAATTAGACTCATCCAAAATTGGCAACCGATTATTTAAGTTTTCACTTGGAAGCATTGCGACAATTTTAAAAATATGATTTTTCAAAAAAAATCAATATCCGATAATTTTGCGGAAAAATAGGAATACACCATAAAATAGTGTAACCTGCTCTAATACTAATTTGTAAAAGGGGAATTAATGTCGTGTACGATACTAATTTGAATAGATGCACAAATTCCAATCATAAACTTATTTAATTAGTGTCAATTTATGAACCAAATAAATTCAGCCCTCAAAATCAACTAGCTACGTGCGTGCATGTGTCAAACCAACATAAATAAAATATGCGATACAAAGTTCAGGAAAAATCCCCTTAGGGCAAAACCTTTTATTTCACTATAATTTTTAAATCGTAACTTCCACGAATTACAATGAAATACAGTTGTTTGACACACATTACCGTCAGACGTAGGTCGATCTCGTCAGCAATGAATTACGCGCAGCAAACCACAAGAATCACAGTCCTATCATCATCAAAGATCCACATGCAGCGAACCTCAATGACATCCAACCATATGATGCATAAATCTTCTCCACAAAAGTAAGAACACCAACAAGATGTGTTCACAAACTTTAAAACAATTCACTAACAAATTGGGATGTTTTGTGAATTGAAAACAAAAAGGATTTAATTCCTAAAAGAAGAAGCCAAAAGTGTTCTGCCGATATAACACTGTTTTGCAAAATGAAAAAAGTACAGACTTCTTGTGGAAAATGGAGTTGAAGAGTCCTTAAAATAGAAAACTTAAGGCGGCATGTTGTTCGAGCAAGACGCACTGCAGTTTGAAGTATCGTGCGACACATGATGTCATTTGAACGATATACAGTGTCGTTCGAACGAGACTAATATTAAATATTTTTCTTTTTCTTTGTCTCGATAATTGCACCGCCTCAAACCTACGAAAAATATATTTTTTGACGAAAAACATTTAAATATCTGCTCCAACACTTAGAAAATATTTTGTGAAAAATATCCCAAAATCCTAAGTGAATTATTAAGAAATTAAAAACATAACTTTGCCATATTCATTTAGCGGAGGCTTGATTATTGACGAAACTTGATATTCGTACCCGTCTCATTGCGTATTTAATCTTGAACTTCTTCGATGGTTGTAGCGGTATATGACATACTTAATTGTGATGGACTATGTCCTTACAAATCTCCCCCTATGTCTATGTCGGTACAAAATAAAACATCCGAATTATCAATCTCAGAAATGACCTATACAAATCTACCCTCGCATAAACTCAAAAGTGGAAAGATAAATTTTCAAGTCTTCAAACTTTTCTTCAACAATTAAATCTTCAAAACATCAAGATTTTTTCATCAGGGTGTGTAACATAATGATCTTCAATTGTACCTACACACACGAGATAGAGCAAATACCTCGTGACGTATCGAGTTTGAAATTATATAAGCATAAACATGAAAGCATAATCAATTCTCCCCCATATCTAAACTCCCCCATTAAGTCATAATTCCTTCTCCCCTTTTTTATTTGCTCGAAATAGATAAGAAAAATAATAACCCACATCAATCCAATCGGGGTGTCACGGTAAATAAGGCAAACAAATAATTTTTGATTTTTCATATTTTTCACACAAAAATGCAAAAATGATGTTACAAAAATAACACACCATGAATTTTTACTAACATAACCAAATCATGGAAATGGAATGAATGGGTGTGATCAAATTCGATAGGAAAATCGACTCAATCATGACATGATGCATAGGTGTACTCCTAACGAATGAACATCAGAATAGTTCTTAGGTGTAAAATTGTTGAATTTAGATGACATCGTCTTAATCATATCAACAAATCAAAGTATAAAGGATTTTCACACAATTAACGTCCAAAACTATGTAATGCTTTTTCATGACTTTCAAGAACGTGCAAGCCATTTTAAATTCCATCCAAACTCCCTCATTAAAAGATAATGTTTTTTTATTTTTCTTACGAGGTGATGAAAGTAAAACCTATTGGCCCCTTTTTGGTATAATTTTCTTTCTATTGCCTTTCATTTTTTTTTCTAGCTCTTTTAAACCTCATTTGACCCCGGATAATTTTCAATTCCTCACTTTTAAGATCCTTTTTAAATGGTGACTTTATCCCAAAGAAAAAAATTAAGATACCTTTCACAGCCCTTTTTCATTTTTCAAAATAAATCAGACAAACTCGCTAACGGTTTACAACATACACTACTTTCTTATTAAGTTTTATTGCATTTGGTTCATTGTATAAACATAATTAAGATGGAAACACTCAACCAACATGTGATAGACTAGCACAACATTCAAACAAATCCGTGCATGTGTGCAATAAAGGATAAATGAGTCAAACATGTAGGTAGCAACACTATATCATCTCAAAGGCTCCAAACTTTGTAAAGCACATGAATGACACAACATATTATCTCAAAACACTATCAAATAGTCACATGGATATGGACTGATGTTGTGACTCGGTCATCCTAATTGTCCATTCATATATGGTGTAAATAAAATACAAAACTCTTTTTCGATTTTTCAATTTTTCTCAAAATAATGAAAATCTTTTTGAATTTTTCCAAAAATTTTCAAAAATGAAAATCTTTTTGTTTTTTCAAACAATATATCAAAATGGAAAATATATATACAAAATGATACATACTAGAAATAGGCAAAAAATGTCGTCATGTAACTCATCTTATGCTAGCAAACAAGTCTAAACATCATCCAGTAGGTGCGGTAGAATTTTCCAAAGACGATGATATCTTTTGAAACAACTACATCAAATCATGTGAAGTCTTGACCAAAAACTTTACCTACTCCCCAATGTGTGCAAACTCTCTCATGTAATCATTCGGGGCATTAGGTATGGGTGCGTGCGTGTGAACACGTGTAGTAGCATAACGTGACACATAACCCAACTTAAAATAAAACTCTCTCAGGTATCCTCTTCTCTTGCAGTGTGTGCAAACGTAAAATGGCCTAGGTACACCTCTTTCAAAATGTCTCCTATGCGCTCTCCTAAGAGGTAGGAGACGCCTAGGTGGGTCGAGTCGAGAGTCATGTGAATCTAACACTAAAGTAGGAACTGGCTCGGGTGCAGCATGTTAAGTAGATGCACCGTCATGACTTATTTCTAATCTCTGACCACTACCAAAAATGGTATTGAGAACCAACTTACCAACCTTCTTAGATGCGTTCGCCAAAGTTACTTTAGCCTCCAGGGCTTGCTTAAGATCTTTCTATAATTGTGACACGAGAGCTATAAGTTCATTCTTTTCCCTATTCACGATGATCAACTGCTCACTCAAACTAATTTTCACCTTCTCAAGTTGACTCGTCATAGCCTCAAACCCTCTCAAAATCTACAAATCTCTCATCTTAAGACCCAAATCCTTATTTAATTTCTCAGTCTTAAGGTCTCGGCGTACAATTCTCTAAAAACAATCTAGAACGCACTTTCATCTCCACTTACACACTCGCTCTCAGACTCTATACAAACACTCAAATCCTCCTAGGGGGTCTCACATGCACAAGTGTCCTCATCTTCGTGGGACAAAGTGGTTGTGCTCTCATGAATGGCTAAAAAGTAAACAAACTTTCCTTGTGAAGACTTATCCTCAAAATATTTCACATCTTCCTCACTATCCCTCAAGGTGGATGGCATAACAACTTTCTTGCCCTCTCTCGTAAGTCTAATGGGACACTCAAACGATTTGTGCCCTTTTCCCTCAAACTCAAAACATGTCACCTTTTCTAAATCAACCTCACCCTCTTTCTATTTCCAACCGCTTTCTATGGCCCTATCTTTCTTTTTCTCAAAAAACCTTTTATTGGAAGAATTTTTTTTCAAAAAGCGATTTTTTTTAAATTCTTTACAAGCAGGGCCATATCAAAATCAAATTCGTCCTTAGACTCGGACTCATAAAAACTCACTTTCTTTTTCTTTTTAGACTGGGCTTTAAGCTCTATCCTTAGGTTTGGCAGTGTCAGGGAACATGTCAATTTCGTACGTCTATAGGTATCCTACCAACTCTTCTAATTTTAGACGACTCAAATTTCCTAAGGTATTCAAAACAGTTACTTTTGGGATAAAACATTTTGGCAGTGATCTCAAAATCTTTTAAACCACTCGGGCATCAGGTATAGGCTCACAAAGATTAAAACTAGAGTTGACAATATTAGACAAATGTGCATAAAAGTCATTCAAACACTCAGTCTCAAGCATGGTGATCGTCTCAAATTGAGTGGTCAAATTTTGAATTTTAGACTCTCTGACCGTGTTAATGCCTTCGTGGGTGAGTTGAAAAATATTCCACGCTTCTTTAAACGTGGTGCACGTCATAATACGTCGGAACTTGTCAGGGGTGACATGTCCAAAAATTGCACTAAGCCCCTCGTGAATTGTAAGTGCTCCACCTAAACTCTTCATTAGTCGAGTCTGACACGCGTTTTAAATTTGTGACATTATTTGCGATAACAGTGGGAGGATTCCAACCTCTTTCACAAATGACCCAAACTCTTTCATCAATTTCTTTTAGGTGAGATTTTATTCGGGCTTTCCAATAAGCATAATTAGACCCGTTAAAATTTGGTAACTGATTATTTAAGTTTTCACTTGGAAACATTGCGACAATTTTAAAAATTTGATTTTTCAAAAAAAAAATCAATACCATACAATTTTGCGAAAAAATAGTAATACACAATAAAATAGTGTAACCTGCTCTGATACCAATTTATAAAAGGGGCATTAATGTCATGTGCGATTCTAATTTGAATAGATACGCAAATTCCAATCACAAACTTATTTAATTAATTTCAATTTATGAATCAAATAAATTCAACCATGAAAATCAACTAGCTACACGCGTGCATGTGTCAAACCAACATAAATAAAATATGCGACACAAAGTTTAAGAAAACCCCCTCAGGGCAAAACCTTTTATTTCACTAATTTTTTTATAAATCTTCTCCCCAAAAGTATGAACACCTGCAAGATGTGTTCTCAAAATTCAAAACAATTCACTAACAATTTGGGATGTTTTGTGAATTGAAAACAAAAAGGATTTATTCCTTAAAAGACGAAGCCAAAAGTGTTCTGCCGATATAGCACGGTTTTACAAAATGAAAAACGTACAGACTTTTGGGTGGAGTTGAAGATTCCTTTAAATATAAAACTTAAGGCATCATGTCGTTCGAGCGAGACACGATGTCGTTTGAAGTATCATGCAACACACGATGTCGTTTGAACGATATACGGTGTCGTTCGAACAAAACTAATATTAAATATTTTCCTTTTTCTTTGTCTCGGTAATTGCACCGCCTCAAACACTCTGAAAAATATATTTTTTGACGAAAAACGTTTAAATCTCCGCTCCATCACTTAAAAAGTATTTTGTGAAAAATATCCCAAAATCCTAAGCAAATTATTAAGAAATTAAAAACACAACTTTACCATATTCATTTCGCGGAGGCTAGATTGTTGACAAAACTTGATATTCGAACCCGTCTCATTGTATATTTGATCTTGAACCTCTTCGACGGTTGTAGCGGTATACGACATACTTAATTGTGACGGACTATGTCCTAACACTAGGGTTTAGTATGTTGATGTAAGGTTATTTGTGACCTTATAATGGTGGTTTCATGGTAAAGTTAGTGATGTATGTGGGTAGTTTCAGCCCTAATAAATCTAGGACAAAACACATCTCCATGGGAGCTCCAACATAGAGAGAGAAAGGGAGGCTACAAATGGAGAGGAAACTCATAAGCCCTATCATCCCCCAAGTTGTTATACTACCAATGAAGCTTAACCCAAAATGATATAGGTCTATGGTCTCTAAGAGGTTGACACATGGCAGAATCAATGGTTAAAATGAAACATCACAACACAACGAGCAAATTGTCCAAAGACCTGCTTGATCGATCAGATATGATCGATCGATCAATGGCTCGAGCGAGCGAGACACAATTCTTAAATTTATTCGATCGATCGACCATTCCCCCAAAATTTCCCTTTTTGCTAATTTGACCCCATGTCCCTTTAATCCATATTTGTAGTACCCTTAAAAAGTGATCAAACCATTTTTCTTGCCAACGGAGTATTCTACAAAAATCGTGCAACGTTAAACTTACGCGAGTCGCGTATAGGTCAAATTATAAGTTACACTTACTCACATCCGTGGTTTATCCATTCCTTGATTAATTCGCGTCATACTTCACTAATACATTTGTACCAACTAATTGGACACAATTGTACATCGATGCAGATCGTGCAATGTGGAAATTCCCTTTTAATCACTTCGTGCAACGCATTATTTTATGTACAATTCAGCTCAATCACTTATGCATTTATGTCTCCAATTATATTTCTCAATAAAATTTTCAAATTATTATTCATCATCTATTTTCTAGGGTGGGGTATCACAGTCTTCCCTCCTTAGAAAATTTCGTCCTTTAAATTTGAGAAGTTAAAATCATTTAAAAAGCTCTGATACCAATTTGAGAATTCTTGGTGATATCAATTACTTGATGGATTCATAAATTTCACATTTAAAACTTATTTAATTAGATGTTATTTTTTTATCCAAATTAAAATCCAATTTTAGTTAAATCCTAAAACATGCATCTAGGTGAATAAATCATGCCATCACAAATATCACAAATTGCTAATAAACAAATTTCATGAAAGATCCCCCGAAAAGGAAAAACCTTTATTTCTATAAATGTTTGCAAATCATAATGTGCAATACTCTTATAGAAATTTATAATGAATTTACCGCACTAAACTCACATAGAACGCAGCCTAGATCATCAATAGACTCCCGCAGGACACCACAAGAATCGCAGCTCTCTTCAGCAAGAAACACCCATGAGTATTGTCAAGTGACTGCAACCATCAACCAACAACTCCCTCAAGAGCAACCAATTCAGCAATAGAGATGGCACTCCATAAGATCAAACTTTAACGAAAGTATTTTGGGTTCCACAAAAGATTCACAAAGGATTGGGATTGATTTTTTGGTGAATAAAAAAACAAAAAAACCTTTATAAGTGAAGACTTCAAATTTGGCAGAGAAATAGTCTCGTGTATCAAAATCTCTTAATGAAAAGGGATTCTAAAGCAGGTATTTATAAAAACCATGAGTCGGCGGGTCGTTTGAATGACATTTACAGGTCGTTTGAATGACATGCACAAGTCATTTTAACGACATTACATGTCGTTAGATACAGGAAGGTACGACAAAAGAAACCAAAACAATATGTTTTTGTTCGATGCATTAAAGAAATAACCCTTCAAATGACATCTAACGTTGTTAGATGAAGTCGTTTGAACAATTTTGGACATGTCATTTGAACGACATTACCTTATCGTTTGAATGACTAAAACATCAAAAAGTTTCTTTTAAAACTCCACCTACAATTCTTGATAAATTAATTTTACCTTCGATAAAATTCCTCAACTTGTTAAAAAAAGTTTCAAAAATATCCAAATACTTGAAGTAAGTCATTTTACAAAACTTAAACACATTCGAATGAAATTTGTACCTCATGACTTGCAAATGTTGAAGTGTGTTAGAAATTCGGACTTGTCGTCTTGAATGTATCAACTTGAACTTCTTGACGGGTGTAGTGGTATACGACATATCCTATGTAAAGTACGGACTATGGAAATAATTTCCTTACAAATCTCCCTTATGTCTATGCTGGTACACAATAAAAACATCTGAATTATCAAAGCATACAATCCAATGCAAATATAATATCCTCCCATGCAACCAAAAAGCCTGAAAGATACTAAAATTGTAAGTCATCAAATTCTTCAAAAATCTTCAACTTTGACATCTTCAAATCTCCAACTTTTCTTTGTCTTCATCAGGGTGTGCTAAATAATGATCCTCAAAATTTATATCTACACACATGAGATAAGAAACAAATACCTTCGTGACGTATCGAGTTTGAAATGAGATAAACATAAATCAAATCAAGTAAATCAAATCTCAAATCTCCCCCATAATTCAAAATATCTCCCATAAATCATAATTCATTCCCCCCCCCCCCCCCTTTTTATTTGTCCCAAATAGACAAGAAAACTAATAAACAAAAATAAGCACGAAGTGTCATGACAAGCATATCAAATAAGCACGAAATAAATCAACTATGCTCATGTAACGCTAAACTCGAAAGCATGCACCAACTATTTTTGATTTTTTTCGAGCAAAAATAATTCACAAAAACATCACACACCACGAATTTACACTAAGATAACTAAATCGTGGAAATGAAAAGAATGGGTGTAAACAAATTCGATAGGAAGATCAATGCAATTAAACATAACATATGTGCACATTGAATATGGATACTACTAACGAATGTTCTCAAAATTTTCCTCAGGCGTCAAAAAGTGTTGAATTTAAATGACATTTACTCAATCTAATAAGCACATCAAAGTCTAAAATTATTTCTACACCAATAACGTCTAAAACTATGTAATTCTTTTTCAGAAGTTTGTCAGGATGTGTAAACCCGTTGTTTTATTTCCAACCAAACACCCTCATAAATAATAATGTATTTATTTTTCTATTGAGGTGATTTAAATCCTAATGTCCCCTTTTTGGTTTATTTATCTTTTTATTGACTTAATTTTTTTCGGCCTCTTTTCAAACGGTGGCTTTCACGACCTGATTATTATTCACTCGCATCCCTTTTTCGCGTTCACTCATCATTTTTTCAAATTTAAACAAACTCCTTACGGGCAAAGGTTCTTACATGCACTACTTTCATTGTCAAGTTTTATCGCACGTGGTTCGTTTTAAAGACATTATTGAAATGAGAACATTTCGACCAGTATGTTATAGACAAGTACAATAATCAAACAAATCCATTCAAGTGTGCAATAAAGGAAATCATGAGTCAAACATGTAGGAAGTAACAAATAATTACATCTCAATGACTCTAAACATTGTAAAGCACAAAATGAAATGAAGATACATCTCAAATCACTATTAAATAGTCACATGTATATGGAATGAAGTTGTGATTTGGTCATCATAAATGTCCATTCATAAACGGTGTAAAATAAAATACAGAAATCTTTTTGCCTTTTTCAAAATTTATCAAAGTAAAAGCTTCTTAGCTTTTTCAATTTTTTTCTCAAAAAAAAGAAAAGAAAATCGCTTTTGTATTTTTCCAAAATTTTTCAAAAAAAAAATCTTTTTGGGTTTTAAAAAAATATATCAAAAATGGAAAAGATAAATAAAAAAGTGGTACACACTCTCAATAGCCATAAAATATCATCATGAAAATAATCCTATGCTAGCAAACAAGTCTAGACCTCAACCATTAGGTGCGGAGGGGTTTTCCAAAGGTGGTGACATCTTATGAAAAACATCCATCAAATCATGTGAAGTTTTGACTAAAAACTTAACTTGCTCACGAATATGTGCAAACTCTCTCATGTAATCTCCCGGAGCTGGCAAAGTATCATGTGTGGGTTCGTGTGTGGGAACACGTGGCAAAACTCTATGTGACACACTACCCAACTTAAAATAAAATTCCCTAAGGTGTCCTCTCTTCTTACAATAGGTGCAAACATACACGGGGATAGGAACACCTCTCTCAAATCGTCTAGGAAGAACTCTCCAATCGGGTATGGGATGCATGGGTGGGTTAGGTTGAGATCCATATGGATCTATCACAAATTTAGGAATCCATTCAGGTGCAATATGAGAAGTAGACGCACCATCACAACCTATTCCTAGTCTCTCAAAATTTCCCAAAGTGGGACCAATGAGCATCTTTCCAACCTTATTAGATGTGTCCTCTATAATAACCTTGACCTCCCGAACACGTTCAATATATCTCTGTAGTTGTAACACACGGGTTTTAAGTTCACACTTTTCCCGACCTACGACGATCAACTGCACACACAAAGAAACCATCACATACTCGAGTTGACTTGTCGATGCCTCAAATCCCCTCAAAACTTCTATATATCTCTCTCTCCAAATCATAAGAAGATTAAGGAGAATTTTCTTTTGAAAATTTGAGAAACTTTTTAAAAAAATTCTCAAACATGGCCACATCATCAATAGTAAACTTTACCTCAGAATCGGAGTTATAAACTCTCTCTTAATCTTCTTTTCTCTCTTCCTAGACACTTCCTCACCCTTTCTTGATTGTGCCTTAAGTGTGATCCCTCTATCCTTAGGCTTAACAGTTTTTGGAAACATGTCGATCTCATAAGTTTGAAGGTCTCCTATGAGTTCTTCTAACTTAACTGTGTCTAATATCCCCAAAGAACTTAAAACAGTGACCAATGGGTACCTCGATTTGTCGCTCTGGCCCAGACGAGTAGCCCGATTAAACATGGCCCAAAGTCTAGAGGCCTCGCGCATCAACTGATTCAGTTGTGACTTATTCAATTCCTAAAATCTCTCATAGAGATATTCTAGGGATTATAGGTTAACGTGGGGGAGTCCAACACCCCCACTCTCCAAAAAATGGCATGTATATAATAAACCCTCAGCCCGGGGTAAAGGGCATGTATTCTTTTCTGTAAACACTCCCAGAAGTAAAGAGAAATAAAATAGTGAGAGCACCACCATGGACGTAGGCTTTCTTGTCGAACCACGTATATCTTTGTGTTGTGTGTGATTATCGTTCCTTTAAATTCTTTACTTATTCGGGTGATTGCTTTGATTGTTAATTTGTGTTGAGTTTAATTGTCACCAAAATTGGCGTTGTCTATGGGAAGCATTTTTTTCCTTTAAGAAAGCCTTCACCAAAAAGAATTTGAAATGTATGGTCATAGCAACAATGCCCCTCAAGCAGGCGATACTCAAGAGCAGCCTGCCCCTCGTAAGATCAGATCTAAAGTTCAACATTTAAATCCTAGGGCTTTCCCGTAATGGCAAGCCTCGAAGGAAAGCCAAGGGCCAGCCAGGTCCACACAGGTCTCTAGGCTAATCGACGCCTATGAGGCCAGGTTCCAAGTGCAAGAGGAGGCCACTGGAAATTAAGAAGTTGAGAATGCTCATCTTAAAAGAAGATTGGAGAGAATGGAGAGAGAACTCCATCGTAGCACCAAACAACGTTAATACCGCACTCCTAGCACTCAGGCGAGCAAGTCTCGCAGCTGAGGAAGGAGCCCTAGACGTGGATCTCAAAGACTTAAGGAACACAAATCAGATGATGACTTACTCGAGAAACATCAACCAGCTCACCGTCATAGGATCCTAGCTCAAGGAAATGATGACATATGGAATTTGGTCCGAAGAGAAATGGACCAGCACCCAGCACACCGGGGTGCCAGATCGACCAGAGATCTAGCCAAGCGAGCTCTCAGGACCCAGATAAAATCCTCTTTCTTAAGGAAAATAGAAGAAGAAGCCCCTAAGAAGTTCGTAATTCCCAGATTCAAGATCTACGATGGAAAGACTGACCCTATTGACCATGTGAGGCAGTACAGGCAGACCATGACCCTCTGAAACTATAAAGACGCATTAATGTACCGGATCTTTCCCTCGAGCTTGCACGATGTGGCCTAGAAGTGGTTCGAAAGACTCCCACACAGATCCATCGGGAGCTTTGAGTCCCTGGCAGAGCTCTTCACAGCTCTCTTCATCATTAGCAGCTCCCATTCGAAGAGGATGGATGCCTTGTTAACAATGAAGAAGACGCCTCAGGAGATCCTTAGAGATTACGCAAAAAGATATTGGTAGTTGTTCGATGAGGTCGAGGACTGCTCAGAGCAGGTCATTGTGGCATCCTTTAAAATTGGCCTACCCAACCCATGTCTCTTGCACTATTCCCTCACCAAGAAGGGAGCCACGACCATTGACGACCTAATGGATTGCATTGAAAAATATGCCAAGGTTGAGGATGTGACTCGCCTAAGTGCAGGGGAGAATGGTCGCGCTAAATTCGCTGGTAAGAGCAGCGACAAACCTGAGAACCCGAAGAAAAGAAACAAAAATGAGGGCAAAAATGGCTCCAAGAGCAAAAAAAATGATGCTTCAAAAGCATTTCAGGCAGTGACCACTGTCTTTAAAGAACCAATCTATAAGATCCTATCAAAGATCAAGGACAAGCCGTTCGTTAAGTGGTCCAGAAAGATGGGAGGAGATCCCTTAAAGAGGAACAACGCGCTAAGATGCGCTTTTTATAAAGAAGGTGGGCACAAAACTAAGCACTGCAAGGCTATTAAGTCTCACCTTAAAGAATTAGCCTAGACTGGGCACCTGAACGAATTTGTGGAGAAGAAGGCAGAGAAGGTCGCTGCCAATGGAGACACAAGGCCCGATAACGTGCTCGAGGATACTGGCCATGAGTTCGCAGTGATTTATGGGGCATCGGACCTAAAGCAGATTCAAGAAAACTCATCTCAGATGGAAGTTAAAAAGCTTACAGTAGTAATGCAAGCTTTTCAAATTGATCCAGCTAAAACACAGGCAGGGAAGCGTCGACGAGCAGATGATGTTGACTACAGCAAACACATTGTGTTCATTGATGAAGATTTAGTGGGAGTGAGGACCCCACATCATGATACCTTGATCATTGCACTCAACATAGCTAACTACGATGTCAACAAGTTTCTCCTTGACCAGGGTAACTCATCCGAAGTAATGTATCTCGACCTATTCAGAAAGTTAAAGTTAAGCACAGCCGACTTGAAGGAAACTACTGTCCCTCTAGTCGGTTTTGCTGGTAAAGTGACCATTCCTTTGGGAAAGATTGTACTGCTAGTAAGGGCAGTAAGCATCGCCAAGATGACCTAGTTTTTAGTAGTCCACATTGACTCGCCCTACCAGACCTTCCTTGACAGAGGATGGCTACATGCGATGAAGGTCGTCCCCTCCACCTATCACCAGAAACTAAAATACGTGACTGAGAGAGGAGTAATGGAGATCCATGGAGATCAGGCGATGGTAAAAAAGTTCTTTATAGTAGCCATCTGCCAAAGGTCGGAGAAGAAGGTCGAGAAGGCTAAGGAGAAAGATGAAGAACAAGAAGGTTTGATTCCTTCCAAATAGCATCTAAAATATGGAAGACCTGGAGTGGAGCAGACCAGGCTCCTCCCCTCTGAGCGGGTCATTTAGAACCTGGAGGAGGTCGCAACCGATGGCAGCAAGAAAGATAGGATGTTCTTGATCGGAGCCTCTCTCACAGATCGAGAAAAGAAGGAACTAATAGCACTTTCATGGAACAACTTGTACATTTTTGCATGGGAACCCTACGAGCTGCACGAGATTGATCCCAATGTGGTTTGTTACCGATTGAACGTTGACCCAACTTTCAAACCAATCATATAAAAAGAACGGTGAACTGCACCCGAGAAGGCCAAGGCTGTGGAGAGAGAAGTGGAGAAGCTGCTGGATGAAGGATACATACGAGAAGTTCAATTCCCTAAGTGGCTGTCCAATCCATTAGTGGTCCTAAAGAGCAATGTAAATAGAGAGTTTGTATTGACTTCATTGACCTTAATAAGGCGTGCCCTAAGGACAGTTTCCCTCTCCCAAAGATCGACCAGTTAGTGGACGCCACAGCAACTCATGAAGGAAGGAGTTTCCTGGACGCATACTTTGGGTACCACCATATCCCTCTGTATGAACCAGATCAAGACAAGACAGTGTTCATCACCAACCTCAGATTGTATTGTTACAAAGTCATGCCCTTTGGGCTAAAAAATGCAGGAGTAACCTACTAGCGATTGGTCACCAAAATGTTTAAAGACCAAATGGGAGATACCATGGAGGTCTACATCGATGATATGCTCATCAAGAGCATGCATAAAGAAGAACAACTCTCAGACCTATCAAGGACCTTCGAAATCCTCAGGAAATATCAAATGAAGCTCAACGCAAGTAAGTGTTCCTTCGGTATCTAGTCAGGAAAATAGTTAGTGAGAGAGGCATTGAAGCCAACCCAAACCAGATTAACGCAATCAATAGGGGGAAGACCCCTCGTCATAATAAGAGATGTCCTGCGAAAAGCATATCTGTCTGGCAGACTATCAAAATGGTCAGTCAAGCTTGGGCGATTTGACATCCAGTTTCAGCCAAGGAATGCAATCAAGGGACAGATCCTCATCAACTTCATCGCAGAATTTACAAGAGAACATACTCACGACCAAATTTAACCCGTTGGTCAAAGGGAAGATCACTCGGCACAAAGTGTTTGGCGATTGTTCATTGACGGAGCCTCCAACTCCAAAGGGCCAGGAGTGGGCATTGTGCTGGTTACCCCAGAAGATACGATCCTCGAGCAAGGAATCAGGCTTGGATTCAAAGCCTCCAATAAGGAAGTAGAATATGAAGCATTGATAGCAGGCCTGCAAAAGGCACAGGCATTGGGGGCAAAACAACTCCAGGTCTTCGGTAACTCACAGCTGGTCTCTAATCAGATAAGCGGAGACTTCGACACGAGGGATGAGAGAATAGTGGCCTACCTCGCCACAACAAAGAAATTAATGTCTAACTTCGAATAAGTCAGCGTCGAACAGTTTCTTGGAGGACCAAATAGTCATGCTGACGCCCTAGTGGCCTTAAGGTCAGTGATCAATTCTAACTTGAAGAGAACAATCCCGATTGACTTCCTCGCCCAGTCGAGCATTAACCAAAGCGACGAGCAGTGAAACACAGGTCATGTTCTCCAGATTGAAACAGCCCATAGTTGGATGAACCCCCTAAGGGATTATTTAAAAGATGGTGCCCTACCAGACGATATGAAGGTCGCTCATCAAATGAGAGTCAAAGCTCCTCACTTTCACTTATCTCCTGAAGGAAAACTGTAAAAGAAATATTTCACCGGTCCTTACCTCTAATGCGTTAACCTAAAGGACGTCGAGCAAGTTCTGCAGGAGCTCCATAAGGGAATCTGTGGAAGTCATATTGGGGGCAGGTCGCTAGCTTTTCAAGCAATCAATGAAGGCTACTAGTGGTCGTACACGCAGAAGGATTCTGGGATATATGCTCGCAAGTGCGAAAAATGTAAACTAAATGCTCCTATGGTTCACCAACCCGCCAGCGGCCTAAAATCACTTACTAGCCCCTGACCTTTCGCTCAATGGGGAATAGACATCATGGTCCCTCTCCCTACCACTGCCGATAATCATAAGTATTTGTTGGTCGCGATAGACTACTTCACCAAATGGATAGAGGAAGAGCCACTGGAAAACTTCAGAGATGCGGATATGATGAGGTTCAAATGGAAGGACATTATCACCCGCTTCAGGATCCCCAATACTATCATCACTGACAACAGAACCCAGTTCGAAAGTGGCCTCTTCCAGGATTTCTGTAATGACCACGGGATCAGGCACCATTTTAGCTTGGTGGCATACCCCCAGAGCAATGGACAAGCTGAAGCATCCAACAAAACAGTAATTGATGGATTGAAGAAGCATTTGGAGCGAGCCAACGGGGCATGGGTAAGTGAGCTACCTCACATCCTATGGGCCTATCACACTACCCCACAACGAGCTATTGGGGAAACCCCACTTGCACTGACATATGGTATGGAGTCAATCATCCCCTTAGAAGTTGGCCTCCCCACCATGAGGTCCACCCTGGTCGACCAAGGCCAGAACGATGCATCATTACTCACTGAACTTGACCTAACTTAGGAACGCAGAGAGATGGCTCTAGTAAAAATAGTAGGCTACCATTAATAGCTAGCAAATCACTACAACAAGAAGGTCAATCCAAGAGCATTCCAAGTTGGGGACTACGTCCTAAGGAAAGTTCTTGGCAGCGTAGTAAAACCATCAGATGGCAAGCTAGGACCCAACTGGGAGGGACCATTCAAGGTGATAAAGGACAACCTACAAGGAGCTTATCACTTAGAAACACTGGAGGGCAGGGAGATACCTCGATCTTGGAATGCAACCAATTTAAAGAAATTCTACTTCTAGTTTCCTATTTTAATCTTTTATTACAATGTAAAAATTTGAAATTCTTTTCTGATTAATAAAAGATTGTTTGGCACTGGCATTCTATGAAGTATTGATTTTTTCATAAACTTTATAACTTGTGCATCTTTTCCAAGTGACAATCTCTCCACTTAACACATATAAGCATGGTTTTACCCTCCTCGGGTTCTCTTCATTTAACATGGACATCCTCTTAGCATTGCCCCTAGCAATATATGAAGCCCTACAGGGGACCCTTAGGCAGCTCGGCCAACTCAAAACTGGTCACCAAATAATATTTGGCTAAAAAAACCTGCTCAGATAGAACATCCAACACCTGGTGTTTCCTTTCCATTGCCACACTTAGGCCTAAGTGAGTGTGACGACACAACCTAAAAGGTAAAGTAAGGCAGAATGGTATCTTATAAGCATACTGGACTGGGAGGATACTCACGCAATAAAACAACTCTAGTCGGCTAAGAAAAGCCCAAGACAATCAAACAAGAAATCAATGAACTGGACAATACGCAACCCATGTTTAGTCATCAAATCGCCCAAAACATAATTATTTTATTACTTCATTGCATTTACAAAGAGTTGCATTGGTTGAATTAAATAGATCCTAATGAGGACTAGGCCTCCGAGCAAGGTAATCAGCTACTTGCTCTCTTTGGACATCGTCTATGTGAGGAGTTAACTCCTCCTCGACTTTATTTACGTCTGGCTCCAGTAGTTGCCTGGGGATAGCATCTATGGGGACCCACTAATCATCCCTCCTGAAGGGGTTAGGAATCACAGTTGGAGGTGAGATTTCTTGACGATACCAGAGTACTGAGTTCCTGGGGACCTTTATCTCTCTGAGAGCATTCAACCAACCCCTAATAAAAGATAGGTTTTCAACCTCTGCCAACCTTATCGGAGCATCGGTCTAACCCTGATCATAGCCATCAGCCCACACTCGCCGAGGACCTTTCTTGAACAGATGCCTCAGTAGGGTAACATCTATTTGGAGCCCTGTGACTATCACGTATGCTCAACGAACATCTCCTCAAAGCTCATCAATATCCCTAGACAAACCCCTGTCATATTTACCAGCTCAAGGACCAGTCGATGAAGAGGAAACCCGCAAAGCTTGAGGGGTAATGCTCAGCACATGCTCTCTAAGTCGCGAAACCTATCTCCTCAGAGGCCATTCTCTTGTTGAAGAACTTCTCCGACTTGATTGATCTCGAAGATATCCAAAAGTTTAGCCCTCGAAGCATTCACTTCCTCTTAAATAGAAGCGTTAACCTCTTCCATCTCCTAAAGCCTATCTTTCAGTTTGGCAACAAGATCCGACTGGTCTTTAAATCTTTGGTTCCTCGACCTAAGGGACTTGCAAATCCTTACAAAGTCTTGGCAAACTTGATTACTAGCATTAGGACCCAGAATCATTCCTAGTTGAGAAGTAGCAGGTAGATACTCATCAACATCAATCAGCTATAGACCATATAAGCTTTGAAGAATGAAATCAGTACGCAAAAGGGAACAAAATTTCATTTCATTAAGAAAGGGTTCATAGTACATCATCAAAAGGAAAATAGAAACAAAAGAAAAAAATATAAACAATTCCCTAAGAAGGATTAGCTGGCAACCTCAGTCTACTTTGAGGTCGTTGGTTGCTTCCCCTTATCTGTAGCATCTCCAGGTGCACCTCCCTCAAACAGATCAGTCGCCACTCCCTGGTTGAGGGTCACTTCAGCAACAGTGGTCAAAATAGCAGGGGCACCTTCATTGGCAGCAGGAGGAGGCACCTCATCCATAACAGACTTAGAGCTAAGATTGTGCTCGTCAAAAAGTGGAGATTCGATGTCCACCTCGGCAACCAGGAGAGCCTTGTTCCAACCCTTCTTGAACTTCAGTCGGATAATGTAGCCAATATGAACATCAGCATCCTTATACGTAGCAGCCCATCCGGCGTTGTACGAGCTCTCTTTAAGGGTGGCAGTCTCGAATTCCACCTTTTTCACCTTTCTTACGAGAACCCTATTCTCCTCCACCACAGCCATCTTGCTCGTGCAGACCGATTTCTAGGACTGCCTCAAATCCTCGAGCTCCTTGGTCTCCACCTTCTTTGGTCGATTGGCTTCAGTCAGGGAAAGATCGAAAGACTTTTGGGCAGCATTGTAAGTCTTTAAGCTGGCCTCCAGCTCGGTATTTTTGTTTTCCATCTCGGTATTCCTCCTCACGAGCTCGTCACAGCTGCAGTAGAGGACAGCAAAATCGATCACAAACTGCAGAGAAGAGAAATGTTAGCAAGAGAAGTACTGAACATAATTTTTCAAGAATAGAAAAGTAAAGGCAGACTTACCAAGGCTAGCCTCTGACTCACCTTCAGAGCTAACTGGTCAGTCCCCATCGCCTTTTGATGATCAGTTGGCAAAACTACTCTCTTGAGCACCACAGGATCCAACTGAGGGAAGAGGGTAACAGAAGCCCCCTTGGGCAAAGCAGACATGGGCACCAGAGAGTGACCCACCTTTATTCTCACCTCCTCTCTCCTTTTTTCTTCTTCTCTCTCTTTCCTCTCCCTCTCAACTCTCTTCCTCTCCTCCATCTTCGTCTTCTCTTCTAACTTCTTCCTCTCCCTCTCCCTCTCCCTCTCTCTCACCAGCTCCTCCTCCTTTTTCTTCTTTTCCTGCTCATGTGCAGCAGACTGAGAACCAGTGGTAGCATCCCCTCTATTAGATTTATGCTTCTTCAATCAGTGAGAGAGAAGTGTATCATCTTCATCATCATCTCGGATCAAGTTCTTCCTAGGAGGAGTCATGTCTTCCTTGTTGGAGCTACTTGATTAACCCCAAGACTCCTGAACCTCTTAACCCTCTTTCAAACTGGAATATTCTTCACTACCAGAGCTCCCCTCACTGGAATTACCTTCAGCGCTACCCCTGTTAGCACCCTCACTCTCCTCACCAGAGCTGCTCTCCTTATCCTCCAATTGGATTAGGTCAGCAGCAACCTCTTCTGAGATGTCTAGCTCAGGAATGCTATCCACAGGTCGCACAATAAAACTGAACCCAACGTTCTTGTACTCTAAAAGGAATGCCGCTGATCGAGGATGTTTATCGTCAGCTAAAAGTTCCTAAATTTTCCAGGCCTTAATCAGTTCGGTAGCCCGAATCTCACGAAGATCTGGTTCTGAGTTCTTTGTCTTCCCTGAAAAGAGAAATAGATAAAGATATGAGAAAATCATGCATGAACATAGAATTAATGAGAAAAATTAGAACTACGTCTACCTATGTATTCCTCCCCATAAAAAGTAATCTCAAATCTCCCAGACCTCAACCCTTCAGTATGGGGAGGGAACTGCCAATTTCTAGAAATAAACCCTTCATGCCAGTAGTCCTTGTGGAAATCAGGTAGATTTACTACCAATACCCTATCAGGACTCCTAGCCTTGAGGTAAAGAAGACCAGAGCTTATTTGAGAAAAAGAGTAGCAAAAGCAGATTTCAGCAAGCCCTAGATTGGTGCCATAGAGTTGGTTAATTCTATGCACACCATTGACAATTTTTCAAACATTGGGCGAGAAATGTGCATAAACTATATTGATGTAACCAAAAAAGTGCAAAAATAAGTTATTTGGGGGAAAAGTAAGACCCCCCTAGGATAACAAGAGAACATAAATCTAGTGAATGTCCTCAACGTCTCTGACATTACGAGGAACAGGGGCACATTCAATGTCCACCCAGTTTGGAATGTTGTATTACTTCCTAAATTCAGTTATCGACCTATTGCCTATTTTCGTCATCGAAAAAGAAAAACCCTAGTAGCGGATATGAACAAACTATAACAGAAAAAGGAAAAAAAAGAAGTGAAAAGAACTTACGAAGTAGAAGTCAGCTTTGGACGAGGCAAAGTCACAAGCAGGGACGATGAGAAGATGAGAAATAATCTTGAAGATGAAAGACGAGACTTGAGAACAAGAGAGCTACAGTGAAAGCTTGGAGAAATTTAGAGAAAGCGAAGAAGTTTGAAGCGACGTTCAGAGAATTGCCACTCCAAGATGATTTAAACCTTTCTAATCATAACGCACTTGCAACGAGGAGATCTACCGCTTAAATCAATTTGGGAAGGGATCTTCAATCCCAAAAGTGATGCATGATTCACAAAAGTTCCATTAAGGCAAATTATTTAAAATTATTGAGCCCAAATTATGATCCAAAAATTTTAGGGGCAATTGTGGGTACCTCGATTTGTCACTCTGGCCCAGACGAGTAGCCCGATTAAACATGGCCCAAAGTCTAGAGTCCCCGCTCATCAACTGATTCAGTTGTGACTTATTCAATTCCTAAAATCTCTCATGGAGATATTCTAGGGAGTATAGGTTAACGTGGGGGAGTCCAACACCCCCACTCTCCAAAAAACGGCATGTATATAATAAACCCTCAGCTCGGGGCAAAGGGCATGTATTCTTTTCTGTAAACACTCCCCGGAGTAAAGAGAAATAAAATACTGACAGCACCACTGTGGACATAGGCTTTCTTGCCTAACCACGTATATCTTTGTGTTGTGTGTGATTGTCGTTCCTTTAAATTCTTTACTTATTCTGGTGATTGCCCTTGCTTGTTAATTTGTGTTGAGTTTAATTGTCACCACATGACCTTAGGTATAAAACGAGATGGAAGTGACCTCAAAATATTTTTAACAACCCTCGTCTCGTCAATTTTCTCACCCAAATTAAAACTCTTATTGATCACACAACCTAGCATAAAAATCGTCAAAACACTCAGACTAAGACATCGTGATAGTCTCGAATTAGGTGGTCAAATTTGTAACTTAGACGCCTTGATCGTGTTGGAGGATATCCCATGCCTATTTGGACGTGGTGCACATCATAATACGGTGAAACTCGTCGGGAGTGACGGATCTAGAAATAGCGCTCAAACCACGGGAATTAAAATTGCTCAATTTTAAATCATCCTCAATCCTGTTAGACATAGGTTTGAGACTCATGACATTATCAACAGTGGTGGTGGGAAGTGTCCACCCGCTTTCACACATAATCCAGACACACTCATCAATTGCTTTTAAACCAGAATTCATGAGGGCTTTCGAATAGGCATAATTTGTGCCATCAAAGACGGGCGGGCAACCGATTATATAAATTATCCATCAGAAAAATTATGAAATTTTTCAAAATTAGATTTTAAAAAAATTGATATCACAAAAATTTTGCGAAAAAAGAATCACTCAATAAATTAGAGAAAGCTATCTGATACCAATTTGAGAAGGTAAAAGCGCTTAAAAAGCTCTTATACCAATTTGAGTCATAAATTTTCAATTTAAAACTTATTTAATTAAATGTCAGTTTTTTATCCAAATTAAATCCAATGTTAATTAAACCCTAAAACATGCATCTAGGTGAATAAATCATACCATCAAAAATATAAAAAATTGTTGACAAACAAATTTCAGGAAAAATCCCCTGAAAGGGCAAACCCTTTATTTCTATAAATGTTTGCAAATCGCAATGTACAATACACTTACAGAAATCTACAATGAATTTATCGCATCAAACTAACATAGACCCTATCCTAAATCAGCAATGGACTCCCACAAGACCCCACAAGAACCGCAACTCTCTTCAACAAGAAACACCCTCGAGTATTCCCAAGTGACTACAGTCGATAGCTAGCAACTCCCTCAAGAGGTACCAATTCAGCAGTAGAGATGGAACTCCACAAGATCAAACTTGAACAGAAGTATTTTTGGTGCCATAAAATATTCACAAAGGATTGGGATTGATTTTTGGTAAATTAAAAACACAAATAAACCTTTAAAAGTGAAGACTTAAAATTTTGTAGAGAAGATGTCTCGTCTATCAAAAAGTCTTAATAAAAAAGGATTCTAAAGAAGGTATTTATAAAAACCTTGAGTCGGTAGGTCATTCAAACGACATTGAATGTCGTTAGATCCAGTGAGGAATGACCAAAAGAAAACCAAAACAGTATGATGTCATTCGATGCATTAAAGAAATGACCCTTCAAATGACATCTAATGTCGTTAGATGAAGTTGTTTGAATGATTTTTGCATGTCATTTGAACGACATCCCCTTGTAGTTTGAACGATTAAAACGTCAAAAAATTTCTTTTAAAACTCCGCCTAAAGGTCTTAAAAAATAAATATTGCCTTGGACAAAATTCCTCAGCTTGTTAAAAATAGTTTAAAAAATATCTCATTACTTAAAGTAAATCATTTTATAAAACTTAAACACATTCTAATGAAATTTGTACCTCATGACTTGCAAATGTTGAAGTGTGCTTGAAATTCGGATTCGTCGTCTTGAATGTATCACTTGAACTTCTTGACGGGTGTAGCGGTATACAATATATCATATGTAAACTACGGACTTTGGAAATAATGTCCTTACAAAATTCTTGGTCATCAACCTTAGAATCCAATTACCTTTAACTAATTTCCCATCCTAGGGCATCCTCAACACTATGGTCTAAAACCCAAAGATTTCATTTGATCAATCACTACTGTTAGCCCAATTACGACGAACCCTAAGGTCTTATTACTAATTCGCAAGCATGCCTAACATGTCTGTGACAACCCGAATATAATTATGATAAATTATATTTAAATCATGCTTATATTATGTGATATGAATAATGTGATATTAGTATATCTAATGTTAAGTGATTATGTTTAGTCTAATCCTACTGTCATAAATCATGAAATGTCGAGTTATGTACGAACACAAGATTTGGTTATTTTCGATAGAAATGTCCCTGTTTAAGACTAATTTTGACCTTTATAACATTATAAATGACTTGAGGTGAAAACTACATAGTTGTATACATGTGAGTTAGGATCGCAACACAACAAACGGTGCATCAAATGTATGCTCGAGGAAGAAGTTAGGTCGAAATTACGAGAAGGGGCAAATATGTCAATTCCCTTAAGTGGTATTTTGTCTTTTATTAAACCAAATGTTTTAAATTGATTGGTTGGCTTGGGAGGCAGCCTTGGCCGACTTAAAACCCTCCATCTAACATATTTCTTCAGCAAAAACCAGCCATGAAAGGGTTTGAAGCTTAGGGAAAGAGAAAGTAGAAGTTAAGGAAGAAAAGTTAGGAGAAAAAGGGTAGAAAAATTCGTGGAAATTACGTAAAAAGCCCTGAAGGTAATCCTAATTGTAATTCTTGTTATTTGTATTATATTACTGATTTATATGATATAAATCATCATAAGTTTACGAAAGTTTCAGCCCTTTATATATTTGTATGGTTAGATGAAAGCTTATGTTAAGTTGAGTGTAGAAACCCTTAAAATTGCTTTGTGTTGAAACCCCTTGTATTCAAATCTGAATATCTCTTTGTGTGATTACTGGAATTGAGAAATTCCAATTGGAAATGAAATTATACTCATATATACATATAATATCTGAAAATTATAATTTATCTCCTTGTGGTTAGGCCGTAATAATGATTTCAAGTTGGTACATAGTTGCTGTTTGTATACTTGATTTCGGTATGCCTTGAGTTTGGTCCAGATTTTGAGATAGCAAATGAAGTCCAAATATTATGAAACTTTAATTCTGTACTATTCAGTATGTCTACTGAAAGTGTGTTGAAAATCATGGAAAGTTATGCTGTAGAAAAATTATGAAAATTCTGGGAATTCGAAGGAACAATAGAGGAGCTTGTAGGGCAGATTTCTGGTGTTGTAGAGAAATGGTCATAACTTGCCCTAGGAAGCTTTAAAAATTACACCGTCACTTGTACTGGATAATATATTCATATATGTTTTTATATTGATGAGGTTGGACCCCTGTATTTGTACAATTTAGGAATATAGGATGGTTAAGTATGCAAGACCATAATTTCAGGCCATACTTGGTACCCTTTGAATGAATGTTTGTATTTCGTCCTTACAAAGGGTACTTTGAGTACATGTTTCATGTTTATATACATTGAGGAGTATAATTTCATGTTTATTTGACTTTGGTTATAAATTCCCCATAAGGTATATCCTACGGTTGAATGTCCGTAACTTTATCAACATATATACCATTGTTTTGTCTTTACCTATGTTTTATGGAATGTGACTTAATTGGAATTATATTGTTGATGTATAGTCATGGAAAGTTACATAATTATGTTTGAATAATATTTATGATTGAGGTTCAGTACTGATCTAGTTGGATTGATAGGTGTAAGGTCTAATCAACCCAGTTCAGCTCCACCAGAAGGAAACCTGAATACGTAGTTGCCAACCAAGGTGAGTGTACTCACTGGAAAGAGATATTTGTATTGTGTTGTTGGTGTGATCATAATGTTATGCATATAAAATTTTTCATTTCGGTTTACCGAAATGAGGGGTTACTCCTCGACCAGGAATGGGGGAGATTTGTCTATTAATGACAAGGGGTTACTCCTCGACCAGGAATGGGGGAGAATTGTCTATTTAGACAGGATATGTGAACCATGATTCGGAAAATTTGGTCATTCATTATGAATGAGCCGGATAAGTTAATACATAAGTATATGGACATGATTTATTGCATTTAAATTCATGCAGTAGTTTAGTAGTGATGCATTCACTGGGCTATTTTTGCTCATGGTTCCTATTTCCACATTTTTCAGGTAATACGATGTCACTGCCAAATCTAGGAAGTCGGGTTGGGTTAGCCAGGAATGGGAGAAACAAGGATTTTGTTTAAATGTAAACGATGTAATTAAGTTATCTTATCCTTCAAGAAAGTTTTTATGGACATGATTACTATGATGTTGTAAAAAGGTTTTCAGTTATATGGATTTACAATGGTGACTCTGAAATTAAAACTCTTGTTTATGGTTTGGTTAAATTAATTATGGTTTGACTCACTTTGACTTTCAGACTTAATTATAAGTAACTGGGTTGGGGTGTGTCAGCTTTTGGTATCAGAGCCTAGGTTTTAGAGGTTCTGGAGTGAGAAGAGTCTAGATTTGGCAGTGAATGTTAGAAATATATTTTATTTGATACTAACGATTATGTTAGGAAAGATATGTATATCTGCATGTTGTTATATCTTTGATTCATTATAGATATAAGAGAATGGAACGAGGGAATGTGAATGTGGGAATAGATGATGAGGCTTCAAATATTCCAGCAGAAGCGGAGGTTGAGCAACCTGTTCAGATAAATGTGGAACCCGAGCCAGAACAACTGACGGATATGCAAAAAATGGCACGTGCTATGACTCTAATGGCAGAGCAACAAGCTAGATTTATGGCTCATGTGGAAGAACAACAGACCAGGCAACTGGAGGCACAAGCCTTGGCTAGGGCTGAGGAGGTGATACACCGGGAAGAAAGGTGTACTTCACATGAAAAATTTATTAAGATGAACCCACCATCGTTCGAAGGAGCAGTTGATCCCGCAGAGTCAGAAGACTGGGTTAAAGAAATTGAACTTATCTTTGGGGTAATGAAGATGCCTGAAAATCAACAGGTAACCTTGGCGACGTATATGTTGAAAGGAGAAGCTAAGTACTGGTGGGATGCCATGAAACATTTGTTGATTACTCCAGGAGGCGGGAATGTGATCTCATGGGATGCTTTTGTTAAAGCCTTGTATGACAAGTATTTTCCTCCGATGTATCAAAAACAAAAGGAGAAAGAATATTTCCTATTGAATCAGGGGAGTATGACAGTTAGGGAATATGAATCCAAACTTACAGCCTTATCTCGTTTTGCTTCAAGGTTTATCCGGAATGAGGAAGATATGTGTAGCCGATTTCTCGATGGACTAGAGTTAGTTATTAAATCAAGGCTATCGGCTTTAGAGACTGTTAATTATTCAGCCTTGGTGAATAAAGCCATGTTAGTAGAAAGGGACGTGAGGGAATCGAGAACGAGGTGTAAAGAGAAGCAGATTCGATCCAAGTTATCAAAAGGGTAGTGATACCGAATATTCGAGACTTGGAGGGCAGAAATTCCAACAGGGTAGAGGTGGAAGTAGTTTGCAAAGGGGTGAGGCTAGTGGTGGAAGAGGTTCAGGAGTTTCAGCACAAAGAGATCCTAATGTTTGTTTCTTTTGTGGGTCATCGGGTCATATAAAAAGAAATTGCCCAAAGTTACAGAGTATAGAATGTTTCAACTGTCATCAGAAGGGCCATCTGAGAAAGAATTGCCCTATGCTATCAAGAGCAGTTTCAGTCAGTAGTGTGGGGCCTCATAAATGATCCTCTCCAGGAAGTGACACCAGGGGAAGAGGTACAGGACAAGTAAGTGGATCAAAGGAAGGAGGAAGAGTGTTTGTAATGACGCTGCAAGATGCCCATGCTACACCTGAAGTGGTTACAGGTAAACTCTCTATAGCGAACAAAGATTTATATGCACTCATTGATCCTGGATCTACGCATTCATTTGTGGCATTAGATATTGTTTCATGTTTGGGTAGACCATGTTCATTTCTCAATTGTGCCTTATATATTTCTACGCCGATGGAAAGTGTGATTCTGGTTGAGCACGTTTATAAAGATTGTATCTTACGAATGGGGGGACGAGATTTCTATGTTGATTTAATACCGTTGGCCATTCGAGATTTTGATATTATATTGGGGATGGATTGGTTATCATCATACCATGCTTCCATTGATTGTTTTCGAAAAGAAGTTACATTTCATCTTCCTGGTGAACCCGATTTCCAGTTTACAGGGGAAAGGAATGTTATTCCTAATTGTCTCATCTCAGCAATAAAGAGCAGAAAGTTATTGAGTAAGGGTTGTACGGGGTATTTAGCGTATGTGGTTGATGTTAGTAAGGAAGCACTTAAAGTTGAAGATATACCAGTTGTTAGAGAATTTTCTGATGTCTTCCCAGAAGAATTGCCAGGATTGCCACCCGATAGGGAAGTAGAGTTTTCTATTGAATTAATTCCAGGTACTGGTCCAATTTCTCTTGCTCCATATAGAATGGCACCAGCGGAGTTGAAAGAATTAAAAGTGCAATTACAAGATCTGATAAGCAGAGGTTTCATTCGGCCTAGTGTTTCGCCATGGGGAGCACCAGTGTTATTTGTGAAAAAGAAAGATGGGACAATGCGATTATGTATTGATTATCGGCAGTTGAATAAGGTGACCATTAGAAATAAGTACCCTCTACCTCGTATCGATGACTTGTTTGACCAATTACAGGGGGCCACAGTATTTTCAAAGATTGATTTGAGATCGGGTTACCACCAACTGAAAGTGAAGGATAGTGATATTTCCAAAACAGCTTTTCGGACTCGATATGGGCACTATGAGTTTTTGGTGATGCCATTTGGTTTGACTAATGCTCCGGCAGTTTTTATGGATTTGATGAATCGGGTATTCCACCCTTTCATTGATTCATTTGTGATTGTATTCATAGACGATGTGTTGGTTTACTCGCGTAGCATGGAGGAACATGAGAAGCATTTGAGACTCGTATTGCAAATTTTGAGAGAGAAGAAATTATTTGCTAAATTCAGCAAGTGTGAGTTTTGGTTGAATGAAATTGTGTTTTTAGGGCACGTTGTCTCAGGAGATGGGATATATGTTGATCCAAGGAAGGTGGAAGCAATTGTTGAATGGGAGAGTCCTAAGAATGTGACAGAAATTAGGAGTTTCCTAGGATTGGCAGGTTACTATCGCAGATTCATTAAGGGATTTTCAGCAATAGCATTACCATTGACAAAGTTGACCCGTAAAGAAGTGAAATTTGTGTGGGATGAAGAATGCGAAAGGAGTTTTAAAGAATTAAAGAAGCGGTTGGTTTCAGCCCCTATACTTGCTATTCCATGTGGGAATGAGTCTTTTGTGATCTATACAGACGCTTCATTTCAGGGGTTAGGATGTGTTCTTATGCAGAATGGGAAGGTAATAGCATATGCTTCCAGACAATTAAAGACGCATGAATGAAACTATCCTACACACGATCTGGAGCTAGCAGCCATTGTTTTTGCTTTAAAGTTGTGGAGACATTACTTGTATGGAGAAACTTGTGAGATATTTACAGATCATCAAAGTTTGAAATACTTGTTTACACAGAAAGAACTGAATTTGAGACAGAGGCGTTGGATAGAGCTGATTAAAGACTATGACTGTACCATTCATCATCACCCTGGAAAGGCCAATGTAGTAGCAGATGCTTTGAGTCGAAAATCATCAGGGATTCTCGGTTTCATACGGTGTGCTCGTGTTGGAAATATTCTTGACTTGGCATTGATGGGGATTGAATTGAAGTTTTCAAAAAGTGGAGGATTATTAGCACATGTCACAGTGAGACCTTTATTGGCCGAACGCATACGAAATTTGCAGACCAGTGATCCATTCCTTGAGAAGAAGAAACAAGATGTCCTGGATGGTAAAGAGAGTGACTTTGAAATTAAGAATGATGAATCGTTGTGTTATAAAAATAGGATTTGTGTACCTAATGATCCACCCTTAAAGAAAGATATATTAGAAGAGGCACATAGTTCTATTTACTCTATGCATCCGGGAGGTACCAAAATGTACAGAGATTTGAAAGAATATTACTGGTGGAACAATATGAAACGTGAGATTGCAGAGTTCGTAGCTAAATGTTTAGTATGCCAGCAAGTGAAAGCAGAGCATCAGAAGCCGGCAGGATTATTGCAGTCTTTGCCTATTCCGGAATGGAAGTGGGAGCATATAACGATGGACTTTGTTATAGGATTACCACGGTCACCAAAGGGTTATGATTCTATTTGGGTGATTGTAGATCGATTGACGAAGTCAGCCCATTTTCTTCCAGTTAAGACCACTTACACTGTTGACAAGTATGCACGAATGTACGTTGATGAGATTATCCGTTTACATGGGGCACCAGTGTCAATTGTATCAGATAGAGATCCAACATTCACTTCTAAGTTTTGGCCTCGTCTCCAGATTGCCATGGGCACAAGTTTGAAGTTCAGCACTGCGTTTCATCCACAAACTGATGGGCAGTCAGAAAGGACGATTCAAATATTAGAAGACATGTTACGAGCTTGCGTATTTGACTTCAAAGGTAGTTGGGATGATCATTTGCCATTGATGGAATTTTCATACAATAATAGTTATCAGTCGACTATTGGTATGGCTCCTTATGAAGCTTTATATGGGAGGAGATGTAGGACGCCTTTGTGTTGGGATGAAGTAGGTGAAAGAAAAATTTTGGGTCCGGAATTGATAGATATGACAACTGAAAAGATCAAAATGATTCGTTAATGGATAAAGATAGCGCAAAGTAGGCAGAAATTTTATGCAGATAAGAGGAAGCATCCATTGGAATTTCAGAAGGGAGATTTTGTATTCCTGCGTATTTCACCGTGGAAAGGCGTTATGAGATTTGGCAAAAAGGGGAAACTAAGTCCAAGATACATTGGACCATATGAAGTGTTGGAAAGAATTGGGCCCCTGGCTTATAGATTAGCATTACCTCCAGATTTATCCCGTTTACATGATGTGTTTCATGTATCGATGCTTCGTAAGTATTTGGCGGATCCATCTCATCAGTTGAAAACTCAACCAATTGAACTGAAGGAAGACTTGTCGTACATCGAGGAACCATTGGAAATTATTGATCGTAAGGAGCAGGTATTGAGGAATAAAGTTATTCACTTAGTTAAAGTTATGTGGATGAGCCATGGAGTTAAAGAAGCAACTTGGGAAACGGAGGATAGCATGAGGAAACAGTATCCCCATTTGTTTGGTAAGTGACCTTTATATTAAATTTCGGGGACGAAATTTTCTAAGGGGGGGAAGTTGTGACAACCCGAATATAATTATGATAAATTATATTTAAATCATGCTTATATTATGTGATATGAATAATGTGATATTAGTATATCTAATGTTAAGTGATTATGTTTAGTCTAATCCTACTGTCATAAATCATGAAATGTCGAGTTATGTACGAACACAAGATTTGGTTATTTTCGATAGAAATGTCCCTGTTTAAGACTAGTTTTGACCTTTATAACATTATAAATGACTTGAGGTGAAAACTACATAGTTGTATACATGTGAGTTAGGATCGCAACACAACAAACGGTGCATCAAATGTATGCTCGAGGAAGAAGTTAGGTCGAAATTACGAGAAGGGGCAAATATGTCAATTCCCTTAAGTGGTATTTTGTCTTTTATTAAACCAAATGTTTTAAATTGATTGGTTGGCTTGGGAGGCAGCCTTGGCCGACTTAAAACCCTCCCTCTAACATATTTCTTCAGCAAAAACCAGCCATGAAAGGGTTTGAAGCTTAGGGAAAGAGAAAGTAGAAGTTAAGGAAGAAAAGTGAGGAGAAAAAGGGTAGAAAAATTCGTGGAAATTACGTAAAAAGCCCTGAAGGTAATCCTAATTGTAATTCTTGTTATTTGTATTATATTACTGATTTATATGATATAAATCATCATTATTTTACGAAAGTTTCAGCCCTTTATATATTTGTATGGTTAGATGCAAGCTTATGTTAAGTTGAGTGTAGAAACCCTTAAAATTGCTTTGTGTTGAAACCCCTTGTATTCAAATCTGCATATCTCTTTGTGTGATTACTGGAATTGAGAAATTCCAATTGGAAATGAAATTATACTCATATATACATATAATATCTGAAAATTATAATTTATCTCCTTGTGGTTAGGCCGTAATAATGATTTCAAGTTGGTACATAGTTGCTGTTTGTATACTTGATTTCGGTATGCCTTGAGTTTGGTCCAGATTTTGAGATAGCAAATGAAGTCCAAATATTATGAAACTTTAATTCTGTACTATTCAGTATGTCTACTGAAAGTGTGTTGAAAATCATGGAAAGTTATGCTGTAGAAAAATTATGAAAATTCTGGGAATTCGAAGGAACAATAGAGGAGCTTGTAGGGCAGATTTCTGGTGTTGTAGAGAAATGGTCATAACTTGCCCTAGGAAGCTTTAAAAATTACACCGTCACTTGTACTGGATAATATATTCATATATGTTTTCATATTGATGAGGTTGGACCCCTGTATTTGTACAATTTAGGAATATAGGATGGTTAAGTATGCAAGACCATAATTTCAGGCCATACTTGGTACCCTTTGAATGAATGTTTGTATTTCGTCCTTACAAAGGGTACTTTGAGTACATGTTTCATGTTTATATACATTGAGGAGTATAATTTCATGTTTATTTGACTTTGGTTATAAATTCCCCATAAGGTATATCCTACGGTTGAATGTCCGTAACTTTATCAACATATATACCATTGTTTTGTCTTTACCTATGTTTTATGGAATGTGACTTAATTGGAATTATATTGTTGATGTATAGTCATGGAAAGTTACATAATTATGTTTGAATAATATTTATGATTGAGGTTCAGTACTGATCTAGTTGGATTGATAGGTGTAAGGTCTAATCAACCCAGTTCAGCTCCACCAGAAGGAAACCTGAATACGTAGTTGCCAACCAAGGTGAGTGTACTCACTGGAAAGAGATATTTGTATTGTGTTGTTGGTGTGATCATAATGTTATGCATATAAAATTGTTCATTTCGGTTTACCGAAATGAGGGGTTACTCCTCGACCAGGAATGGGGGAGATTTGTCTATTAATGACAAGGGGTTACTCCTCGACCAGGAATGGGGGAGAATTGTCTATTTAGACAGGATATGTGAACCATGATTCGGAAAATTTGGTCATTCATTATGAATGAGCCGGATAAGTTAATACATAAGTATATGGACATGATTTATTGCATTTAAATTCATGCAGTAGTTTAGTAGTGATGCATTCACTGGGCTATTTTTGCTCATGGTTCCTATGTCCACATTTTTCAGGTAATACGATGTCACTGCCAAATCTAGGAAGTCGGGTTGGGTTAGCCAGGAATGGGAGAAACAAGGATTTTGTTTAAATGTAAACGATGTAATTAAGTTATCTTATCCTTCAAGAAAGTTTTTATGGACATGATTACTATGATGTTGTAAAAAGGTTTTCAGTTATATGGATTTACAATGGTGACTCTGAAATTAAAACTCTTGTTTATGGTTTGGTTAAATTAATTATGGTTTGACTCACTTTGACTTTCAGACTTAATTATAAGTAATTGGGTTGGGGTGTGTCAATGTCCATCTAAGCAAAACCTCGAGGTGATCAATAATTACCAAATATCCCATTATAACCAATGAACTCATTATCCTAGATAATTCTCACGCCGAGATTCACAACCTACATTTCCTCAAACATTCTTGGACCAAGTGTAGCCTAGGTTGATGCAACCTCAATATCATTATAGCCATCACATCATCAATCAAGAGATGGTCATCCAATCCGATTGGTCTACTCGATAGATATCTCCAACGAGATCCTTATCCTAACCTAGAATCATCCTAGGTATCACCACACAATTATGCACGAGCAATCACATCCCCCATCCTCATAATTCCAAGAAAAGTAAAACACTAACATTTAATGTTTTATCAGGTTCCAATGCTTATAATATTCTCAAGTCACAACCTTAAAACCCACGACCAAGTCGTAACTAGATATACCAGTTAACTAACAAAATATGTTAACCTAATATGAAAACTATATGCAACAAATGTGAGACCACACGTACATACAAACTAGTGTCAAACAAAGGTGCTTCAGAAGAAGGGCACACTTATTTATCATGACACATCAGTTATAACGAGCTTAACTTGCATCACTACTGTGCTTATGCAGTCCTACACCCGAATCACAATTGATCGATAACTTTCCATTATCGGGATCAAAGAAGACATAAGGAATGCAACGAATCAGGCGACTGCTATGCCAAAAGAAAACAATTAATTTTTGACAACGAATCATGCCACGCGAAGTACGAACCCATGATGTACCCTTAAAGTATATAACACCGACCAATATCTTCTTACGTCTTAGCCTTGCCACAAACCCTTGCTTGACCCATTTACCCTGATGGGTCCTAAAAATGAATCATTCATCCTTGCTAAGAAAACGGAATACAAAACTATTCCTTTGAGAAGATGAGATCCTAGACTTCCCTCATTAGGACCAATACTACCCATTTCATCATTAGTAAGCATAACTATCCAAAATCAAGGTGAAAGTTACATCTCTCGGGGCTTTTCGCTAATCATTGGACCATTGTACCTATGTCTCCATACTTTTAACACGTGATAGTTAATCCTAATTTTTCTATATCACTCTTATCAAACGAAACGTAGTGCTCACATGGTTTTAAACATTGAACTCATGGACCACAACTACGGCCCTTATCAACATCCTACATGATCCAAAATCATAATTATTCTAGTGGCATCTCAAACTTTCAAGCATTATCCATGCCTAGTACCTAATGATTTCCTTCACCAAAATCATACCCCGATCATACGCAGGCAACACACACAAGTTCTACAATCAAGATTAATTCCACATTCTAAGTGTTATCCCTAAACTATTATGAACATTATCGCATCCTAAGTCTCCCAGGTGCATCATCTATCACTTAACCTATTTTTGAAATTGTCCTTGAATCTTGAATCGTGGCACATGCTTATAAACAAAAGTCATGGTACTAACTTCAAAGTTATTTCATAAATCAACATGACCTAAAGATAAGGCAATCATCAATGATTTACCATAACTATTTAGACTTCAATGTCACAATGATTTCTAAATTCTTTATGGGTGAAGGCGTTATACTCGATCAAATATCCAATCAACTTACACATCCATCACAAGAAATTATAAGTCTTTTCGTGATCTATGCTACACAACCTCAAATTTACTATTACGAAATGTATATCACCACATTAACCTCGATGTAATAATGATTCTTCCAGACATTTCACAAAAAATACACCAATTTAATCATTTCCCAAAGTGGAAACATATACATCCCAGTGTAAGAATCATTACGCCAGAATCCTATGTGACGTCCAATCGCGGCAACCAACTTGTAACCTCAAAGCATCAATCCTAGTCACTATGTGGCATACCAACCTAAAGGCTATATCTTTGACATCATATAGAATCCCAAAGGTTCATGGCGAGACATCATTGTCATCATAGAATAGGGAACACAACCTCAGGTTCACTATTATTAAGGAATGTCTACCACATGCATTAGCATATCACTAGCTAAACCTTAGTACTTAACGCTAAAGAATGATTAATGAAAACTCACGTGCCTATCCAAAATACTAACCCTTAGTTAATTTCACTATACCACATCATATGACCCTCAATGAGTGTTCATCCACAACAACTAATTTACCTCATTATGTAAACATCATACTATGTGTTAATCTACCAACTAACACAACCATATATTTATGGTAGGATACGGGACATCGGGTATTTCCTATAATCACCAAGGCCCACACCATGGATTCCGCAAGGGATCCTATTCCCCAATACCTCATCATTATCTTCCCTAAAATTATAAATTACTACCATTGAGTTTTGGTAGGACATAGGACATCAAGGATTTCCTAAGAGGAGGCTCACCCTAGTGATGCTGCAAGGGGTGCTGCTCTAAAACATCATGACGCTAATAACTAACGCTAACTCACTAAGATTTTTTAGGTTCACTCCTAGGTTACCTCAAATCATCAAGATTATTTAGACCCACATTATAATCAAGATACACTAAATTCGAGTCCTCAACAAAATGACCCAATATGTTTTCATCACATAATCAATTTTCATGAACGCCACTCAGTCACCTGACCTCCATAGATGAAATTAACGACCCTTACCATGAGGTTGCAATGAACACTACTTGATGTTTCCACTACTAAGGCTATTATCATCATCAAATCTACCACTCAATACATCTCACACAAAGATCACGGTGTTGCCGCTATAGGCATCCATAACTTCACATGCTCACCGGACTGCCATCAATCACGATATTAATCCAAGGATCAAATTTGCCTAATTACATTATCGATGTCAATACCCATAAGTTTTGCACTTAAAGGATATATACCTTTTAATCACCAATCACCAGTGCTTAGTCACAACACCCTAACCATAAAACTTTATTGTTGACTATATGTAATTTGTGCCACTCGCCCAATGGGTGTCGTCTCACTCTATTGACATCTCAGAAGACTCTACGATGTCAGGGATTGTAACATAATCACATCACACTAACAACCACGGTGCCACCACTATTGGATTGCATTGATACCCATAAATTACTAACATATCTAATTAGAAGTGGAGAAGCAATTTATAACTATAAACTTGATCGCGTGCCACTTGGCACTAACTTACTTGTTATTCTAACCTTTTTAACTTACCGTCTAGTACATAAACTAAATTGTCACCAAACTAGTGTGATCGTCCCAAACCAACATCGACATCGGGAAGTTCCGGCCTCACCACATCACACCCGAAAGAAACATTGCACCTAAAGCTCTTATACTAAGTTGTAACTCCCCAACCCGAATTTAAGGGTTAATAAAGGTTCAACCCAATCCGACTCGTACGTTAAATGTGAAGTAATGAGTAATAACCTAAATAATGTTTCTAATCAAGTTTTATTATCATTTAATGTTACTCTTTATAGCATGTGATTCTAACTTTCATCAAACTACGTGGTTTGACCCAAGGGAAATTTCCTCGATGCTAAGTACATAGAGCTACTAATGTAAATGCAAAGTAATTACTTACCTATACAACGCTCTCAAAATACGGGACAACATATAACCTGTTGTAATAAAAGGAGGGAGTGAGCCTAAAGCTCAGTGGGAACTTATACAAATGCAGTATAGAAATGAACAACATAAAGAATACTCACATGCTACAACTACATGCATGTGAAAATGCGTACATATCTATACATATATACCATTGAAAATACATGTCCAAATGTATTAAGCTTTTTTATTCTAAAAACACTAATTAATACCGTTTATTCTCCTTACCTGTACAAAAGAATCATTTTGTATTTTATGCTTAAAGAATCATTTTGCATTATTTCCCATTAACTTACACAGTTAAAAATTATCAATTGTTGGGAAAACCTTTCATTTACTTTCAAAATGTTTATTACTCAACGTTTATTATCTCACGCCAGTTTTACTTAACCATTAATTAAGACTTTCTTTCAACACACGTACACATGGTTTTAGAAAATTTCCATTAGAATTGAAAGCCTTAAACAACACACACGTGTTATTACAGGTTTAAACCTCCTTATTTATCTTAATTATTCATTAAGTCACCTGGCATAACCATTTCACTTTCCTTATGGACATTAGTCCTTATTCTCAATTTACTTGTCCACAATACATTAATCAAAACATTTATCATTAAGACAAGTTAGGTTATTTCCATCTTATAACCCGTTTCTTATCATGTTCCTGATCACATCATTATCTTTGGGGTTTATCCAACAACTACGGACTTTGTGGCCTCTCACCACCGGTCTCCATCGTCATATGCTAGTACAATTACTTTGGGTAGGGACGTTATGCACTACTTAATTATTTATCTGGCATCATTCAAATATTCCATTATCTTTTCAATGTGTTCAACATTATTGCAATGTTCACACTAATCAACTTTTACGAGCCAAAGCCAAAATCTCGAACTTAACCATCCGTTTTTCCATTAACGTTTGGAAAATTATTACTTTCTCCTTTAAGTCCTTTATTCACACCCACGTTGATTTTATAACAAAAATCATTCACGCTTTAGGACTTAATTCACTTTCACCCATACTAGTGTATAAACATTCATCAACATTGTTAATTCATAAAAATGTTCCACTTTAAGTAAATTACCAATTTACCTTTTTATTTCCAAACTTTCAATCTAGTCATTTAGCAAGTGCCATTTTCTAAAAAGTAGTTTAATTTTCCAATTCAACACTTAGACACACTTAACCATTAAAACACTTGCTCAGTAGCATACCTTACTCAAACTTTCACATTTTACACTTTACACACCTTTAATATATAAGTTCATTCATTATATATATTAAGGCCTCATTTTCCACATATTTGATAAACTCAATTTATTTTTGAGTTTTTACATCCTAACACTCATTTTACAAATATTTATACATTGAACCATATTATTTTCTTAATTTGAGTTTACACACTTTAAAGTACCCATTTAAAGTGAAAACATTTATTTACCATAAAGCTCTTTACTTATTGTGGGAAAAGATATAATCATTTTACAAACTGATATAAACAAGATTAAAACATTACTTTTCATAGAAATAACATTTCCTTCATTAAAACCCACTTTTTACACATTTTATTTCATAAAATGTCCATAAATAGTGTTCTGAAATTTCCAACACTTTTAAAAACCCATTTAAACCTTCTTTCAAATGCCCTTTTTTGTTCAAAACATTAAGGATGCAATTACTAAACCCATTAAAGCAACATAGCCATTATCATACACATGTTACACCCAATATGTGTAAAAGAGTATTCTAAAATTTGTATTCTTTTACAGCCTATTTTAAAACATCCTTTTGAAACCTATTTACACATAAAATCATATAAATCAACTAGATAATCCCATAGGTGAAAGATACCACATACCCTACATATATTATGCCTAATATATCTAAATAAATTATCTTAAACTATACACATTTATAACTTAAATCAAGGTTAGTATTCCCACCTAAATGTCTCCATTAATGGTGGTGGAGGAGGAGCAACCCCCATCTCCAAAGGTGGCATTAAGGGGTTACCAAAAGCTCCTCCAAAACAAGCTCCATATCTTCTCTCCTTATCCTCCACGAAATCCATCTTCTTCCTCTAAGAACCCCCCTTCAAAACTCCACCCAACTCTAACAATACCATTTTCTTTAACCCAATAAATCCGTTTAGTATGGTGATGTAATTGATTTGTGGCCTTCTAATGGTGGTTTCATGGTAAAGATAGTTATGTATGTGGGTGCTTCTGGGACTGAACACATCTCCATAGGATCTCCAATTTAGAGAGAGAGAAAGGAAGGCTACAAATAGAGGGGGAACTCATAAACCCTAACACACACCCCTCTAAGCTTTTATACTACAAATGAAGCCTAACCTGAAATGATCTAGGCCTAAGGTATCGAGAAGGTTGACATGTGGCAAAATCAATGGTTTAAAATGAAATAACACAACATAATAAGCGAATTTTTTGAAGACTTTCTTGATAGATCGATCGATCAAAAACCATCAATCGATAGATGGCTTGAGCGAGTGAGACTCAGGGCTTAAATTTAGTCAATCGATCGACCATTCTACAAAAATAACCCTTTTTCATAATTTTACACCATGGAACTTTTATCCATATTTTTAGTAACCACAAAAAGTGGTCAAACCATTTTTCTTGCCAATGGAGTATTCTACAAAAATCGCACAATGTTTTATGTGAGTCTCGTACCGGCTAAATTATAAGTTACACTTACTCACATCCGTGGTTCATCCATTCGGTGACTAATTTGCATCATACTTCACTGATACATTCGTACCAACTAATTGGACATAATTGTACATCAATGCAGACCATGCAACATGGAAATTTCCTTTTAATCACTTCGCGCAACGCATCATTTTATGTACAATTCTAGCTTAATCACTTATGCATTTGTTTCTCCAATTATATTTCTCAATAAAATATTCAAATTATTACTCGTCATTTATTTTCTAGGGTGAGGTATTAAAAAATATCCCACTACCTAGTTGACGCACTTGAAGACCTAGGAAATAAGTGAGCTCGTCGACTATACCCATCTCAAACTCACTTTGCATTTCTTTCACAAATAGTTGAGTATGTTTATCATATGTGGATCCAAAAACTAGGTCATCGACATACACTTGGGCAACTATGATAGCATTCTCATGAAAAATAAATAATTTCATATCTAGTCCCCCTCTCGAGAAGCCATGATTAAGGACATAGGAAGTAAACCTATCATTCCAAGCACGAGGTGCTTTCTTGAAACCATATAAGGCTTTCTTCAAGAAAAAGATGTGATTCGGGTGCTTAGGGTCTTTTAACCCTTTCGGTTGTTCCACGTAGACTTCCTCCTGAAGAATTCCATTTAGGAAGATACTCTTGACATCCATTTGATAAATATTTAATTTAAGATGACATGTAATGGCTAGTAAAAGGCGAATGGAGACTGACCTCGTAACAGGAGCAAACATCTCATCAAAAGCAATACCCTTTATTTGGGTATATCCATGTGCAGCTAACCTAGATTTATTACGAAAAATGACACCATTTTCATCCATTTTATTTATGAAGATCCATTTGGTACCAATGACGTTAGTATCATTAGGTCGAGTAACTAACTCCCAAACATCATTCTTTTGAAATTAAAGCAACTCTTCTTGCATGGAAATTATCCAATGCTCATCGTTTAATGCTTCTTTGAAATTTTTAGGTTCCTCATTTTCAAGTTGCGCCCTAGTCTTGACACCTAATTCGAGATTTCCAATAATTTTGGAGGTGTTATGACTTTTACGACCCCAAGGGGCTGGATCCCTTTTCTCAATTGAGGGGTCCACCAAATCATTTTGAGATTCACTATGATCAATATCGTGGGGTGCATCACTCTCTTATGAGGAATCATCCTCAATATCAACAAATGTGGCTGGAGCATCATTTTTTGTTGTAACATTTATTTATTCCATTACTTCAGAGCTAGTAAAGTTGCAAATCCTATAAGCTCTACTATTTGGTAAATACCCGAGAAATATACCTTCATCACTCCTCAAGTTGAATTTTCCTAAGAGCTCTCTATCCCTAAGAATGTAACAAGGACTCCCAAAGACTCGAAAATAGGCTAGGTTGTGTTTCTTTCCTATCCATAATTTATAAGGATTTTTATTAGTATGGGGATGCAAGTATACCATATTCACCGTATGACACACGGTGTTTATAATTTTTGCCCAAAACTTACATGGACCTTTCCTACCTAAAAGCATCGACCTTGCCATTTCTTGGATCATTTGATTCTTACTCCTTACTATACCATTTTATTGAGACGTTCGAACGGCCAAAAACTTATGCGTAATTCCAACTTCATCATAAAAGGCATTCACATCGAGTTCCTTAAATTCAGTTTCATTATCACTTCTAAACTGGTTAATACCGTTAGAAACTCAATTGCATTGGACTTTTCCCTAAGAAATCCAACTATTTAATATCTTGAAAAGTCATCTACCATCACTAGGATATGTCTCTTTCCTCATATACTCTTGGTACGAGTGGGACCCATAAGGTCCATGTGAATCAATTCTAAGACACAAGAGGTAATTATAGAGTTTAACTTCTTATGAGGATCCTTAATTTGCTTTCCAAGTTAACAAGGGCCACAAATTGAGGAGATTGGTTTTCATAAGGATGGTAATCCTTGAACTAGGTCTCTCTTCATTAGACGATCAAGTTCTCTAAAATTTATATGACCTAGGCGTTGATGCCAAAGGTCGGCAAGGGAAACCTTTAAACTATTGCAAATGAATGAAGACTTTGGAAAGATCTGATAATAATTATCACTAGTCCTCACACCTTGTAGAATAGTCTCACCAGATTTATCATAAATTGTGCACTCCGTCTGGTTAAACTTAACTACTGGGTTTTAATTGCATAACTATCTAATGCTTATCAAATTAGCTTTGAGTCCATCAACATAAAGAACATTTTCTAATTTTGGGAAACCAGAAACTTCAATGGTCCCTCTACCTATAATTCTAGATTTATTCCCACTGTCAAAGGTGACTTTACCATATATGTAATCTTTAAGAGTGGTAAAAGGGGATTTATCACATATTATATGTCTGGAGCAACAATTATCAAAATACCATCGGGAGGTAATTTGAGCCTCAAGAGTAACATGAAGAACAAAATCCTTGTTGGTCTTATCTTTTTCAACCCAAGCTTTAGTTTTGTTCTTTCCATTTTTGATTCTAGTCTTTTGGTTGGAATCATTTTTTACTCCATAGAAAACCTTATAAGCTCATCCATTAAACCTTTGGATGTATATACTAGATACTGAACTTGGTTGTTAATGATAGCTAAGGAGTTATAGCGTGGACTAGGATTATTGTGATAAGAATTCTTCCTAAGATTTTAACAAAAATCTCTAAGATGACCCCTTTTGTGGCAAAAAGTACAAACATAGGGTCGATTTGGAGTCACTTTTATAGGTTGCTTAGCTAGACTAAAGGATAGTATTTAACATTGGATGACTCACCATCTTCATATCCTGTACCTTTTCTCTCTTGATATCCTTTGTCCTTATAACCTAAAACTGTATCGAGAAATAACTTCCCCATTCTCCAAGAATTATCCTCAAGTGTGACTTTGACTTCCCGAGAGGCTTCTAGATCTTTCTCAAGTTTGACAATTTTTACTTCAAGTATTTTTTGAATCTCCAAGGATTCATTAAGATCTTTGGTAACATGAGCTAGAGAGTCAGTCAAATCCCATTTTTCTTTACCCACTAAAATAAACTTCTGATAAAGAGAAATATTTATCACCTCGAGTCAACAAAATAAAGCCTCGTTCACCTTTGGTCTTTTCAACTCATTTTCTAATGTCAACACCTTAAAACTTTTCCTTTTTTTAATCTTTTGAATTTGCATAGACTCAGTGTTCAACTTAGAATAGGGGGACGGTAATTCACTTTCATCAACATCACTTTCGCTTACTTTGTCATCACTACCTTGTGAGTGATTGAATACAACCTCAAGTTCATGCTCAGAAATCTAAACACTAGGATGTGACTCACTTGAAGTGCTAGCACTAATCGCCATAAAAGAAGTGAAATTATTCCCACAAAGAATGGAATCAATGGATTCCTCAAACTCATCCTCACTATTTTTAAGAGTCACATTAAAAATGGATTTATCCTCACCTTGTCTCTTAATCTTAGTGGGGCACTCATACGCTATATGACCTTGTCCCTCACACTCAAAATATCTCTATGAATCATCCTTTTAAAGTTATTTCTTTTAGAGTTCTCATTTTTAAACTTCTTTTAATCCAGATTATTAGAACTTCTACTTGCCTTGTTTTTATTTTTGTCAAATTTAGGTTTTCAAATTTTATGTTTTGCTTTTTAAACTTAAGAACCTTTTTTAATTTTTTAATAAATAAGGCCATATCATCAGGATCCATATCCGACCCTTCATATTTGAAAACTTCTTCCTTTTTAACTTTTAGAGCATCTCCCTTATCTTTCATTTTGTTTTTTTAGAAAACATGTTTAATTGATATGTTTGGAGATAACCTACTAGATCTCTGAGTTTTAATGAATCTAACACTTTTAAAGAATTAAGAACTGTGACTTTTGGAATGAAACAACTAGGGAGAGATTTAAGAATATTTTTTACTACACAAGTTTCAAGGATCTTATCACCTAGGTTGAAACAAGAGTTGAAAAAATTGAAAATCCGGGCATAAACTCATCGAATTTCATAGCGATAGTTAAAAATTGAGTGGTTAAATTTTAAATTTAGATGCCTTAACTGCACTCGTTCCCTCATAAGTAACTTGAAGAATGTCCCATGCCTCCTTTGAAGTTTCGCAAATTATGATACAATGAAACTCCACGGGAGTAACAACACTAAACAAAACATTTAAACCTTTAAAATTAAATTTACATAATTTTAACTCATCCTCATGCCATTGTTTTACAGGTTATAAAAAGTTTCTTCTTCAACAACAATAGTAGGAGGGGACCACCCTTTTTCAACAACAAGCCAAACACGTTCATCAATTTATTTTAACGTGTATATCATACGTGCTTTCCAATAGGCATAATTAGTTCCATCAAACATAGGAGGTCTATTTGACGACTAACTATCCATAATACCTCCACGATTCATTTAGATAACTTTTAAAAATAATCTTTGATACCAATTTGAAGTAGCTTGGTTATATGGATTTGGTTCTAATTCATGAAATACCCTCCATTAAATAAATTAACAACAAAGGATACAAATTATAATTAGGCC